>JAWDGP010007838.1:7500-20000 GCA_033675545.1 Elysia crispata | reverse complement strand
AAGAACGATCAATCGATAAATGTCGGCAAAAGTGGTGCAGTGAAAAGTTCCGATGATCTTTTTAAATGTGATAGTTTTGGTAGTAGCTGATACACCCTTCTACTGTGTTTATGCTATTTAATATCTTCCGCTTAGTATAAAATTTTGAGCTATTTAAGCCTTTATTCTCCACACACAAGAGCAAGTTGATATTTTATTTTATTTTATGGAAGAAGCGTGTGATTAAAAAGAAATTGTCAGTATTCCTGCGGCCGGAATAAACATCTGTGGCAGGGCATATTTCTCATGTTGTCCTTGGAGCGATGCTGATATGGCCTGGCAACTCCAACTCTAATCACCATGGCCTTCGCCAAATACAGAAGCAACTCGTCTTACCCAGATTTGCATTGAATACATGCAGACAGATGCTCAATGCTCAGGGAATAAAACCATACCCATTATGCTTATATCAACGAATGCATAGTTTTTCATTCATATTTTTATGTTGCACCCACACCCTAATGGCTATGGACGCTTTTCATATCTTTTATACAAGTTTTTATTCTAGAAAGAAGTAACTGCCCAGATTTCCATGTAGATGGGGAGCGGATAATGTTCCTGCACATATTAGCCCAAACTGCTGTGTCAAAACTAATTATCCTCTACATACCTGGTCACAAGATGTCGCTAGATCCCCAAGACGTTATGACAAATTAGATTACTTTACTCCTAAGTGAACCGATTTAAGTAAAAGGTCGATTGATTGACTGGTTGAATGATTGATCGACTGTCTGAACTTTTTCGCAAGTCCAGTTCATCATGAGCTATGATCTCAGTGCTAGGACTTCTTAAGTTAACTTACGGAAATGAAGACGAAAAGGGTGAAAAAAAAACCGCTTGTTTGTATTCAACCCAAACTTAAGACGGTGAGTCTGGACCGATATCATTTTCATCCTACCCTGCCTAACTCTAGGTCTGATATCGTTTTAAGCTATGAACGATAATCATACATTCTCCAATTTATGAATTCGATAATCAACGATTTACCACTCCTTGTTTCTCCCAATTTTTTTTTTTTTTTTGGTTTTCTGTCAATAACTTTTAGTATTTTCTCTCAAATGACATGCAAAGGTGTAACCTTTCCTTATTTTATCTTCCTTCTGTATGATCTTTCACTCAATCCACTATATTGTGGTCTGTTATCAAGATACAATTGACAGGATCTTTGTCGATTCAACTATCACAACTTTTGTGTCAAGACTTACATAGAACAAGCTCGTTTTGTTCGATTCGATTTCCTAGAGTTCTATGCATCCCAAAACATTTCTTACATCTCAATATGATGGAGCATATATCTGAAGTAAGGGGAAATATTTAGAAAAAAACAACAACAAAGAACTCCCCGTATCTTTTTCATAAACCAATGTAAAGCTTCCCCTCCTCACGTCCCTAAACTGGTACATTCTGTGATGGAGGGCTCTGTTGAAACATTTATTTCTCGAGATCCCAAAATTAAATGTCGCCTTTTACGAGATGTCGATCACATGATTCACTTATATTAGCAAGTTGTCCAATACACAATGAACGTTTTTTTTTGTTGTTATATGTTTACAGGTCTGGTTTAAACACTTCTGTCTTTTTTTTTCAGTTCTAAATCATCTTTGGCGTAGCTGCTCATAGCGGTTGGAGTATCTTTTGCCTTTATTGTTTTCACGAAAGTCATGGATGCTTTTGGTCAGATAGCACTAGAAGTAGCAACACACTGACTTCTAACTTCTACAGTTGCCCTCAAGTGGGCCATCTCTCTCTCTCTCTCTCTCTCTCTCTCTCTCTCTCTCTCTCTCTCTCTCTCTCTCTCTCTCTCTCTGACCTCACCTGAACTTCTCACATAAATGATACAGTTAAGCCGATCAAACTCACCACTTAGAGCCTCTTGACCTCTACTGTGTGTATATGTGTCCCTCTCTTATAGTTTTTTCGCCTCTGCTTTCTCTGTTTCTTTCCCGAAAGGATATAATATTTTTATTTATCTGGGTTAAAAATGAGATGGATGAGAACGTGAGAAGTGGGGAGTGTTTGTATAAAGGGGGAGGGGGTGCAAACCAGACATGCAACTGATTTTCGTGATGCCCAAAAAATAGGAAAACAGCATTATTTAACGTAAAAATTTAAATGTTTCGAGTCGGTTTGAACGAAACGGCTTGAAATCTGTATTGCGTTATTTACTGTTTTTCCTGGACTTTCTTGTATGTGTCACTGTCTGCTCCTCTCCCGATCAATCTCTTTTTTTTTCTTTAATTTTTGTGCATGTACCTTTCTGTCTCTTCTTAACTTCCTTCCCCCCTTTTTATTTTCTCCTCACACACGCAGACACACCACCGCTAAACCATTCAATACCAGTTCTGATTGGTATTTCATCTCAGACTTGGCATCCAACCCAACATTTTTCATGACCATGTAAACCTCTAGCCTCACATATTACTTTCTCTTCAAGTAGACTTGTACTCAGGTCGTCTGGAAGTCAGTCAGTAGACTTGTTGTCTTCGGACAATCGGTAGCATCTGGGCTGACCTCCTCACCTTTTCTGACCCTTTCAAACCTACTCACAGTGATATGTCAGGCTTCTCTTAGTACAGCTGGCTGTTCTCTATTTTTTTTTTTTTATTTGCACCGAATCTAATACCCACGCCCCACAGAAGAAGCCAACACACGCACACGCTCCCTCACAACTCAACTAAAAAAACAAACAAACCGAAGGTTAGAACAAAATGAAACTTGTAATATCGAAAAGAAATAAATCTCAAACAAAAAAAATACAACAATCGTTTCCTCCTCCTCCTTGTTCTTTTTCCTGTCCTTGTTCTTGTTCTTCTTGTTGTTATTGTTGTTGTTGTTGTTGTTGTTGTTGTTGTTGTTGTTGTTGTTGTTGTTGTTGTTGTTCTTCTTCTTCTTCTTCTTCTTCTTCTTCTTCTTCTTCTTCTTCTTCTTCTTCTTCTTCTTCTTCTTCTTCTTCTTCTTCTTCTATTTCTTTTTTAACTGTCCAACAGCTTGAAACGATGTTGATAAATTTATTTCCCTTTAAAAAAGTTTGCGTTGGTGGGCCGTAAGGTTAGTTCACTGATGGAGGCTTCCATGAAACGCATTAAATGCTGATGGGACCTTTTGAAAATGAAAGACATAAATATTTTCCCATGTCTCAAGGTCAAGGGTTAGTGTAAGATACTCAACAGTATGTGGAAAAGTGACAGACTTTTGATTAAATGTAACTGGATGTAGAAAAAAAAAAAAAGGGAACAGAATGGCTTTTCTGTCGTAACCAAAGTGATAAAGAAATGTGGGCAAATACAGATTAAAACTGAATACTGCACAACAAGGTAATCTTCATCTCTTAGCATAAACTGATGACTAAGCATTGCGCTGCAAGCCACATAGCTCAAGCAAAGCACTAAGGATCGCGCCAACTCAGTTGACATTTGACGAGGTCGATAAATAATGGTTATTGTTATGGTGGGACTGGAAATTATCCTAAATTATCCTTTGATTTTTATTTGGTAGACTTTTTTTTTTCTATTTAAATCTCAGTTGTTTGCTGGTATTGTGTTTTTTTTTTGTTTTTTTTTTCATATCTATATGGAATTGTTAATAGTTGAGGCTGTTTTGAGACGGTTAGACTTGAGTCAATCGTTCCAACAAACCGGAAATATTCTTCGCTTTCTCTATAGAGATGAAAGAATTTAGACTGTCAATAATCGCGTGGATGATTGTATGAAATGTGCTATGTATCCGGATGTATAATTGTTTCGGCAATAATCGTCGACCTTATTAAGAAAAGCGGTCCAAGGCTCTTTTTAGGTTTACTATATGAGTGAAAAGGAAAGAGAAAATCGATGAGGGATATGGCAAACTATGAAAGGAAGCTCCTGGTCTTTGTTCTCAGATACAGACGTGTTAAGCCAGGGATTTTTTAACAAACGGCGGATTATGATCAAAGCACAAGCTCAAACATGCAAGCTCTGTCTGTCTACATATCTGTTAGGCTGCCTGTCTTATAAAAACTTTTTCTATACATAAATTATCATATTCGTCCCGAAATATCTCTTCTCCATCTATCTTTCTATCTATATCACACTCTATCTATCTACCTTTCTATTTATTTTTCTATCTCCCGCCCTATTTCTCTCTCTTTCTATTTATCTATCTACCTATCTATCTGTGTATCTCTTTTTTTTTAAATTCACCCACCAATCCACTCTTCAACCTAATTATCACTCAAGATTTTATATAACAAAAAAAAAAAAAAAATGTTTACGAAAGCAGTTAAGACAGCATAACTGTCTATTTGGCGCTGACGCAGATAACTTTCCTCCCTTATCCTGCTCTTGCTGTGGCCGCGGGTGTGGTCGATGCATAGGATCTAGAAACAAATTACAAGTACCTTCGTCACTTTCTTAGACACCAGTTCTTTACTGGGTAGGTCTGAGATCTGATACGTTTAGAGGAATGGAGCACTGGGAAATGAGGACGATCTAGAAAGCGATGTAGTTAGATAGTTAAACACGTTGGTAGAGGCAGATAGATAGATAGAAAGAAAAAAGGATAGATAGGTAGGTAAATAGGTAGATAGATAGATCAATGAAAGATAGGAAATCTGGAGTACGACTCCCAGACCCTGGGTATTTAGTGCCTAAAGTTAATTATAAAATCATGCTCATTTACAGAGTATTTTTGTTATTTTTTTTATTGCAACAACAAATAAATAAGCAAATAGAAAATTCAAAATGATCAAGAAGACTACTAAATATATAGATAGATAGGTAGATAGATAGATAGATAGATAGATAGATAGATAGATAGATAGATAGACAGACAGATATAAAATAGACATATAAAAAGAGAAAGAAGAAAATAGAAAAGAGAGATATATATGTATGTATGTAAGGAAGAGAGAGAGAGAGAGAGAGAGAGAGAGAGAGAGAGAGAGAGAGAGAGAGAGAGAGAGAGAGAGAGAGAGATACAGAGAAAAGTCAAGAATTAAAGAAGAATCTAAAGACAAAAGAGTGTGAGAGGGCAGAAGAAAGTGATGAGTGAGAGATTGAGGAGGGAATCAGTGGACTGTTTGGCAAGTAGAGAATGTTATGGGAAATCCTGTACGTAAAATACACATATCCTTACATAAGGCATAAAATATTTGATTTTTTTTCATATTTATTGTGCTTAAAATATACGCCTCTAACCAGTTTGTTCGTCAGTCTGACTGTCTTATATTCCTCAAACCTTCCCCTCTCTCTTCCACATACACAAACAAACGCACAGTCTCTCTCTCTCTCTCTCTCTCTCTCTCTCTCTCTCTCTCTCCCTCCCCCCCTCTCTCTCCCTCCGTCGTTCTCTCTCCCCCCCTCTCTCTCTCTCCGTCTCTCTCTCCCTCTGTCTCCCTCTCTCTCTCCCTCCGTCTCTCTCTCCGTCTCTCTCTCTCTCCGTCTCTCTCTCCGTCCCTTTCCTTCCTGTGGCCGCTATACCTTGCACATATATTTCTTTTCTCCCAGCAATGGAAGCGTCTTTCCCTCGAGCTATTCCCCTGGACTGTATCGATCAGTGACCACACCCAACGATGCTTGGTCAGTGGGCACGGCCTCAGAATCTACCTCAGAATGTACATGTGCTGATCATGACCTTTTACGCTTTGTTTTGGACACAGCGGCTCATGTCTAGCTGCTTTCGTCTTCTACCTACTAGGACTATATAATTATACCAAGAGCCACCTCGCTTCCTTTCTCTTACTCCCCCATAACCAGTTTTCCTCAGCTGCTTGGCCGCACGTCTATACAAGGCTTAGTCTTAGTCCATCTAGATTTGAGAATGAACGTAATGCCGAATCGCCATGATGCTTCTTAGCGGCTCTAAATGAAGCTAAGCTGTCTTATGTGTACGTGTGAAATTCCTATTTCATTTTTCGTAGGTTTGAAATATTTTTTTCAGTGTATGAAAAATCCAAAGAAGAAAGAGTGAGGCATACAGGCGAAAACACAAAGAGATCGATAGATAGATAGATAGATAGATAGATAGATAGATAGATAGATAGATAGAGAGAGAGAGAGAGAGAGAGAGAGAGAGAGAGAGAGAGAGAGAGAGAGAGACAGACAGACAGACAGACAGACAGACAGACAGAGACAGAGACAGACAGAGAGACAGAGAGAGAGGGAGGGAGGAAGGGAGGGAGTGGGAGAGTGAGAGGTGGGGGGGTGGGGAGGCAGGAAATAACGAAAAGGACTCGTTCTCATTTTCAATGATTCAAGAGGCATTATTTTAATGTCATATTAAATGCAAACAACGTTAGAAAGACTGCATTCTTTCACCAGTACTCTTTTATTTTATTCGACAAAGCCTGAAATGATAAAATTTCCTGTACTAGAAATCTTTTCAAAGAGTCATTAGCATTGTCTCAATTTGATCTCGACGACAATTAAGGCTTTACGAATTCAAATTGTATTAGATCTTATTTAATTCAATTTTAACTGGAAGAATATACTTCAAAGTAAACAGTTTCATAGAGGTGCATAATGTCCAAACAGTTTGTGAAACGAGGAAAAAAGGAAGGCAGGTGAGGGATTGAAAAAGAGGAATAAATGACCACTTCCCTAGGTAGCCTGGTAGAGGTCTATGATGAGTCGCGGCCTGGTAAAGTTATTTCCTTACGTTCTTTGGAAGGGCACGACACGGTTGGACCCGATACAGCCTAATGTGCAGATTTGGCTTGTGTCTTAAAATAATCAAGGTAAACTTTTTAATCCAGCGCTGTGGCTCTCAGATCCATGTTTCTAATCCTGGTGAATATCTTCAGAGGAGAAGCATGTTTGATGTTGTGCGATATTTAACTATCCAGCTGTCAAGAAAAGGTAACCAGTTGACTGAAACAGGTGAAGAATTGGGAGCTTTTAAGGCCTTTTCCAACACTGGGGAGATATGAATCAATGCTGAGCCTTGTCTGCATTTCCTCTGGTCATGTCTTTGCTTCGCATGTGTAGGCGTTAGAAATATGTATGCAGCAGGAAAGATGCATATAATTATGCTGTGCTTATTATGCAGGTTTTGTGTTCAACAGCAGAAACAATTTTTCGTTCCCAGGCAGTTATGAATTTTCTTTTTGAAACTTTTAAGAATATTCATCTTCGACCAGCTAACATATTGTACACATGTATACATTTGGTTCTCTCTAACTCCAAGATTATGAACCTCTAAATCTAGCAGAATCAAACAGGATAAGCAAAAAATTGCCATAAAATTGTGCTCTTCAAACCAGTAAGCCAGTGTGACCCTCCGAATACGTGACAGGCAATTTAAAGCTCAACTTCATGAATATGCCCGTTTCCAGAAGTGCAGATAAACACCTATTAAAGTACTGAATGGGGAAAATAATTCAGAATGTTCTAATATCTGCAAACCTTCTTTTTGACTTTGAGTAATATTTGTTTTGTTTTCTTTTTGTTTTTGTTTTTTTGTTATGTTTTTTTTTGTTTTTTCATTTTGTCTGGAGTGTCAGTTTATGGTGATATTCTTTTATGAAACATTGGTGGAAAAAAAAATTTCAACAAGTGGTTCCAAAAGTAATTTCCGTCTAAATCGGACAGAGAAAAATCTCTTGTTTCAAATTTTCAGGTCCAAATAATTATTTAGACAGACATTTTTTTTTCCCAAAATCAGAATGAGAACAAAAAAAGAACCAAAAAAACAAAACAAAACAAAAAAACAAACAAAAAACAAACAAAAACAAAAACAAAAAACCAAAAAAAACAAAAAAAACAACCAAAAACAAAATAAAACAAAAAACAAAACAAAACCTTTACCGGAAGATTTTTTTTCTTTCATAGAAACAAGAAGTAAAGGCGAATCAATTTCTTTATAACTAATATTAAAGGCCTAATTATAATAAGGCTGACCGGCTTTAGTTGTTTGTCACTTGTGCGTGCATGCCTGAATGCTTGTATTACATGTGTGATCCCAAAATAGATCTGTATTATGCATTCCTTCCAGGCTATGAAGATATTTGCCTACGATAAATTTATGGAATTAAATCTTTTTTAAATGGGCCTTAACGGTGTATGATGTGGGTTAGAGAAATATTAATAATGATAATTTCAGACGGCCTTGAGATACCTGATTAAGCAACTCTCTCTCTCTCTCTCTCTCTCTCTCTCTCTCTCTCTCTCTCTCTCTCTCTCTCTCTCTCTCTCTCTCTCTCTCACTCTCTCACCTCTCTCTCACTCCCCTTTCTCTCTCTTTCTTTCTTCTTTTACTGGATGCCTTATTTCTTCTCGAATCTCAATTTGTATTTTGTCTGCTATTTTTTTAAGTTCATCTTATTCATCAGAAGTCTGAGTCATGAAAGAAGATGCTCTAGTAGAGACGTGAAATGAATTGAAGAATGCGCAGAAGCTGTAATCTGAGACGCAGGCGCCACGTCAAGTCTGCCTTAGTTTGAAGATGTTTTGTTTTTCCTCTTTGCTAAAAGACTGACCTCATTTAGACATTTGGAAGGGACAGATACCGTGTGGCATAACGGCATAACACGTTTCTCTTTCCTTTTATCACTTTCTGCTTTCCTCTCTTTTTAAAAATAGTTCTGTGCAGTCCAATCTGTACGCCAATTCCTCCAGAGTGTTTCTTTTTTTTATATTTTATGACCCTCTCATCGCCTACCTGTTTTATCTCATCTCTCCGTTTCTCTATCAATTTCCTTCTTTCACAGTCACACAGTTCTTCACTGTATCAAAATTTCTTTCCTTTTTTTTTTTTCCTCCTTTCGTCCTTTTCATCTTATTGCCTTTCAACTCTCTCCCCTCCCTCCCCCCCCTCTTTTCCCCCCTTTTCCGCCTCTGTCTCTGCCTGTCTATCTTTCTGTCTGTCCCACTCTTTTTCTCTTCATGTCTGCAAAGCTCTTGAAATTCAAGCAAAGCTAAATCGTCTCAGCAAACGTTAATAAGCTGAAGTAAGTTATTTTAATTGTGTTAGACGCGAAAAGAAGCGCTTAAAACGGTTAACTGCCAGAGCTCACAATCGTCACTCTTGGTGATAAATTCATGTAAAAATACGATGATTTCTTACAATTAGAAACTTTATAAACTCATTTTTACTTGTCCTGAATATTCATTAAAATGTTTTTGAAATTAATGTTCATTAAACTTATGACTTTAATCATCCGTCTAAACTGATTAGCAGCCACTTCCCAATATACTGCCATCCCCTTCTCTCTATCTTTCTCACTCCATCCCTTGTCCCCTCCCCCCTCTTTTTCTGTTTTTATCTCTCTCCTATCAATCTACTTTCACTCCCTTTTTCTCTATTCCTTCCCCTCAATTCTGTCTTTATCTTTCTCCTCTTCTCTCCTAACTTCCTAAGTGCCTTTTTGCCTGATATCTGTGTTCTCTTCCCTTTTAATCTATCTGACCTCCGAAACTTTTACTCATATTATTTGTTATAAGATGTAGGGCGAAAGAACTACGGCGTCTTTAACGTTCACAAAGTTTGTTCATGTGCAGAAACTGTTACTGGCAAGCAACAATAATTAATTCTTGATCAGTACTTTAGTTTGAAGAATCTTATTCGGGACCGACTGAGAGATTTGCGTTGGATGGTTGTAAGTGGAGTGGACCTGAGCAGCAGTCCTAAGTGTTGGACATGTGAGGTTTCGAACACGCCGATCACCCCTCTTTTGCCCTCTCCAAGCCGCACTCATTGCCCATCTACAGAGGGTCGCCCCAATCAAACTCGATCAAGCACATGTACATCATTAGCATGAGTGTGAACCTGCAATTCCTCTCAAGTTTCCTTTGCCTTGGCTGTCACCCTCACTACGACCTGTAGTAGTGAATGGAGGTGTCAGGTTTTAGTCAATCTCACTACGACTTGTTGTGGTGAATGAGGGTGTCAGGTTTTAGTCAATCTCACTACGACCTGCTGTGGTGAATCTAGTGGGAAGGATGAGAATGACCTTAGGCTTCTTTATAAGCCCAATTCCATAATCGCCTCGCATCAGAATGGACTGCTCAGTTTCCTTTTGTACGACTTGACATTCGTAGTGAGATTGACGAAAATCTACCACCCCCATTCACTACTACAGGTCGTGGTGAGATTGACGAAAACCTGACACCCCCATTCACCACAACAGGTCGTAGTGAGATTGACTATAACCTGACACCCCCATTCACTTTTACAGGTCATAGTGAGATTGACTATAACCTGACACCCCCATTCACTTTTACAGGTCATAGTGAGATTGATTAAAACCTGACACCCCCATTCACCACAACAGGTCGTAGTGAGATTGAACAGGAATACTGGTCTTAGAGTAGGAGCTCAATCGTGATTTTAATTGATAATTTGGTTAATAACTGATAGCTGTCTGATGTACGAAATGAAATGGCTAGGCGATCTTCTCTATCACACCAAACATCAGGATATTGAACAAACCTCGAGCGAGTGCACTATCATGCCAACATTACTATTTAACCAGATAGGACCTAGGGCATCCTCAAGCACTGCATTATAAATTCGTTCACTAAATCTGTTCATTGATTTCTTTGTATTAAGCCATCTGTTTTAACCTATATTGGACACGGCAGGGCGTAACAGGCTGGTGATGCTTAGAATCTATCTGCTGCTTTCAGCTCCTGATCATAAGCCACAGGAGGTAAAAACTATCGTCCTGTCCCGCTCCCCCTTCATGATCATAAGCCACAGGAGGTAAAAACTATCGTCCTGTCCCGCTCCCCCTTCATGATCATAAGCCACAGGAGGTAAAAACTATCGTCCTGTCCCGCTCCCCTTCCTTCCCTTAATTCTTGTCATGGCTGAGGTAAAAAAAAAGTCGTATAAGGATGAATTTTTAAATTTTGTTTAAATTTTATAGTTGACTCATCACCCGCTTGACGTATTGTTACTTTAATCAGTAACAAAGAAAATGGTAGGGGGATAGGGGTTGGGGGTGGATGGATAAATACAAGACCACACCGGCTCACTTTATCCGCACTTTGAAAAGCCCCAGGGCAATCAGTTAATCTATTCTTTATAAAGACTTTTCTATAGAGGAATCTAAACAAGCGCATTTGCATAGTATATAACATTTTAGCCGCCTCTCTGCGGAAGCTATGTTAGAATGTAAGCAAAGATGAAACGATAAAGAAAATTAAAACCGCTTGTTTATTTCTTTAAAAATTTTGACCTTGTCGAATTATTGTCTTAATTTTACTCCTCCACTCTTGACGTGAAATCTTGACCAGACAAGATTATGATCATGAGAGCGGACACCTGCACACACACACACACACACGACCTCACCCGTGCAAACATACACACACACACACGACCTCACTCGTGCAAACACACACACACACGACCTCACCCGTGCAAACATACACACACACGACCTCACTCGTGCAAACATACACACACACACACGACCTCACTCGTGCAAACACACACACACACACCTTCAAAACCTCGCAACAAAGGTATATTGGCCGTATTAAGATGGCTTTTGCTTCTCTTTTTTTGCTTCAATTAATGTTTGTATATAAATAAGATCTGTTAGCTGATAGCCCCATGTGCTGCTGTTTTTTTTTTCGAGATAATTCACTCGGGTCGAGCTAACGCATTAAATTTCCTGAAAATGAAGTGCCCACAATTTCCAATAACTCAATAATGCTTTGGCTGAATAACAGTTTCCCATGTAGGACACTTTAAACTTGCACTAGCACACCATGGAAAAAGTCACTACGTTAATGAAATACAAACGCATTAAAAGATCAGCACAAATTTTTTTTCTTACCTAAAAAACGTACGAGGACATAAAAGTTATGTTTAACGAGTGAAAGAGAGCAAAGGGAGAGAGCAAGCGTACTTTAATAAAACTGCTCTCTGATGAATATTTTGTTGATCATTTTCTTCCAATTGCCTTACCTGGTCTCCTCTACTTTTAAAAATTTACAGTTCACTGACTTTCATGTTAATAAGAGAGTTCCTCAGATTGCGAGATATGTAACCATCAAGCTAGGCAATAAACAGTATTATAATTTCTCCCACGGACCGCAAAGCACAATTTCGCAGCTTGTTAACGCCTGAGGTCAGAGGTTGCAATATTATGAGCCGTGGTAGATCCACAGCCTTCAGGATTTTTGTTTTGATTTCCCCCCTTAGGTTACATTATGGATGTTTATTATGACCTAGATGGCATCTTTTTATGTTCAAGTGATAGCTTCCCAGAAGAGCCTCTAGAGCAATGGATCTCTCATAATGATTATTCTGGGCTGTAAGGGGTATACTGTACAAAAGTTGATTATAATAACGACCATCGTTGTATGTCGATGATGCCGATAATAATGATGATGATGGTGGTGGTGGTGATGGTGGTGTTGATGATGATGACCGTAATGATAATAATTTGCTTAAACAAACTCGTTTAGTTAGGTCACAAAACTTTCTTTTACCCCTTAAGTTAAGGCTTAGTTAGGTATCGTAATTTACATTCA
>JAWDGP010007838.1:0-2500 GCA_033675545.1 Elysia crispata | reverse complement strand
TTAAGCCATATTGCATCAAATCGAGCCTTGCCCTTTGCATGCGTGTAAGTGGAAAGAGAGAGAGAGAGAGAGAGAGAGAGAGAGAGAGAGAGAGAGAGAGAGAGAGAGAGAAAGAGAAACAGAGATAGAGAGAGAGATAAAGAGAGAGAAAGAGAAACAGAGAAAGAGAGAGAGAGAGAGAGAGAGAGAGAGAGAGAGAGAGAGAGAGAGAGAGAGAGAGAGAGAGAGAGAGAGAGAGAGAGAGAGAGAGAGAGAGAGAGAGAGAGAGAGAGAGAGAGAGAGAGAGAGAGAGAGAGAGAACTAGGAAAAAACTGTTCTAATGCAACAGGATGTGGATTTTACATAGGTGAAAGCAAATGTTTTAGATTTGCAAGTTTACATACAACGTTGTCCATGTGCTGCGAGTTATTTGCGCTGTAATCCCTAGTGTACATGGACCAAAATGAATGCCGGACAGTAATATGGGTTTACACATTTAACACCATAGTTATGCTGTGGCCAACAATTTTTGAACCGAAAAATATTATAACGTTCTGTAAATGCTTATAGTGCTCGAGAGCACCAATATAATTGCTCCTTTGTACTCTCGTTTTCAACACACAATGGCCTTGATCCTTTTTTTTTTTAATAGCCATTGTAAAAACCAAACTATTAGTTCTAAGAGCAGGTTTTATTTTGTTGTTTAAACGAAAAAAAAAAACAACACGTGTGCCATGAGCAGTGCTGGTCCAGGTTTTGATGTTAAGTCCCATTCGCACTCAATTGCCTCAGGAGCTCCGATGAGTGTTTTGCGTGGGATTTACAATGCACCGAAGTTTTCGTTAGATTTGCGCTCAGCATGTGAAATCAGCTGGGATTAAGAGCCAGGTATTTATCCAAAGCTTTCTTTTCTAACGCTAATGCTTGATGATTTTTTTTCATTTTTTTTTAAGTTGAGTGTCCACACAGAAGATTTAAACCACGAGCTGCCTGAATTATTCTATTCTAGGCCTGAGTGTCGTGTCACCAGTAGGGGATGGGCAAAGTCGCCATACTTGCTGGAATGGTTAATCATGTCCGTGTTGTGATCTCGTTGTCAGCTGCACAAAATACATGGACATGATTAGTTTGATTAACCCCTTTTAGACAAGGTCATGAAAACGACGTGAATGTAAACTAGTGTTAATCCTACGGTAAAACCGTGAAGCTTATACATGAATGTTAAACCAAAATTAGTTTCATGTAATGAATTCTGCATAGAGTTTTATTTCGTGTATTACAGCAAACTATACAAAAAGACGAACCATTCCGGTTTAGTCCAAACCTATCTTAATTTTCTCGGGATTTAAATAGCTCTCTGGTTCTTTATACAGCCAATCTACTGCAACTTAAGGTAGAGCAAGACAATGAATGTTCTTTGTGTTAATGAAGTTTTTTCCAGATCCTGTTTTCGAAATTCGGTTGTATATGTATTTCGACCTCACTTAGCCCATCAAAGCGGAACGTAGAGAGATATAATATTCTTTGCTCGAAAAGATGCAGCGCTAATGGCAATTATGAACTCAAAGTGATTGATGATAGGGCGAATTTAATCGATCTGGTAGATAATACCGCATGCTTGACGAAGAGATGGCATCACAACATAGAGAGTAAAACTATCCGGAGTCATTAGATTTGCTGAAATGAGAGACAGAGATACATAGATAGATAGATAGATAGAAAGATAGATAGATAGATAGATAGAGAAAGAGAGAGGGAGAGAGAGAGTTAGAGAGAGAGAGAGAGAGAGAGAGAGAGAGAGAGAGAGAGAGAGAGAGAGCTCTTTGTTTAGTGGTGAATATAAGAACTACTCATCAATATCGAATGAGATATAGCTAGATATAGACTCAATAATTAAAGTGAGTCGAAATTGCAGTTTTGCAAACTTCGATCATATTTTCACGGATGGTTTCTTCATTCAAATGCTCCCAATCCTGACAGGCGTTTCAATGGGCGGCTTTAGGACCTCCTCTTTTCAGTTCCTCCCAGCCCAACTGCGGCTTAAATTTGATGTGTAAAAAAAGAAAAAAACAAAACAAAACAAAAACAAGAACAGCAAAAACAAACAAACAAACCTTGAGATCATCGTGTTGTGGGCGGGCATTATCAAACAACAAGCAAATAAATTACCTCCGTTCATACTCCCATACCTCAACCTCTTGTCTTCTCTCTTTTCTTCTTGGGCGTCATCTATTTTTTGGATTCATCTTCCTTTTTTCCTCCCCGTTACATACTGGATTATACAATTTTCCACTGTTGATCTGTTCCAGGTGTGGATGTGACCGCCAACCAGGACGAAGAGGAGGACACGGACCGGGAGATCTTCCAGATGGAGCTGGTCGTGCCGCCAACCGAGGAGACCCAGGGCAAGTGGGCCTTCAGAACCGTGGACAACACCTACTGGAACCAGGAAAATCTCGGCGGCATCCAGGCCACAGCCAGGGATAGAGAGTGAGTAGTGTTTTAGATATGACATGAGGGA
>JAWDGP010007834.1:0-13429 GCA_033675545.1 Elysia crispata | reverse complement strand
ACTACTTAAATAAAGAAGTGGTTCGAATTTGGTCCTCGTAAATTCATGCTTGATTGACCAAGTCCATGCCAGTTGCAGATGTGGACTATTGTAATATAGTCAAAAAACCCGACACTAGGGAAACTAACATCTTTATAACTTGTCTTCTCTCAATTAATTGTATTTCCATGCCTGATATAGATAATAGATACATCATAGGAACCCACAGCCAGCCTGTCTTTACCTTTCCGTTTGATTACGTTTTTAGAATTTTAGATTTGTGATGAAAATAATGTCTTAATGTCTATGAAGTATAAAACAGCTAAATAAAAAAGGTGCCTAAAGAGACAGGATGCGCCGAAAAACTCAACCTTACAAATTTTTTTTTGATCACATAATATGGTTTCAAAGTTGAAATAACTCTTTATTAGGCTCCATGATTATAAGATTCATTTTAATAAGAATGGTCAAGGTCATAATGGTCTAATTGATGAGCTTGATTGCTAAGCTAAATGATCGTAACGATAACGATATCAATGAAGCAAGATGATGATAGCGCGATGATGACGATGATCATGATATTGATGAGGATGATGAAGACGATGAAGATGGCAGGGCGACCGCAATGATGACGACGACGTTGGTGATAAAGATAATGTTCATGAGAATAAACACGATGCTAGTAGTGGATAACACTAGAAATGGATATAGTGATTATCTTCAGATAATATTCCCCTTCTTGACCCTGAATTTAGACTTAATTGACAGTACCGCACTCTCAACCCTTATGCTCAGCATTGTACAACACGAGTTGTGTAAAGGGGAGATTTTTGCTTTCCTTAGCCTTATTCTATCATAGCACTAGGAAAACGTAAAATCAATAATTTATTGGATCAATAGGCCTATGACACTGTACACTTGGAGGTTAATCCTTCTGTTAAATGACATAGATTCTGACCATTGTATTAACCGTGTGAATTTGAGAACATAATTATCTGTGCAGCTCTGGTATCAGATAAAGTAATAAAATTGCGCCCCACAAATCAATACGCACTCATTGCAGTGTTGTAAGCTATAGAATAAAAATATTGCGATCATACTCGGATCTTTCTC
Source organism: Elysia crispata (assembly GCA_033675545.1). Classification (NCBI taxonomy): domain Eukaryota; kingdom Metazoa; phylum Mollusca; class Gastropoda; family Plakobranchidae; genus Elysia; species Elysia crispata. The sequence goes on along the minus strand of JAWDGP010007834.1, from coordinate 12,337 downwards.
TTTTAAATCATTGGATATTTTCTATTGCTCTAAATTCTGAAAGCTTTTGCTAAAATATCATTCAAGTTTGGCCATGTGAGCTTTGATTTTGTGATGGTAACAAAATGAAGATCTTTATCTTTTTATTCGGCTTTGTTGAACGGAATATTATAGCAAAATAAACAAAACAAAACAAAACAAAGCGAAAAAAAAAACAAAAAACAAAACATACCAAAACCTAACGTCAAGACAGATATAACACAACAAATATTGCTACATGATTAATCTAGAAAAAGCCGTTATAAATGGTAGCAATGAAACTGAAATTGGCATCTTGTCACCGAAATATTTGAAATGTTGAAATAACGATGCGCATACAATCTTTCTATGAAAGTTGCCATTCCAAAGGAATAGAACTGAAAAGTAGTATGACAACTTGTGCCAATAGCTATACCATTATAAATAAGCACATCTCCATTATTCGGAATAGAGAGAAAAACAAGTAAAAATTGGGACAGAGAGACAGAGGGTTAAAGTTATAGCCAAGATAGGTATAAAAATAGATAGATGGGCAGACAAATAGAAAGATAGATAATCAGTAGGTAACCAGATAGCTAGAAGAAGGGACAAAAACTGACTGATAGTTATTCCTTTCATCAGTTGGCATGACAATGATTGAGTGCTAATTGCAAAATGTTAAAAGTCATTTATGGTTGTTGTTAATTTTAATACACTTAATAAAGTTAACGTTCTAGGGTTCTTGTATCGATTGAGTTGATTTTTTCAAGTGCAGTTTACTATCGACAGAGCGTTTGTCAACTTCTTCAACAAATAAGTGTTGCTGTTGAGAGAGTTATCATCAAGGTGACAGTGTGCTTTTGATTAATTTATGAATGAATAAGAACGGAAGGCAAAAAGTTACCGTAGCCGTTGCTGGTCAAAACGGGTCTTCTTGTTTTAATGATGATGGTGGCAATGGTAGTGCTTTTGGTCAGCGTTCTGATGATAATGTTGACAGTAATAGTAATGGTGCCAATGATGATATTTGATGATACAAATGATGAAGAAGCCGGTGGTGTTATATCCCCTTAATACTACTAGAGTATATATCCATCTTCTTTTCTAGATTTTTTATTGATATTTTTTTACTCTTCCTTTCTTTCAAATTGTTTGTGTGTGTGTGTGTGTGTGTGTGAAATATTGTGTTTATCAACCACTCAGATTCAAAGGACTTTAATGCCATGAATTCTTCTCTAGTTTTTTATTGATATTTTTGCTCTTTTTTCTAATTGTTTATGTACGCGTGTGTGTATGTTTGAAAAATTGTGTTCATTTGCCACTCAGATTTAAAGTACTAAAATGCCATGAATTAACTGAACGCACAGAAAAGCTCCGGACTGTACTTTCACGAAGCAATTACTATGAGCAAAATATTTTGGGCATCAGTGACAGACCATTGAGAGGTTACGATTTTTTTAAAATCACTTACTTTAATTCATTCACATAATCAGTCTTTAAAAAGACGATTTCAAGTTTGTTTTTTGAGACAATACCCCCACTTGGCAGGTAAGATCTAAGCTGATCGATCTTATTCTGCAACCAATTGAGCCTCGGAATTTCGATGAAGAATCAATGCAAATCTAGATCCAAAACACATAATTTTATCTTTCTAGTCTATAGCCAAAAGCACTCCAAAAAATGCGTACGAGCTCGAAAAAATGAACGATAAAAGTGTTTTATCGGGAGTTTTAAATAACCGGGTAAAAAATCGAAAAAAAAGTGTGCACTTCTTTTTAATCAACTTAGCTTGAGATTGCGAGCCATCTTTTCATACAATTTTGTGTCTAAGCCTGTATATAAATAATGAACGAACAAGAAACAAGCAGAAAAAAAATGATGTGAGACAAGATCTTGGGACATTTCATGAATAAAGCGTGAGAGTTAGAGAGATAATTATGGAGATCAAGTGAATTAGAGAAAGAAAGGAGAGAGAGAGAGAGAGAGAGAGAGAGAGAGAGAGAGAGAGAGAGAGAGAGAGAGAGAGAGAGAGAGAGAGAGAGAGAGAGAGAGAGAGAGAGAGAGAAAAGAACGAGATCTGCAGATGAGGTAGATCAGATAGAGACCGACAGGCAAATAGATAGACGCGGTGAATGAGCGCTACAAAATACAAAATGAATCGGTAAAGGGGTGTAATAGGGAGTAAATTAGAAAGAGAGAAAAAGGGAAAGAAATAGAGGGATAGACAGAGAAAGGAAAAGAGATCAAACGAGTGAATATAATAGAGATAGATTGAGAAAGACAGATAAATAGATAAAGAGACACAAATAAAGTGAATAGAATACTTTCATTTACTATTAATATTGTGTATTCCTTTTTTACAAATTGGTGACGATGAATTTCGACTTCGATATTTTCTTTCTGGTTGGTTCTCACTATGGATCTTCAATAAGTCTGTGTAACCGCAGTTAATAATATGTTGAGTTTTTATCATAATTACTTCCCTGAGCTTAGTCCTGTCTTCTTCAGTTTTCTATTCAATAAAAAGTAAAATAAAAAATTCAAGAGCCTTAAAAAAATTGCTGTTTCCATTTCTTCATCACTAAAGTAATAAAATTAGCGCAAAATAAAAACTTCCCGTCCCTTATAGTGACACCCACAAGCTCTTCATCCCCAGAAAACAACAGCCTTTCTCTCTGTCTGTGTGTCTCTTTCTGTCTCTTCCCTGAGCAAGTCCTACACGCAGAAGTCAGCGCCTTTGTTTTTCCCTGAGAGCCGCGAAAGTGATAAGATCCTGGGTACACAAGCCTGTCGATGTAGATCATCCCACAGCTGATTGAGCATAATCAGCAGGAACTTCGTGTGATCCTCTCTCTCACGAGTTTGCTGATCGCTTAGTCCCATGACTTATTACGCTTAAACCTACGCTGATTTTGGTAAAGATTCCTTTGCTGATTCCGTAGCCAGCAGTCTTCTTTAATCACCTAGCAATCTTCTGTTTAAGTAGGCTCAGGCGTCTTTCTTTTTTCCTTTGCTTTTCTCATTTTTCTTCCTTTCCTTTTTCTTTTTTTTTTTTCTTTTTTGCTTCACGCTGCCGAGATTTGTTCTCTTGCAACACCCTATGCCACATTTCCTGAAAGAAAGTTATAAACCTGGCAACATGAAAAACACTAAGGAACAGAACAGTAGAATCGAATCAATGTTCTGTCCTCGCCCCTTAATACATAACCAGTGTCAGTTTTTACCTGTGCTCCAGCCACACTGATTCAATGCGATCAGCGAGCCGTATGAGATCGTAATAGAATTGGTCACGCCCAGAAATCTACCCGAATCAAAACAGAAGGCCAGGCCTGTTATCGTGTTCACAGAAGGGAAAGTCAACAGCCAGTATCTGTTTGTTACAATTCTTGGACACAGACGGAACAGAACCTGTGATGCATTCTAGATCTGCATTGTTCTTTCCAAGTGAACTTTACTGTCCTCTTTCTAGGCCTACCTAAAACAAGTTTGTGCTACACAGTGCTGAGTGCTAATGAAATTTAATGCTCATGATAGTATCCCGTATAGTTATTAATGAGCTATTTTGTCAAATCATTATTAAATAAAATAAGCTTAAGGTAATTTCAACATTACAAGTTATCGTATCACAATTTTCTACGGGACTTCCAATTAGATTTTGGTCTCAATATCATATCGTAAAAATACAATGTCAGCCTATTTCACCGGACTCTTGCAAACAATGCAATTGATGTATCGCATTTAGTAGTGAGATAGGCCCTCAAGACGGACATTATCAAGTTGATGTTAGAATTATACTATCAGCCATCTCCAGTTAAAGCTTTAAAGTTAGCTCAAACTATAAAAGTATTGAAATTTTAACTCCTCTGGGATTTCCCGAGCCTTCTCATTAATGCTAACAGAAGTCAAGGAACTTTTCAAAACAAACCAACCAAATCTACGAAAAAAAACCCCACCAGATCATCATCATTTGCCGTAAATCCTAGAGACGAAAGAAAAAGAAAGCAAGGGATTACCGTGACTGTGACAGTATTTGAGGCTTTAAAGGATGAATTACTTCTAAGGAGGTGAGTCTTTACTTTCGCGACTTGTCCGTGTCTGAATTATAAATTAAGTTTACATAACATCAATCCCCTACACAACATTCCCTAACTAAAGAGATTTACAGATGTCTCCTTCCTCAAATAAACAAAGTTTTTATTTCCTCAATGAAGACGGTCGCTTTGACCCCATGTCTTCTGATTACTGTTTCTGTGCCAATATCTATCCATCTGCTTTGATATATATATATATATATATATATATATATATATATATATATATATATATATATATATATATATATATATATATATATTTTTTTTTTTTTTTTTTTAAAGTTACTTTAGGCTTTCTTTCAGTTTTTCTGTCAAAATATTTATATGCACTGAGCATAATACTCTCCATTTCAAAGTACATGTACTGTCGTGCCGTAAAGCAACTGAAACAAAACTTTAGGAAATCAACTAAAGATATATATGAGAGTTCTATCTATAAGCAAAAGAGACACGATAACTATGACGCGAGAGAGAGAGAGAGAGAGAGAGAGAGAGAGAGAGAGAGAGAGAGAGAGAGAGAGAGAGAGAGAGAGAGAGAGAGAGAGAGAGAGAGAGAGAGAGAGAGAGAGAGAGAGAGAGAGAGAGCTCTCAGTCCGTAAAGCGTTGGACTGACATTTAGGAAATGCAAGTTCAGTCCTAAGCTTGATCATCAGGTGCTAGAGTCGAATCTCACAGACAAAAAGCCCAATCCTGGGCTTGACGTAAAAAAAACAAAACAAAACAACAACAACAACAAAAAAAAAAAAAAAAAAAAACTCTTGTCTCCAAATGAAATTCTGTAAGGGATGAAAAACTAAGCAAAAGACATGAACAACTTTAACTTTTTTTAAAGAACGGTTCTACATTTATGCAAATGTAAAACTGAAAGGTAAACAAACAAGGTTTGTTTTGTATCCTCAGTCCAAGACCAGACGGTGCTAATCCAATCAGCCCCGCTGGTTGTAATATAATTTCCACCGCCAATTCCTCTGATTTAGTGACTAGAATTTTTTACTAGATGAACGTGTTTCCCGACGTTAGCTTCTCTCACACCATTCTGTATTTATTCACAGTTTTGCTCTTGCTTTCTCTCATTAATGTCCACCGGTTTTATAATCTGTTTTCCATATTATGCCAATACGTTCCAATTCTTTTCTCTGTTTCTGTCTTTTCTGCCTTCCGTCTTTTTGCCTTTTGTGGAAGTAACGCCCCTTCCCCTGCGCCCTGCTATCTAGATGACAAAAAACACGTATACTCTCTCTTTCACAATCCCTCACTCTCTCCTATCTGACTATTTATCAATCTGACAATGTATCTGTCTCTAAATCTCTATCTTTTCTCTCTTCTCTACCTCTGTCTGTTATTCTCCTCTTTCAATCCCCTAAACGAGCATTAATTTTAATAATATCATCTCGTCTGAATCTACGGAAGTCTTAAGACTACATAGCCTTGCTTGAAAACCAAGGCAGAAGGAGGTAATTATATTCATTTATGCCGAGGATTCATATTAAAACAAGCAAAACAATAAAAAAATAGTCAAAATAAAAAAAAAACAACAAAAAAAAAAAACCGAACCCTCCCACACACACACACACCGTTCACGACTTTGAATTCCGAGAGACTACAAGACTCTTACTGGTATTCCGTTCCTTTCAAAACACTAGAGGCATTCTTTGTTATAACATTGATTATTTTCATGCTTTAAACCTCTCTAAACACCCAAGAAAAAATCGAGAAGACGTAATAAAAAAAATAAATGAAAAAGCATAGTCTAATACCGATCCTTGTGAAAATCGCACTTTTTCGCTTGGGCTGAAAGGGGAGTTACGCTGTCACACAAAAAATAATATTTTTTTTAACCTAAAGGGACATTTAAAGTTATAGCGCAACCAAGAATCGACCCATGAAACAGTGGTGATGGCAAAAAACGATAATAATAATAATTAGAATAATAATAATAATAATAATAATAATAATAATAATAATAATAATAATATTAATAATAATAAAAATAATATTTAATATCTAATAATAATAATAATAACAACAACAACAACAACAACAACAATAATAATAATAATAATAATAATAATAATAATAATAATAATAATAATAATAATAATAATAATAATAATAATAATAATAATAATAATAATAATAAAAATAAGACTAGATTCATGGCTTAACGTATTAACAAGATGTTAAACAAGATTTTTTTTTCTGCCTTGGCAAAGCATAAACAAGTCACACATACAGCCATATTGCGTAGAAATGCACTGGTGATATGATGCATGATCCAGCCGCACATGTACGATGCATGATCCTTTACAGATGATTACTTTCCCTATAAATATCTAGTTTTAGCAGGCTCACACCGCAAATGATAGCAGTTCTCATTTATGCAAATACCTAGTCGAGCCCTGGCCCGCCTGCATTCTTGCATAACATATTCCTCAGGTGCCTTTATAATTTACATCCTCACATTTATATGCCCATCAACATTTGAGTTAACTCTGTATATGCCCATCAACATTTGAGTTAACTCTGTATATGCCCATCAACATTTGAGTTAACTCTGTATATGCCCATCAACATTTGAGTTAACTCTGTATGTTTACTTTTTAGCTTTTCACTTCGATTCTCTTTTAAATGACCGTTATATCCACCTTTCCAACGTGTTATAATAGTCATCCAAGGTGAAAGAAAGACATAAATTAGCTGTAGCCTGCGCATCTGGTTTTCAGAATCAAAATCAACAAAAGACCTCGATACCTGTTTTCATTTTTCAAAGAAAAACCATTATGCTAACATCCTATGTAGTTTTTTGCAGGGATCAACATAGATCTGAGTCCACAGAGAGATTTTAGAAAGGGGGTCTACCATGCGTGCTGGTTTCATCACCATTTTGGTGGCGCGATAGACCGAAAATGAAATTTTCATGTTTATCTGCATGTTTTGTTCTCGAACCTTTTTTCCAAACCACCGCTAGGGTGGTTTATTTCTATAGCTTCGTTGCAAAAGGTCTTCTTAGATTCTATTTAAACACAGCTTGTAAAGAGAATTGTTTTGATTTAAAAGCACTCCTCGTAGAAATGATTTTTCTCTACAATTCGTGCTTTATCCTAACATTATAGATCCCGAAGCATAAAATGGAGAGGCTTTAGACTCCCAGTTTATTTAGCTCCATGAGTCAGAAAAGCTAATACCACCAAGATCCCTATACATAAAAACGCTTCGGGAATTAGACAAGCTTATAAGTTTTTAGATTAATAATTGATATTGTTTAAAGCATACTTTTTTTAATTCTATTTCTCACTTATTAATATAACTGCCGCTTAAAACGAAAAAACAAACAAACAAAAAAACAAACAAACAAAAAACAAAACAACCTGCATACACAGACACACAGACACAAAACAAAACTTTACTATGCTCAGCATATAGTCTCTAATTATGAATTGTTTTACGTGATAATTTAATATGCAGGTCTTGGTACTTTATTCTTTTGTTTGGAGCAGGACATATCTCAAAAATCATATGTCATTTGATCTCATTCTAGCCACCTTACACGAATTCCTTTCACTTTGCACTGGTTCTTTTATATTCGACATGCTCTACATTCTGCTTCCACAACAGCTGATGTCAATCTTAAAGGGAATTGTTCATCACATGGGTTTACATTCGTCAGCGAAAACAAAACAAAAAAATCAGTTCATTTCATAACTAAAAAACGAGTAATTCAATGACTTCTCTATGCTCCTAAATGCTCATAATAAAGCTGTGTAGATAAAAAAAAGTGCCAAGAGACGCACAACCTTGTGGGAATTCTTAAGTGCCCAATTTCTATGTAGCTGTACAATAAACAGCGCTCAAAAGGATCTATAAATAGATTGGGCGTATACGAAATTGGCCGGCTGTAGATTGTATATCAGATGAATACGAACTGTAGAATCCTAATCTATTTACAGATTCTTCTCATATACATGGATATAAACAAAGGGAAAAAAGAGAAGAAAAGAAAATAATAATATATATATATATATATATTTTTTGTTTTATATATATCAGCGAAATAAAATTTAAGAAAAAAAAAAAACAACATCCCGAGAACACACATTCTTTCAATACCGCAGTTTCATTAAGTATTAAGCTATTTTTTTTCTTAGCAAATTGACGTTTTTTTCATATGCTTACTTATTCTCACATTGGCATTTCCGTATTATCTTTGTTCACTTCCAAATGCTTGTCGGGTTTATGTCAGCAATTAACTCTGATCTAAAAAAGGACCACCTAAATTTTCTCCTCGTTGCTAATTTGCCACTTGTGCCTATACCACTATCACCATACGTACCACTTAAAATGAAATAAGAATTATTGAGACTTTTTCTCGCCTGTTTGTATATTTTATTAACGTTTCCCTGTTTAACTAATCTGCTGCAGTAAACTCGTTTCATATTAAAGCCCAAAGTTAATTGTGTGAAATTGCAGTCCAAGACCACAGTTCAGTGGGTCAGTAATAAGTAGCTGCTTTTTGTTCAAGGAAAAAAACTGTACTCAAGTCATGTATAAACTGAAGTTAGAATCTGCAGCGATATCAAGATCTTTTCCAATATCATTTCACCGTACTTCAGTTAGGAGATAAAAGGAAATGTACAGTAAAGTACATGAAGACCTTAATTAGTCTGAGAAATTTGTCTTATTGTCAATGTCTTCTCTTACTTTCTTTGTACATGTAACTTATTTATTTTTTCCTCTTCTGTTTGTTTGAATTGTTAATGGACTAGGTTTTAGACTATAGACTAGTGTCACTACGTTAAACGTTTGTAAATAGACTATTGTAAAGAGCTTCGAGCCTACAAGTAGGAAGAGGCGCTAGGAAATAACTTCATTATTATTATTATTATTAAAGTAGCCTAAAAAGAAACCAAAAATTCGTTTAGTTTGTTTTTATCTTTACGGTAACCCATGTTTATACTTTCTAGAGATTTATTTACAATGAAAAAAATCAATCTAACGAACAAAAACAAAAAACAACACAAATATATCGCTTGAATTCAATAAAAACATGAGAAACATTTTGTTACAGCCATACTTCATAACTGTAAAGAGCGAAAATAAATGCATGCTTTTATCCTTAGGACATTTTATCTGTCTATTTAGATTTTTACCGCAATAACAAAAATAGAGTTGACATGCTTCGTCTAGTCTAATTCCTTTCTCCTTTTTTAGCCTGAACTCCACATTTGTAACACCTGGGAAAGAAAGAATGCATACCACATAGATCCAACCGGCAAGATTTTATTTACAGGATTACCTTCCTCAGAATTTTAGAGAGATGAAATCTAAATTAATGGCTCGTGACGTTCAAAGATCTCCGTAGTGTAAACAAAAGATTACCACAGGCCATAGTAAACGCATCTACTCGTACGATAATCCCTGCTGGCACTATAAACATTTCCTTCTATTTACATAGCCCTAAACCCCAACAATGGCCATCTCTTCGACTTTCTATGACCCACCTGATGTTTTTTAATGGACATTCCGCAACCATCCATGTTTGATTTAGGCCAAGGGCACCATCGAATCGTGGAAGCATGAAACCGCATCCATGAGAGTGTTACAACTCTACATATTGACAAACATAGTCATATAGATCTGTAACGATCAAGAATGCTTTACAGGGTCATAATAATATGGAAAATTTCGCTTAAATCTTACGCTCAAGTGAAGAAAGCCCAATCTCAGGCAAAGCTATCGGATGGTTCAGGGGTTGGACGTCAGTCTATAAGAACACTGGTAGTTTGATCTCAATTGTGATCAACTCCAAAATGAAAATCACACTTCACCTTAAACCTTCTTTTTGCGGTCTTCGATGAGACTGACCGTGTCAGATTTATGAACAGAACAATGAAAGAAAACACTTCTTATTACGAGTTTTGTTCCGTGAATAACTTTCTTTTTTTTTTCTATAAAACCTACAAAACTTAACCCATGTGTTTAAAAGTAGCGAACATGTAAAGAACAACATTGAAGAAAAACCCCATAAAAATGTCAAGGTCTTTTTTTGAAAGGATATGACTTAAAGCCTTTTTGACCACCATTTATGACAAGGCTCTTCCTCAGCGAAATGGATGTTACAAATTTGAAAGAATCGTTTTCCAGATATAATATCAGAACATTTATAAAATGTTTGTTTCTTTTGGGAAAAAACAGTTAGACGCTATCCGTTGTCTAATCTCTGCATTAGGAGATAATTCTTCTTCATTTACCAAGAGTGGGACAAAGAGTTTCAAGCAGTGAGAACCTGTGTTGAGGATGAACAGTGACTTCATGTGGAGATGCATCAACTCTGTAATTGCCGAAGCAGCAGTTGAGGAAGACAAGAGAAAAACAGTCCGTTAATTATCAAAGTTTACAGAATTTTGGAGTGATAGACTTGACAAAACAAAGAAGTTTTCACCATGGGTGCCCCATATGCTTAGTCAGGAAGAAAAAGAACAAAGGGCGACATACGCTTGAAGTTTTCTTCGACGTTTCAGTTGTGAAGATTATCATTTTTTGGACACTCCTGCGTTAATTCAAGGGACCCAGAGTTGAAAAAACTGTCAGCTCTTTTTGGAGGTCAGATGAAAGAAAGTTCATCGCAAACAAAGAGCTTTGAAGGTCATGCACATCGTGTTATCTGACAACAATGACATTATTATGTCGTGGCTTGTTCCGACAGGTGCAACTGTATATGCATATTATTACAAAATATTTATTCAAAACGGACTGAGACCTTATAGGAGAAAAAAGGGCCCCCGAACTCTTTGACGAAGGTTTGATCTTTTACCGACACAACGCCCATGTTCACACAGCCAGAATGGTGACGGACATCTTTCAATCATACAGCTAAGAATTATTGGATCGTCCTAGATATATTTCTGATCTGGCACTAGCTGACTTTTCGCTTTTCCCTTGAATGAAGGAACATCTTCTAGGACAAAGTTTCGAATAAAAAGTGGAGATTATTTTGGCAACAAAGATCGATTTAATTAAAAGAAGTGGACAAAAGTACCTACAGGGTTGCATTTTACAGCCGGCTACGTTGGTGACAGAAATGTTTGGACAACGTTGGCGGCTCTGTTGAGTGGCTGACACAGAAAAGGTGGTTTGGTCCAAATATGATGGTGCTATTTTTTGTGATTTTTTTTAGACACAACCAGAAGAAAATTGTAGCACAGACCTTGTATATATGCATTAACCTGAGGCGTTTTTTGTACATTGGCTTCATTTTGCATACTCTATAGAATAGGCTATGCAATTTAGGACAACGTCATAATCATAGAAGATCCGGTAAAGCTACCCTAAAGCTCTATTGTTATAAATAACTGTTGTAAAATGTGGACTGTGGAGAACCGGGTCAAAATAAACGACTTCCACTCTTTAAATACTGAAAGAAAATTCATTATTCGAAGCGATTCGAACTCAATAAAAAATTAGCATGCTGAGCATCCATTTTACAATGACAGTTAGGGAGAGGATGCAATATTCACCTGACCGGTATCGGTTTCTTTTTTTTTTTTAACTGCTTACAATGATGCTAATCTTAATGTATTTCTTAAACCCTTCGATAATTATTTTTATTAAAGGTTAGCCACGACAGATATCAATTCACCCATGAAATAAATTTAGATCACTCTTTTTCAACACTGCTATTTCAAAATCTTAAATTTTTATCTAAGATTATTTAACTTTGGATCTACATTGGTTGTAAACGTCGATCTAAATCATTGTTTTAAAAAGACAAGGAAAAACTTATGACCGAAAAACTAATAGAGTAACTTTCATTGAGTCCTGCAAAAATAAAGCAAGGATTATGTCAATACAACCAAAATAAATATTTCACACATAAAAAGGATTTGAGAGAGTGAAAATTAAAATATACTATCTAACACTTGTATTATTCCCACATTTGTTTTTGTAAAAAATTCTTCAAGACTCAAATAAAACTTAATTTCTTACATTTCCTTGCTGACATCTTTTAATAAATAGTAAAAATATTAAACAGATACAAAATTTGTTTCGTATATGAAGATGCCGATTAGTTTTGGTGATTCATATTTTTTATGCCTCGGGTAACTGTGCCATTCATGTATATGAATTCTCTGAGACTGAGAAAAAGGGATGGAAAGGTCGTGTCGTGAAGAGCGCATCGAGAAAAACTTGGAGTAACCTGATTAAATTGCCGACCTGAGCAAAGTCGTAGTAATATCATAGCTCAGACA
>JAWDGP010007832.1:2500-11747 GCA_033675545.1 Elysia crispata | reverse complement strand
GGGTTGGGGTGGAGAAAATCTGTTCATTTCTTACAGGAAAATTTCTGTACAATAACTGTACATGGGTTTTACAAAAGATCATAATCAACTCAACATGTAATACTTCTCGCAGAGACTACTGACGCATATTTATAAACAAAAGTGAATTCTTTATATGAAAAAAAATGAGTTGGTATAACTCAGAAATTGCATGATTCAGTATGAATACCAATGAATTAAACCACACTTATGCATGCATAAAATTTTTTAGAGGTATAAAACCACACTACCCTCCAAAAAAAAACAAAAAAACGAAGGGCTGTAGCTCTCTGACTACTCAATGAAATGCTGAAAGGATCCATTGAAAAGCCTTATGTTACATGTCCTATACCTTCCACACCGAGTTATAATTCTGCTATCCTTTTTATTGGAAAAGAGGGTGTATAGGGTCAACTATGATTTCTTTAGCCACTGTTTTTTTTTGTTTGTTTGTTTTTTATCTGTCTCTAACTTAGTCTCAAAAATATGTTTGGATCATTTTAAAGTATCCTGTTTTAAGACCTGTTGATAAAGAGAGGTGTGTTGACTTTAGCTTGTTTTGGTCAATATCAGAAGGATCTTACCCACTTGGTTCCATATTGATTGTTGATTTCAGAGTGAACGAGTCGATGCCTGTTTTTAAGTTTGTGAGGCTTAAACATAAGAAATATGAATTCGCCAAGTTTTGCAATACATACTGAGTATTCTGAGGCTAAGGGCACTAAAGACCATAAGCTGTAACTTGAGTGCCTTTCGGTCGAAGCTTATAGCATAGCTATTAATAATATATTAGGTTATACGCTACCTCAGTGAGTATTTTTTTTTCACTTATGATCCGAGAGTAATTCACCTTCTACAAGAGCCAAATCATAAATTGAAAAAAGATTCTACTGTATCTGCATGCCAACAATTATTGTGAGCAGTTGTGTTAAGATTTATGTCACTTCAAATATAATTATTGAAATTATGTTGAATATGATGAACATCGAATTCAAAGTTAATTTGTGAAGAGTAAAAAAAATGAAGAACTTTGTTTGAGTAAACTAATGATGGTTATACACTAAGAATTTTATGGGAAATTTACTGAACAATCCTAATTTCCTAGCAGATTTAATGTAATTTTTGTAAAAGTGTGTCATAAAAAGAGCTTATGTTGATTTGATGTTTTTTACACCACTGCAGGATGGTGTAACTGATGTCACGGTGTCTAAAGAGGATAATACTGGAAAACTCTCACTAAGATCAATTTATACTTCTTAAGAGGTTGTTAGAGCTGACTTCCCTCAGTAAGACAGAGACATGTAGTTTGAAGTATGAAGTAATAAGATAATTTTTGTATCATGCAACTGCATATACAGTCTCCTTTGTCACCATGCATGGAAATATTGCAAAATAACTTATTGAGTATCATGCATGTTGAGATATTGCCTGTGATGGGATTAATTTTGTGATATGATTCAATTGCTAGGGCATACGAGTGTGTCACATTGTTTGGCTCAAATAGCCTTCAGGCTGGGTGCTTCTTTTATACTTTCCTTATTTTTATCCCAATTTCAGCCTAGTTTTCTCTTGATTCTTTATAGTCCTGTTTTTTCAGCATCTCATTTTGTTCATTTTATGCGATTCCAAATCCTAGATCAGATGTTCCAATGTCAATGAATTAAAGTAAACCTTGTGCCTTAAAATTGATCATATACTTTGTGTATTTAAAAGTCATGCTATCATAAGTATCAAAGCATTATATCTGAACGCTTGTTCATCTTTATAACATAACAGAAAGTCTCTCAAGCTATTGGTGGTGCTGCAATCATAACTTATCCTTTAAACAACAACACATCAGTCGCTATCACCTGGGTGGGATAAAATATTTAACACATCATTTACCATTTCTATGAGTAAATTAAAAAGAGTCCCTACATTTTTTTAACTTCTGAAGATGAGTGACAACACATTTTTCAAAAACTTTCACTGCAGGGAAAGTAAGGGCATTGAAACAAAGATCATTCATACATGTTTTGTTTGATTTCTTTGGGACTAGTGCAAAATGTGACATTTTTCATACAGATGAGGTTTGGTGATTCAACAATGATTGGTTTAAGATAGTAGAAAAAAATAAAAACAAAAAATAAAAAAATAAAAAAACAATATAAAGATAATTTAAGATATAACTCCACTGTCCATATATAATACATTTTTTAGGTTTATATGATCAGCTCAAACTCACTTGATCAAAGAGTGAATGATCCTCATGGTTTAAAATCTAGGTTATCTTACTTTGACTTAAATAGAAGTATATTATTTCAGTGCTTGGGAAGAGCAGATCAAGTTTGCGGAATTTATAATGTAATATCTCATAAGACTGTTGATCACAAGGGACATAACAATGTAATATCAATAGGTCTTTACTTTCTAGAGTTACCCTTTGTAGAGCTCTTCACAGGAAAGAATTTTGTGTTCTTGTGTTTTGATGTTCAATAAAATGGCTGCTGCCTGAAACCTACCTACAGGCCTTTGATGCCATCTCATAAACATCCAACATTACAATTGGTGACAAGGTGAAAAGAAGAGCTATTCCTTAGCAAAAAAAAGGCATATAGAGCTCTTCAAGCTACACAGAAGACATATTAGTAAGCCAGAACTAGATTGTTGGAGAAAGAAGATGGCAAGCCATTTTGGGAAGATAGAGGAATTTTCTCCCAAGCATGAAACATTTTCTGAGTACGAAGAAAGATTAAAACTTTTCTTTGAAGCCAATATGTTGTGAATGAAGCAAAAAAAAAGACCCATCCTACTGACTGTTATTGGTGCCACACAATTTAGTCTTCTGAAAGATCTGGCCATGCCTATTACAGTGCAAGAACTTTCCTTCACTGAACTTTGTAAATGCCCCAAAGAACATCAAGAGTCAGCACCACCGAAATACCTACAGAAAGCTATTATTGAAGCTAGAGTGAGGAAGCAGTATGAGACTCCACAGATTTTCATTGCTGAATTCAGGCATTTAGCTGAGCACTGTGTTTTTGGAGCGGAGTTAAAAGAAAGACTGCGAAAAATTTGCGCGAGGTATCAACTGCCCTGATGTACAAAGGAAACTGCTGTCCAAACAAGACTAAAATTAAAAGAGGCTGTTGAAATTGTAACAGCAACGACGAAAACAACACAGCAAAAGAGCTCCAAGTCCAAGTCGAGCAACCAAGTGATCAAATACACTTCACCAGAAGAAATGTCAACAGACCGTCAAATTCTACTCCACATACTGCTCCCAAGCGTACACCATGCTATCGCTGGGGATAGACCGCATGCCCAGCAAGCTTGCAAGTTCAAAGATGCGAAATGTTATAAGTGTGAAAAGACGGGTCACATTGCTAAAGTTTGTCGGTCGTCCACACTGGCCGAAAGGCCCAATCAGCGTAAACCTGCAAATTAACAACAAACCTGTTTCGTTCCAACTAGACACAGGCGCGGCGCTGCCGTTGATCACGGAGAAGGACTTCCACACCTTTTTCAAGTCAGTACTTCTTCAGGTATCCACGAAAGTACTACATGCGTACTCTGAGCACTCAGTCAGTGTGCTAGGACAGTGTGTAGTAGAGGTTGATGACACTGGTCAACAACAAAGGCTGCCCCTTCTCGTCGTTAAAGGAAATGGCCCTCCTTTGATGGGACGCAGTTGGTTGGAAAAGATCCAGCTAGATTGGACATCCATCTTCTGTGTGAACCCATCGGAACAATTAGAACAATAAGTCCAATAACTTGATTCTTGTTTCGGTGAAACATGAGTTCAGAACGACAGGAGAGTGAAATTGGACCTGCAACCGGGCGCAACGCCTAAATACTGCAGAGCGTGTCAGCCCCCTTTCGCAGTAATGGAAGGAATCGAGGAAGAACTGATCAGACTCCAGAAAACTGGAATCATCAAGAAGATTCAGTGTTCTGGTTGAGCCACGCCTATCGGTCTTGTGAGAAAGTCAAATGGGACAATTCGGATCGTGGGGACTAAACTCCTGCTAAAATGTTCATGATTCAAAGATTCAGTCTAAATTTAATGAATAAGAAAAGGGAGGAGGAATGACCAAGGACAAATGACTAAGTACATGTATAGTGTTATATGTACTGACAAGTAAAGTCCCCCTTCTCCTACAGCTCAAACACCCAGGGTTGGGCGCACAGACTCTGGTGGATCAATTTCACACAATGAAACGGTGCCAACCCTCAGAAGGTCTGCCAGAGCACGAAGAGCACCAGAAAAGCTAGATTTGTAATACCGATGTTCAGATTTGTTTCCTTAACTCATTCCTTATCCTGTAGTTGAATTGAAAGTTATGAAAGTTGCATGTGATGTAATTGTGTAACTGATGTTGTCCGGTTACCAATGTGATGTGATGGGTTATAGTGCTTTACCACGTTAGTCAAGCTTGCTACAGGTGCATTGCGAGCTTAATGTGGTTTTTACTATATCCTTATCCTTTATGCCATAAGCGCTGTTGTGTGAACCAGCGTTCGACGGCCAAGCCCTTGGCATCCATCACCTTTGGTAAAAAGAGGGAGGAATGTTTTTGCTTTCCTGAAGTCAATAAAAGTTTTCTCCGTTTAATTTAACATTTAAAGAAGAAATAGATCTTTACACCAGATGATGAACCAGTTCACTGTGTCTCGGTAACTCATCAACTGAGTTTTAAAGTACATTGCGTTAATTGAAAAATTTTGGCTGATCAGAGCGACTTAGGCCGCAAAGCGCTTCTTCCATTATTTGAGAACCTGCTGAAGGAATTTTAACCAGCTTAACCAAGTTTTACTTATCAAACCAATACAGTTTGTGGTTTGATTTGGGAACCACTGGTGATTATTTGCTTCATTGTACAAACAGGCGAGTCGAAAATGCCAGCAAGATCTGCAAAACAGGTAAAGCTGTGGACCCGCTGGCCATTTTGTTTCTGTTACTTCTCACACTTTATATACTAAAAAGATGTATTTTCATCAGGAGCTTGTATGGCATTGTGGGTCGAAAGCATAGCCAAGGGGGCCCGGCTGAAAAGTGATTGTGTCATAATACACAAGTACCACTGGCACTTGAAGGGTGGAAAGTGATTGTGTCATAATACACAGGTACCACTGGCACTTGAAGGGTGGACCCTCTGTTTGAACACCTCAGGACTTTATCACATTTTTATTTCGTCAATAAGAGATGATTCCCTGGTGACAGGAAGTAGCAAGAATTTCGAAGACTCAGAATCTCTCACGTAATGTAGGATACGCAATGTTGTGTTTATGTTGTGGGGGTGGAGGGAGCAGCTCCACAAGATCTGGTTTTACCATAATTTTTTAGTGCAGCATTCGGCAAAAACAAAGAGAATGGGGGATAAAATGGGAACAGGGTTAGGGCATATTATATCAATAACTAATCCACCCAAAATGTTCATAAATGTTAAAATCTCTCGAAAAAATCTTTTGGTCTTGAACCCCCATATCCCTGTGCTAATGTCCACAGATTTGGCTAGAAGATTTGATTCAATGTTTATGTTGTTTGAGGAACTTGAAGTATTGCAATATATCCCAGTGGTAGACTTAATGTAGACCACTCAACAAAACCAAAGTTTTATTATTATCATCATCTTACAACTGACTTCAAACAAAATCAGCACAAGACTCACTGCTCTTGTCACGTGACACATCTAGAGTACCGCCGGACCCAACTAGCTGACCTCCCTTGTACCACTGTACCATGCCCCTGGGATGACCATCAGAGATGAGGCTGCAGGTACAAGTGGTAGATTCCTCCAGGAAGTAACCCTGTACAACCTGAGGACGGCAGATATGGGAGGCTTGGGAGAAACCTGAGGAGAACAAAGAAGAAAACTGAGGTATCATGAGAGGCTACAGATTGTCATTTGTCCCTGCTGCTTTCATACATGATGTGCATATTTTCACTACATAGTTCTTTGATTGTTTGTTTTTTTTCATTTTTTTTTAATGCTTGACCTAATACTAGAGATTCCTCTTGCACATTACTTTGTTATAATCAAAGTCTGGATAATAGTCTTTCAAAACATTTTTTGAAGCTTACAGTAACACTTCAAGGAGAGAGAGAGAGAGAGAGAGAGAGAGAGAGAGAGAGAGAGAGAGAGATTGATTGATTGATTGATTGTTTATTTGTTGGGTTTCTCACCCTTCACAAACATAAAATAAAATTAAACAATTTAGATTGACATTTTACATTTTTACATCTCAATATCATTAACATAGAACATACACAATTTGCTTTTCTCAAACACTCTCAGAATCCATCTTCACAAAATGATCTCTAAGTTTAATGGAATGATACAAATATTTCGCGACGTGGAATTGGTAATTTTCGTTTGACATAAGAAGGCTTGAATTGAACGTGCATCTGTTTTTCAGAAATTTCTCAGGTAGGTATGTCAAGCGTAAATTCTCGTATACCTTGCAAACTAATAATATTTGGTGTTCATCTTCAATATCCTTTTTAAATAGAGAGCATAAATGTATATTTATATTGTTGGAATACTTGTATTTATGACATATATTCGATACACCTAGCCTGAATCTTATTAGTGTTGTTTGTAGCGAGAAAGGTAGGGTTCTATGTAAAAGGAATGAATTTAGGTAGATCATAGATTTAAATGATGAGTAGAAATGTAGGTGAGGATTTGAGGTTAATTTTCCATACCAACTTTGCTTAAATACATCACACAGTCTTTCTTTAAGTGAATTACAAAATGCTTTTTCATTTCCAACACTCTGAAATAGCCATACACATCCAAAACCATTTGAATACAGAAAATATTTCAAATCAGTTATCCACGAATTAACATTCTTCTCACTCATTCTTCTCATCATCTCATATGCCTATTTGGGAATTCTTGTCTCATGCATTTTCAGCAATTTCAGCCAATATTTTACACAACGTATTTTGTGGTTAATATACAATGGGTATCTTGCTGTTTCACCATAAAGTAGAGTATTTGAAGAGTGGATTGACACCTTTAAGAATTGCTTCAGCGTTGTTGTATGTACTTGTTCAATAGGTAAGTGTTCCTGCAAGCCCCATAATTCACTCCCGTAAGCAAGTATAGGTTCTGCCTTAGAGTCGAAAAGTTTAGAGAAAAGTTTAAGGTCATTGCATGCTAATCTTTCCAGTGATTTTATAATACAGAAACTTGCTTTCTTGGCTTTAGTGACTAGGTCTGTAACGCAATTTGTGATGCTCATTCGTGTTGAGAATTCAATACCAAGGTATTTGTATGAATTTACAATCTCTAATTTTGTTTTTCCATAAGTCCAGTTTTCATGCTTGCTTAGGTAACCACCCTTTCTGAAAATCACGATTTTACTTTTATCTTTATTAACATGCAAGCCTAGTCTCCTTGATTCGCTATACAAAACATTTAGCTTATTCTGGAGACCTGTAACAGAATCTGAGACCAGTTTTACATCGTCAGCAAAAAGCAAATGGTGTATAGTACATACATTCATGTTAGGTAACAATTGGATACCATGTCTTGTTTCTGTATTTATGTTACGACTTAACTCTGAGATGAAAATACTGAACAGCAACGGGCTTAAGAGGCATCCCTGTTTTAAACCTACTGGACAATCAAAGAAATCAGTTATTTCGTGATTATTTCTCACAGCTGATGATACGTTACTATATATGCCTCTTATGGCCGCAAATATTTTTCCCTAGACTCCGTAACGTTTAAGACTGTTGAGAAGTGCATCTCTGTTAATGGAGTCGAAACATTTTTTATAGTCAATAAATGCCACGTACAGTTTTCTGTTTCGAGAGAATTGCTTTAAGATCATGGCGTAAAGAGTAAATATATGGTTTACAGTGGAATACTTTTTTCTGAATGCCGCCTGTTCTTCTGGTATTATTTCGAGGGAAGTGGCGAGTTTTGTTAGTCTTTGATTTAAAATATGTGTATAGATCTTAGAGACTAATGATGTTAAAGAGATTGGTCTGTAATTATTGCAATCGTCTACATCTCCCTTCTTATGAATGGGTACAATAATACTTTTACTCCAGTCGGAAGGGAATATTCCATTGTCAAATATGTATTGGAAAACGTGTTTTAAGAATGGGACGATTATGTCTATGCCACTTTTAAGCATCTTGTTTTGAATTGAGTAATAACCAGCTGATTTGTTTGTTTTAACCGAAATAATGGCTTGTCTTATTTCTTGTTCAGAAATATCCCTGTTCACATGTACTGTATCTGGTCCTACATTTATATTCAAAGGGGTTATGTTTTCTGAGCATATTGGTGCGGGTGTTGTGTTTTGCTGGAAGAGACGTTTGAAGAAAGTATGCCACTCATGAACTGGTATATTATTGCTTAAAGTTGGTGTTTGCAGGACAGAATTTATTTCACGCCAGAATACAGAGATTTTCTTGATATTGGAGCATAGTGATAAGATTTTTGAATTTGAATAAAGCAGTCTCTTACTTTTTAGTTATATTTTATACTCGCGTCGAAGAGACACATAGGTTTTTTTATTTGCTTCATTTGGGTTATTGCTGTACTTATGTAAACTTTGTCTAACTACTCTCTTGTATTGATAGCACTTTTTGTCGAACCATGTCGGTTTGCTGTGTGCTTCACCATGTCTAATAATGACAGTTTTTAACATACTTTGTGCATTTTTGCACAGAATTGATGACAATACTCTAACCACAAAGTTTACATCATTTTCCAATTCTTTTAAAAGATCATCAAGCTGTTGGTTGACTGCTGGGGACTTTAACTCATTAATGAAGTGGTGTTGTTTTTTATCAGGGTCCCATTTAATCTTTGTGATTTTGGTGTTCATGTGAGTAGCTTGAGTTTTATCTCTATGTGTATTATTATCATTAAATTTCAATGACATTGAGATAGAGAGAGACAGACAGACAGACAGAGAGAGAGAGACAGGGACAGAGACAGAGAGACAGAGACAGAGACAGAGACAGAGACAGACAGACAGACAGACAGACAGACAAAGAGAGGGAGATAAAGAAGGAGAGAGAGAGAGACACACATGCACACAAACAGAGAGAGACACAGACAGAGAAGAGGGAGGGAGAGAGAGACACATACAGAGAAGGAGAGACAGACAAAGAGAGAGACAGACAAAGAGAGAGACAGAAACAGACAGACAGAGATAAAGAAGGAGAGAGAGAGACCCACGCACACATACAGAGAGAGACAGAGAGAGAGAAGGGAGGGAG
>JAWDGP010007831.1:255000-295990 GCA_033675545.1 Elysia crispata | reverse complement strand
GATGTACTTTTTGGTGGAATACATTCCAAAGTTCTATAGATTAGACGTCCGGTCACTCTACGAGAGTAGCTTGATGTACTTTTTGGTGGAGTACATTTAAAAGCTCTATAGATTAGACGTCCGGTCACTCCACGCGAGTAGCTAAGTATACTTCTTTGAGGAGTATATTGACAAGTTCAATAGAGTGGACGTCCGATCATTTAAAGAAAGTAGCTTAGTGAACTCCTTTATGGAGTATATCGGAAGTTCCATAAATCGACGTCCGATCTTTCACGAGAATAGCATAATTATTGCACTCCTTTTCTTGTGTACATTCAGAAGTTGAACAGATTAGACGTCCGGTATTTTTTTTATCATACATGACAAAGGTATGATATTAAGAAAAGTTACCGAATATGTCCCTACTATCAACGTGTCCAAGGTATCAGTTCAGGATGAGTTTTTCTTTCTTTTTTTTTTTTTTTTTGAAAGATGTCAATTTCCATATTAACGTTTTTTTAAGCGTTTAGTAATTTATTTTCATCTATAGATTCTATAAGAATATCTCAAAAAAATTTATCTACCCATTTACATATTTCCGAATCTATCAATCTACATTTTTATTAATCTACCTATTATTTGTCTATGTATCTACTTTGTGGTTTTATTTATTCTTAAAGAATATGTATCTACCCATTTATTGATCTATCAGTCTATGAATCTAGCTATCTAACCATCTATTTTCTCTCTTAATATATGTATATATATATATGTCTGTATATATACATATATGTATGTATATATATATGTATATATATATATATATATATATATATATATATATATATATATATATATATATATTATAAAAGGCAACTTTTATTTCTGAGTTCCCTATCTCCTCCTAAACCACTCAACGTACAGTGATGAAGTAAACTGATCTCTGATCTGCCAAGTTCAGAGCCTTTGAAGGTTCTTATATTTTTGTTGTAATTAATTCCTCTTCCTCAATTTTAATGGCCAAATTCGCTATAAAGAACCAAATAACATATAAAACAATGTTTTCAGTGTTTCGAATTTTTAATTTAGACATCTCTTTTTAAACAATCTATACTTTTTTTATAAACATAAATGTGTTGTAAAACATTTTTTTTTATTTTCAAAGGAGTGAAAAACTAAAAGAAAATTAAATTTAAACGGAATTTGGCCTCTTGCAGGTTGAGACAAAAGCGTCATATTACGTGTTTACTTTCGGTAATGGCACACTATTTGACTTTTTTCTCTCAATGGCTTGCCTAATCTTGGTGAATCAGAACATTTTCAAAGCTCTGAGATTAATCAATATTGTTTGCAAGATTTCATTAATCGTTTTTGTTGAAATACTATCTTTATGTAGAAAGATCTCCACATTGAGTTTTCTTAAATCTAAATTACACACACACACATATATATATATATATATATATATATATTTTTTTTTTTAATTTAATTTCCATGTAGTTCTGTGACTCTGGAGATAAATCTGAATTTGTTGTAAAGTTGTTGATTTGTTTGTGGTTTGTTTGTTTTCTTTCACCATCTTTGTCTTTTTAGTGTAGTTGTATTGCTTTGAGGGTTATTGTTGTATTTTTTCATGAAATGGTATGACTCTAGAGGAGATACATGTATTAACTGTTTTTGTTATGTTTGTGGTTCACTTTTCTTCATTATGTCAGTTTGGGACACGATTGCACCCAGATTTAATTTACTTTTTGCTTGAGATCTTTGCTTCATAAATGTTCATCAAAAGAATGATGACATGACAACGTAAGAAGAATTCCAATGTTTTAAGGTTCTATTATATTTCAGTATATTTCAAAACCGTATGATGAGTGGCTGGGGAGGTGACAATCCTCTTAAACTATTATTGAAAAAAAACTTTTTCTTTTGTTTTCTTTTTCCATCTTTTTTCTCTTTTAAATCAGGTTATGTAGTTGTATGGCTGTTGAGAGTTATCATTATAAATTTCTATTTTCATGTAGTGGTATGGCTCCAGAAGAGATTCCGAGGATACAAGTCTGCTTTATTTCAATATTTGTTAACTTTGCTCTTCTTCAGTGAATATTTTGTCTTCCAAACCTGTTCATTTGAACGGGTAATCATGCTTGCGTATATTTGCAAAACTACCGATATCAAATTAAACAATATATCACTACTTTAATTTTTTTCTAGCGATTTTTCTATCAATTTATATTTATATGATTAAACGATGTACAAGTCCGCTTTCTGCCTTAATTATAAGATTTAATAATATTAATAGGGGACTCTCCCTTGAGCTTGAGGCGCAAATACCACCACAAGGCGCTATGTTTTTCCTCCAGGCCTGGCCCACCTGTTCCTACTATTCTAGTCATAATGTTGTCAAAACAAGCCTGGTCCCCTGTGAGTCGGTTATTACTTCACCTTGTGCGCTATATTTCACATTCTCTCCCAAGACTTTAGACAAATCCGGCGCGGGTCAAAACTGGTACGACCTTGAGATCTACATCATTATCCCTGTCGTTCTCATCACAACTATGGCTTAACTTCCCTGGTTGGCCAATACAGTGCAAGGTCGCAAAAAAAAGGAGCACGGGGAGATACTGTACACTAGTCGGCTAATCAGGCAGACATGTCATGACCTGGTCACGGTTTGTCATGCGCAGTGGCCTCACCGGGACATGATTATATGATATCGCTGCTGTTGCTGCTGCTGCTACTACTACTACTACTACTACTACTACTACTACTACTACTACTACTACTACTACTACTACTACTACTACTACTACTACTACTACTACTACTACTACTACTACTACTACTACTAACCACTACTACTACTGCTACTACTACTACTACTACTACTACTACTACTACTACTACTACTACTACTACTACTACTACTACTACTACTACTACTACTACTGCTGCTGCTGCTGCTGCTGCTGCTGCTCCTAAAACTATAATACTACTATTGTTACTATTAACAATGCTATTACTACTAGTAGTAGTAGTAGTTTTACTACTACTACTACTACTACTACTACTACTACTACTACTACTACTACTACTACTACTACTACTACTACTACTACTACTACAGAACTACTATTACCCTACTACAACTACCGCTACTACTACTTCTACTACTACTACTACCACTACTACTACTACTACTACTACTACTACTACTACTACTACTACTACTACTACTAGTAACTACTACTACTACTACTACTACTACTACTACTACTACTACTACTACTACTACTACTACTACTACTGCTACTACTACTACTACTACTACTGCTACTACTACTACTACTACTACTACTACTACTACTACTACTACTACTACTACTACTACTACTACTACTACTACTACTACTACTACTACTACTACTACTACTACTACTACTATCTGATTTCTCTTCATTATGTTTGGTTCCAATTGCATTTTAATGCACTCAAGTTACAAAGACGGTCACGTGTGAGCGAGATCTGATCCTCTTGTCGGCCCTGACTGCATCAAGAAATTTTTTTTCAATGTTTATCACAGTTAGACGTTCAGGTGAATTTTGCCTCATCAAACTGAAGCTGCTGTAAGGCAACGCTACTCTTCTACTTATTTACCTGAGATTCCCTCCCCTACACTCATCCCCCTCTCCTTCCCCCCAACCACCAGACTTTTTTCCCCAGCCCATCATACTCTATTGTGTGCACCGACCGGTGTGTTTAGATCACAATCAAACCATGTTTTCGGAGATTCCCGTTTCGGATTTTGTCGGGAGACGCGGCAGGTATAAGCACTACGCTGCCAGTGCCATACTTTTTCCCTTTCTGCTTGATCTTCCTCTTTCTACTTTCCCTTCCGTTTTCTTCACCTGCGTGTAAGGGAGCACCCGGTAAAAGGAGCTCAGCCAGCCCCAGCCAGGTCTGTACATCTAAAAGGTATCAGTTTGGCTGAGTCTTACCTTTACGTTCCCCGCCTGCCAAGGAAGGCTAATGTACAGTCTGTGGAGGCGAGCGCCGGCTCACTTACCCACACGCCAGGCCGACTGCCCTGACTTCTCCTGTAGTTAGCCAAGGGGTTCGGTGCCGTCCGATTCTGTTCTCGATAACTCCACAACACACCGGGATAATACTTTCTCTAGTTTTGCTTTCCAAACTTTGGACTCTAGATCTAACTTTTATCTAGAGTCGAGGAGTCCTCGTATTTCGGATAAATCTCTGAAACAGGTAGGTGATTGGTCGTGGATGACCACCAGAAAGGCTTTTCTGCTGTCAACGGTTAACATTTTGCGCATCTTCGATACATCATAAGCGGCTGTGTGTTTTTATTGCTGATGCTGTAACATTCTTCGTACCTCATCCATTATTTTTTTCTTCTATTTTTTTTCTCCAGGTCTTTACTCATCCGTCTATTCCCACTCCTAATTGTTCTTCTTGATATCTTCCTTGTTGTTATAGTTGCTATTGTTCTAGGTATCATTTTAATGTTGTTATTCATAATATTGTTGTTCTTGTTATGCTTTTTTATCTTCTTCTTCTTCTTCTTCTTCTTCTTCTTCTTCTTCTTCTTCTTCTTCTTCTTCTTCTTCTTCTTCTCTTGTCTCTCTTTCATCATTTTCACCATTCTCCTCGTACATAAAAGTCTCATGTACTTAAGAGTACACCCTGACTAATCCTGCAGGCCAGACCTTAGTTTACACATTAATCAACAGTAATTAAACGCTCGTATTCATATAGCCATTTAAATTTCTAGGTCTTACAGATTGAATATAGGGCAGTAAACCAAGAGTGATAAGTAAGACCCTTTCTCAGTGAAAAATACTAAACCTTGGGATGGGATGCTTATAAATTATATTGTGTTTCCTTTTATATTTTCTACAATCTTACAATCTCAGGCGGTAGATACATAAAACACATTCAGTTATTGGATTTCTTTCTTTACTTCCACCCTTTTCACATCTTCTTCTTCCTTTTCTTCTCTCTCTCTCTCTCACACACACAGTCTCACTCTTTTTCCTTCTCATTCTCTATTTTTCTTCGTCTTCTGTTCTTTAGCCATATATATCCTTTCTCACTCTTCTCCACTTCTTCAATCTCTCTCTCTCTCTCTCTCTCTCTCTCTCTCTCTCTCTCTCTCTCTCTCTCTCTCTCTCTCTCTCTCTCTCTCTCTCTCTCTCTCTCTCTCTCTCTCTCTCTCTCTCTCTCTCTCTCTCTCTCTCTCTCTCTCTCTTTCACCCTTAAGATTCCGCCTTTCCTAACAGTTTAAATCTTTTTAAGAATATTTTCTTAAAGTTTTTGATTTGGTTTAATAAAAAAAGGAATTTTTTAAAATAGATTTTTTATTTAAAAGATGGATGGCAACAATTAGTTGCAACTCATAAAATCATATTTCTTGATGTGGGAATATGTTAACCATGTTAATCCACACTATCGACAATGAGGTCCTGTTTCATTGCTGCGCCAGTCGCACAGCGTGCTATAGTCTCAGCTTCATGGAGTGAAACGGTCGTTTTCATTGTTCTACTCTTCGTTTTTTATATCTCGTCGAAAGAAAATGTGCCTGGGTTGGGGAGTGTCTCTCTGAGTAAGAAACATGTGGAGAATATCACAGAATTTCAAACTAATTATACCTTTGGGAAAAAAAACTTCTAGAGTGATACAATCAAATAACGCCCCGTAAAAAAAAAAAAAAAAAAAAAAAAAAAAAATAATAATAATAATAATAATAATAATAATAATAATAATAATAATAATAATAATAATAATGACAATTTTAAAAATCGCTGTAAAACTTTCACAAAGCTGTGTGGCTGTACCGAAAAAAGTTCTTACTTTACCTTTATTTGAAGGTTGTTGGTAGCCAATCATTTTTTAAAACTGATGATTTTGTATTGTTGCCTAAGAAAATGAAGTATTAAACATATATTTTTTTTCCTTTTTTTGTTAGGATCATGATCATTAGAGAAAGAACTGTGTTTTATTTCACGCAGAGCTGAATAGGAATTAACCTCAGTTTTAGAGCTAAGCTTGAACTTGATTACATGTTATCATTAGATTATCACCAGAAAGTTAGATTGAAAAGAATAACCTCAACTACACACGTCATAATGTACCACATTTAGCGTCACCGTTTGTACCACCCACACAATCTCACGGGATAGCGTTTGACGTATGCTAATGACAGCTGTTGATGTTTTCTGTTGATGTAGGGTTAATCTCTCGCTGCATGGGTGTATGGGTTAATCTACTGGAAAATTTTCTGTTTAGCAACTTGAATCAAAGGATAAAGCTAGAACGACGACTGTGTTGTTATTGCTGTAACTTCCATCCTTCCTCGTACACCTTCTTCACAGACACAGCTTTTGACGTATGCTAGAGCCGTCAATATTTTCTGTTGATATAGGGTTAATCTCTAGGGGCATGGATGTATGGGGGAATGCACTGGAAAATTTCTGTTTAGCAACGTGAATCAAGGATAAAGATATAACGATACGCTGATATTTTTTTTATCTGTTTTATCTTTTTTTTAAATTAAAAACAAATCGGATTAGCTTCGTTTTATAAAATTATCCAGGCATGACAAGGTGTTTAAATCGTACCTAACCTCACCTCAGACTAGTTGGTGAAAAAACACAAGTGTTGAGTGCAACAATTTATTCCTAAAAGCTCAGCAAAAATTCTCCTCCCCTCAATGTCATGTTAGGATAAAAGAATTTATAAGAGGCAGGTTGATCTATCGGAACTCTTATGTCTTTGGTGTTTTTTTTATGGTTTTAAGTTGATTCTAAACTATATGACTCCATAAAGATAAAGGTTTTATGGAGTAAAACTTTTCTCTAATATATAGAAAATACTAGATACATTATATTGCCCACACATTTTCGTTTTTAGTACACTGTTTCTTATCACACTTTGTTAACTATTGATGTAGGAAAAATCTTTTTTTTTTCAAACAAATCCTTTTATACCAACTAACTAATTTTTTTTTTCGATTGTTCTCCACTCTGTAACCTAACTTTTGATATCCTGAGAAACCACAGCTCCTTAACATTGTTCCTGTGACCAGTGAGCCCGACAAAATTCCTATAGTTAGTCGATTTGTATCATGGTGAAATTCTAAAAGAGTTGACGTAAATGTTAAACAAAAATCCTCTATCCATCACCACGTTTTGAGAAAAAAAATGTTTGGAATGCAAACAGGGCACTCTTGTGATAGGAAGCTTTACTGGTGGTGCTGGAGGAGAAAAAGAGAACATTCTGGTCCAACCTGGATCATTTTATCACCGGTTCTGACGTCAATTAAAACCTTGCCAGACTTTTGACAAGAATAAGCCAAAATTCGGTTTTGTTCTGGAGCACGTAATCTTTTTAGTTCGGCTCTTCTTTTCCGTTTGTTGATTTTTTTTCTTGCGTCTAGGATTTATATATTTTTTAGCTCACATTTCAGTAAAAAAAAAAACCAACCCAAAAACAAAACAAGACAAAGAACGAAACAAAACTAGGTTATAAAGTCAGTGCGTAATAAATCCTATAGGTCACACACACACCCGCATAGAGCAGCTGCCTGCGCAAGCTGTTGAAGAAGGTCTTGTTACGTCAGAATACAAACTTTTTACTATGGACTTTCCATGCTTTCATCGCAGGTTAAAATCTGCTTGCGTTTGCAATAATTAATAAGAATGTTTGTGTGTTAGTATAGCTTACAGGTTAAAATTATGATTCTTGTCAAAAGTCATGTCATGAAAAGCTGTGTTATCAAGGATTCTGCCAATTAAATTGTTACCTATTAAATGTATTTTTTCCTTCTAGTTGATACTTCCTTTCATTTATTTTACCCTGTTTTGTTTGTAATCGGCAATTTTAACATATTGGGGAATACAGATATTTTTATCTATTTAATTTTTGTGAGGTCAGTACTTGTATTAATTATAAGGTAATGCATATTATTCTATTTACCAGTTTTACGCGGGGTACTGTAATTTTATTTCTTTCCTATTTTTTTTTCATTTTTCCTTTCCAAAGATTAATTACCCCCAATGATAAACCTATCAATTATTGCTCAAAATCGAGTAAAATTTCTGTATTTTTTTCTCAACATGAGAGAGTGCCTGATGGGGTTGGCAAAATATCCACCCTGAAACAGGTGCACACACGTTGTACTCACTGTTCTAGGGGGAAAAGTTGAGAGAATCAACTTTACTGGCACCTCATATACTCCACGGAGGGTTTCTTTCAAGCAAATGTGTGTGTGTATATATATATATATATATATATAACTTGTGTGGGACAAGTTATATAAAATAATCATTCATAATAATCTTGCAAAAGAAGCCTAGATTTTTTTTCTATCTTTATTTTTTGTCCCCGTTGAATCAAAACTGTTAAGGAGATTAAAAGGGCGTTAAGCTGTTAAAATTCTTTAACAATTTTTCGCTAATTGTTCAATGTGCAAAGAACCACCAGTGCGGTGGATTGTTAAGATTCTTTAACAATTTTTAGCTAATTGTTCAATGTGCAAAGAACCACCAGTGCGGTGGATTGTTAAGATTCTTTAACAATTTTTCGCTAATTGTTCAATGTGCAAAGAACCACCAGTGCGGTGGATTGTTAAGATTCTTTAACAATTTTTAGCTAATTGTTCAATGTGCAAAGAACCACCAGTGCGGTGGATTGTTAAGATTCTTTAACAATTTTTCGCTAATTGTTCAATGTGCAAAGAACCACCAGTGCGGTGGATTGTTAAGATTCTTTAACAATTTTTAGCTAATTGTTCAATGTGCAAAGAACCACCAGTGCGGTGGATTGTTAAGATTCTTTAACAATTTTTCGCTAATTGTTCAATGTGCAAAAAGAAACACCAGTGCGGTGGATTGTTAAGA
The DNA here is from genome assembly GCA_033675545.1 of Elysia crispata. Taxonomy (NCBI): domain Eukaryota; kingdom Metazoa; phylum Mollusca; class Gastropoda; family Plakobranchidae; genus Elysia; species Elysia crispata. The sequence goes on along the minus strand of JAWDGP010007831.1, from coordinate 287,099 downwards.
TTCTTTAACAATTTTTAGCTAATTGTTCAATGTGCAAAGAACCACCAGTGCGGTGGATTGTTAAGATTCTTTAACAATTTTTCGCTAATTGTTCAATGTGCAAAAAGAAACACCAGTGCGGTGGATTGTTAAGATTCTTTAACAATTTTTAGCTAATTGTTCAATGTGCAAAGAACCACCAGTTCGGTGGATTGTTAAGATTCTTTAACAATTTTTAGCTAACTGTTCAATGTGCGAAGAACAACCAGTGCGGTAGATTGTTAAGATTCTTTAACAATATTTAGCTAATTGTTCAATGTGAGAAGAACCACCAGTGGTTATTGAAAAAGGTATGGGGGAGTGGGGGGAGGGTGGCAAGGTTTAATAAATACCCTTTGTACAACTATACGGTAGCCATAAGTAGTGGTTCTCGTGAGGTGAATTATTCTTACGTTATTGCAAGTTTATAAATTTGTTGGTGCCAAACAAAATTTGGTTTGTGCTGTTTGTTTTAGCTTGATCTGTCTTTTCAAATGCTTCGGAGCAACAAATGTTTTTGCAAGGCCATATATCGTACACGTTTTTTAAAGTTTTGAAATAAAAACGCTTACAATTCTCTTTCTGTCTGTCTGTCTGTCTGTCTGTCTGTCTCTCTCTCTCTGTCTGTCTCTGTCTGTCTCTCTGTATCTCTGTCTGTCTCTGTCTGTCTGTCTCTCTGTGTCTCTGTCTCTGTCTCTGTCTGTCTCTCTGTATCTCTGTGTCTGTCTCTGTCTGTCTGTCTGTCTGTCTGTCTGTCTGTCTCTCTCTCTCTCTGTGTCTCTGTCTGTGTCTCTGTCTGTCTCTCTGTATCTCTGTGTCTGTCTCTCTCTCTGTCTCTATCTTTGTCTGTGCCTGCCAGTCTCTCAGTCTCTCTCTCTCTCTCTCTCTCTCTCTCTCTCTCTCTCTCTCTCTCTCTCTCTTTCTCTCTCTCTCTCTCTCTGTCTCTCTCTCTCTCTTTCTCTGAATATTGCCATGATCTGTTGTGATATCTCAATGATATAAGATCCTTCGCGTATTATCATAGAGCAAAGAAAGTATTTGACCCCCACCTAGTCTAAGCCAGATGGTCAAATGAAGCTAATGAAGATGACGACTTCACTTCCGCGTCTGTTTCAAAAGGCGCACCTGGACTCCTAGAAGTTTTGAGAATATGCCGCGAAAAAAATATTGCAAGTCAGCTGAGACAGAGTGAGCTCCACCGTATTAAAAATTATCTTACCTTTATATGTATATAAGATCCAAACCATCTGCCTATAGTTATACCGGCACATTTATAATTATAACAATCCTGTGCGAAGCACAAGTCACTAATAATAAGCTTAGTGGCTACAACAAGAAGACTGCTATAAGAGTCGTGTAGACCTATACCTTTCTGTTGCCTCTTGCTACACCTAGCGAAGCTTTCTGAAGTGGTTAGCACACTCAAGTAGTGCGCATCACATCAGAATGTGTCTTTACTTGAATAAAAAAAATCAGTAGCAATATGTGCATGAGTTTTACTTCAGTATTCTGTTATGGAGCGTAACGTGTAGAGGACCATCGCTAGACTATAGAGCTAGTCGTGGAATAATTATAAAGCCTTAAAATCAACCTTTAGATCTCCAAGGTTTGTTATGGTATTTAACAGCACACTTGTTGGTATTCACGTAGAAATCCCCGCGGAATAGGGTAAATTCCTTAGCAATGACATTTCTTTAAAGTGTGTTATTTTTAGCGTAATGCAAAGGTGCTGACCTTACAACGTACATAGCATGCCTAAGTGTTCACCGAATCTTTAGCTGCCTTTTCCTTCTTATCATTATTTTTGTGACATTCAGATAAACACAAATCTCTAGAATCTATAACATGGATTCAACGACGACGCAGTTACGATTACCGGCGCTAAAAAAATACTTTTAAAAAAATCTGAGTAATGGGTTTGTGCCGCGTTGGCCAGGCGGCACACAGTAAAGCCCCACGCCATACGCCACTCTTCAGATCATCGGCTGCTCGCTGCACTTTCCAATTTGCGCACGCCTCCCAGAGCGGAACCGGAAATTAAAAGCATACGTTACTTGTAACTCGTTTAAGGACAAAAAGTTACACACTGTACAACTGTGCCACTTACTAGTCACACAGAAAAATCTTTGTGTAACATCTGCGACATGACGGATGACGAAACAGAACAAAGAAAACCAGCTCAAGGTTTGATCGGCCGATTTGTACTTTACGCGAAGTTCTATGTCAGTCGTAACGTGTAAATTACACATAGTCTCTCTTTTGAAAAGTAAAACTGGTACAATGATTTCAAATCGCACTTAAGGCTGGGCAACAGATAATTTATTTCTTCTGGCCATTGAACAGTCAAACTGCTTTGTCACGCTTGGGTGACCAGGCTCTTCTCAGGAGAGGACGGTCTTTATGTTTTGGATCTTTGGTGTTATAAATGTATTATATATAATAGATAGATAAATAAACAGACAGATAAATAGATAAATAGATAGATAGATTGAGTGAGTGAGTGATAAATAGATGAAGGTATAAATCAGAGGCGAAATTGAAAAAAGGAATAAAGAGTGTGAGGAAGAGAAAAATGAATCTGTTGTGTTCAAATCATAGAACTAACGTGATTTAACTCCTTGTTGGGGTTCGTCTTTGCTACTATAAGTGTTTTTAATGTTTAGTATTAATGCTCCAAGATTAGCCGAAAATAGTTTTTTTGCTCTTCAAAAAAGAATATTAGCAGTTTTTACTTCTCTAGCCAATCTCATGACAAATTGACCTACATATTTTGTTAACAATCAAATATTAGCAGTTTTTACTTCTCTAGCCAATCTCATGACAAATTGACCTACATATTTTGTTAACAATCAAATATTAGCAGTTTTTACTTCTCTAGCCAATCTCATGACAAATTGACCTACATATTTTGTTAACAATCAAATATTAGCAGTTTTTACTTCTCTAGCCAATCTCATGACAAATTGACCTACATATTTTGTTAACAATCAAATATTAGCAGTTTTTACTTCTCTAGCCAATCTCATGACAAATTGACCTACATATTTTGTTAACAATCTTGCCCTTTTCCCGAATCTTGAGTTAAGCGTTTTTAAATGATGCCTCTTAAACATAAGTTTTTTTGTTTTTTTTTAAATAAAGTAAAATGGAGAAAGAAAGAAATTTACGATGTTGTGAGTATCCATGAGGCATCATTAACCCCCTTTAAAACATTCCATGAACTACGGTATGGTGTCTTAAACCAAAGGACGCAGGGGCTCGGGTGATTTGACTTACCTGGAACAGACACAAACGATAGAAGAACGGCAATACCGACTACAAAAAAAAAAATAAAATTTTTGAGAAAGTAAAAAAAAAATATATTTCCTTTATTATTTTATTTTCTGTGAAATGGTTTGCCTTCTTAAATCTAGCGACGTTTAAATGATCACATAGGTCTAAAAAGATCCCGAGTTTAACCCAAAACACAACCTCTGAACTCTGTTTCTTGCCAGCAACGAGTCGTCTCTGGTCGGGAACTTCTACACTTCTAATGAGCTCTTTCCTCATCTCAGTGTAGAGGGTGATAAACCAAACCCTTGTGTGTGTGTGTGCACATCTCTCAGTTTGACGGACAGACAGACAATGAAGGATGACACCATTCATGACGCAGTGTAGGATATTGCAAGGAAAAAAAAAAAAACCAGCACAAAAAAAAAAAAAATACCAAAAAAAAAAAAAAAAACCAAAAAAACAAGAACAACAAAAATCACTCTGGCTTGGAAACATAGAATTTGAATTTGAAGATGACAGAAACAATATAGGATCTAGCATTTAAAAAAAATACCCTGCTTGGAAATATAGAATTTAAAGTTAAAGTTGGCAGAAGCAATATGTTAAGATCTAATGTTTAAAAACAACAACAATGACAACAACAGCTATTATTATTTATAATGCTGGAATACAGTGTTTCTAATTCGAAAACTAATAATTGTTCTTCACGTATCACGTCAAAAAAAGATAACGTGAAAACATTCTTTCCCTGTACAGTAGCATTCCCGGTATAGCGAAGATTAAGGGGCAGACAACTCTCGGGGCTAGATAACTGAGGCTGTAACATTCCAGGCCAGGTGCTACTGTAGACAAGCGGCCTACTCACTTAGAAAGCTGAGTGGGACGCCCAGGTCTGCCGCTTTACGACATCTGTCCCGATTAGTGTGGTGAGGCCCGACAGGCGCGGCCAGAGCTCAGTTGTCCAGGGCTTGACCACTTCTTGACAAGTGTCTGGTCAGGGTTTAACTTGACCTAGGAAGGTCGAGTCGAATTCAAGTCCTATCAAATTTTCGCGTTGGAATCTCTGACTTTTTAAGTGTTTCATTGTTGAAAAGTATTTTTTTTTTTACTGATGAATTTTGTTCACGTTGTTCGATATATTTTTTTTATTATTATTTTTAAAAGCTGCCAAATTAATATGTTTGACTATGGAAGATTAGCGCGCTGCTTGACATTTCTCGGATGCCTGTTGTTTCTTCACCTTGAGTATTGCTTTGCTCTCTCTCTCTCTCTCTCTCTCTCTCTCTCTCTCTCTCTCTCTCTCTCTCTCTCTCTCTCTCTCTCTCTCTCTCTCTCTCTCTCTCTCTCTCTCTCTCTCTGTCTCTCTTCCTCTCTCTCTCTTTCTCTCTCTCTCTCTCTGTCTCTCTTCCTCTCTCTCACTCTCTCTCTCTCTTCCTCTCTCTCTCTCTCTCTCTCTCTCTCTCTCTCTCTCTCTCTCTCTCTCTCTCTCTCTCTCTCTTTCTTTCTCTTTGTCTCTCTCTGTTGCTTTTTTCTCCTCTTCTGCTCTCATTGTCTATCTGTCTATCTTTCCAATTCACTGGAAGTCTCTCTCTCTCTCTCTCTCTCTCTCTCTCTCTCTCTCTCTCTCTCTCTCTCTCTCTCTCTCTCTCTCTCTCTCTCTGTCTGTCTGCCTGTCTTTACTTAGTTATAGATCACAAACATTCCCTCTTGGAAGTCATTTTTTTATAAAAAAACTTAAAGTATTTGCATAGATTATGTGAAAGAACATCCCTATTCATTTGAACCACATTAACAACATGCGCTGCACTTACGTCGTTATATTCTACACACATCAGAACAAAGTTGGTTTAAATTAATGATAGAACAACTTCTTGACGGACATTACAAACAGACCGCAGCTCTTATGTCGTTAGATTCTACACATATCAGAACAAATTTGGTTTAAATTAATGATAGAACAACTTCTTGACGGACATTACAAACAGACCGCAGCTCTTATGTCGTTAGATTCTACACACATCAGAACAAATTTGGTTTAAATTAATGATAGAACAACTTCTTGACGGACACTACAAACAGACCGCAGCTCTTATTTCGTTATATTCTACACACATCAGAACAAATTTGGTTTAAATTAATGATAGAACAACTTCTTAACGGACATTACAAACAGACCGCAGCTCTTATGTCGTTAGATTCTACACACATCAGAACAAATTTGGTTTAAATTAATGATAGAACAACTTCTTGACGGACATTACAAACAGACCGCAGCTCTTATGTCGTTAGATTCTACACACATCAGAACAAATTTGGTTTAAATTAATGATAGAACAACTTCTTGACGGACATTACAAACAGACCGCAGCTCTTATGTCGTTATATTCTACACACATCAGAACAAAGTTGGTTTAAATTAATGATAGAACAACTTCTTGACGGACACTAATCATATTCGAAGGTGCAAGTGTGTTTAGGTCAGAAAGGTAAAAACAAAGTGAATTTTAAAAAATCAGCGAAGAAGATAAATGAAATAAATCGAAAAAAATAAGTGTAAAATGTGCGCAACAGAATAGAAAAAGATGACTAGACAGCTTGCGACAGTCATACCCCGCCCTCGAGAATGGTTAGTGATGATGCCATGATTGTGAAGAGTTGGAGATTAAGGCCTGCACGCTAACAAGCCAAACGGATCAAACCCAGTCAAGATCTTTCCTGACTATAAGTGTTACTCTAAGTCCTGAACCAAGACCTTTCTTGACGTTAAGTGTTACTCTAAGTCCTGAACCAAGATCTTTCTTGACGTTAAGTGTTACTCTAAGTCCTGAACCAAGATCTTTCCTGACTATAAGTGTTACTCTAAGTCCTGAACCAAGACCTTTCTTGACGTTAAGTGTTACTCTAAGTCCTGAACCAAGATCTTTCTTGACGTTAAGTGTTACTCTAAGTCCTGAACCAAGATCTTTCTTGACGTTAAGTGTTACTCTAAGTCCTGAACCAAGATCTTTCTTGACGTTAAGTGTTACTCTAAGTCCTGAACCAAGACCTTCTTGACGTTAAGTGTTACTCTAAGTCCTGAACCAAGATCTTTCCTGACTATAAGTGTTACTCTAAGTCCCGAACCAAGATCTTTCCTGACTATAAGTGTTACTCTAAGTCCTGAACCAAGATCTTTCCTGACTTTAAGTGTTACTCTATGTTCTGAACCAAGACCTTTCTTGACGTTAAGTGTTACTCCATGTTTTGAACCAAGACCTTTCCTGACTATAAGTGTTACTCTAAGTCCTGAACCAAGATCTTTCCTGACTATAAGTGTTACTCTAAGTCCTGAACCAAGATCTTTCCTGACTATAAGTGTTACTCTAAGTCCTGAACCAAGACCTTTCTTGACTATAAGTGTTACTCTAAGTCCTGAACCAAGATCTTTCCTGACTATAAGTGTTACTCTAAGTCCTGAACCAAGACCTTTCTTGACTTTAAGTGTTACTCTAAGTCCTGAACCAAGATCTTTCCTGACTATAAGTGTTACTCTAAGTCCTGAACCAAGACCTTTCTTGACTTTAAGTGTTACTCTAAGTCCTGAACCAAGATCTTTCCTGACTATAAGTGTTACTCTAAGTCCTGAACCAAGACCTTTCTTGACTTTAAGTGTTACTCTAAGTCCTGAACCAAGATCTTTCCTGACTATAAGTGTTACTCTAAGTCCTGAACCAAGACCTTTCTTGACTTTAAGTGTTACTCTAAGTCCTGAACCAAGATCTTTCCTGACTATAAGTGTTACTCTAAGTCCTGAACCAAGACCTTTCTTGACGTTAAGTGTTACTCTAAGTCCTGAACCAAGACCTTCTTGACGTTAAGTGTTACTCTAAGTCCTGAACAAAGATCTTTCTTGGCGTTAAGTGTTACTCTAAGTCCTGAACCAAGATCTTTCTTGACGTTAAGTGTTACTCAAAGTCCTGAACCAAGATCTTTCTTGACGTTAAGTGTTACTCTAAGCCCCGAACCAAGATCTTTCCTGACTATAAGTGTTACTCTGTGTTCTGAACCAAGATCTTTCCTGACTATAAGTGTTACTCTATGTTCTGAACCAAGATCTTTCCTGACTATAAGTGTTACTCTGTGTTCTGAACCAAGATCTTTCCTGACTATAAGTGTTACTCTGTGTTCTGAAACAAGATCTTTCTTGACTATAAGTGTTACTCTATGTTCTGAACCAAGATCTTTCCTGACTTTAAGTGTTACTCTATGTTCTGAACAAGATCTTTCCTGACTATAAGTGTTACTCTATGTTCTGAACCAAGATCTTTCCTGACTATAAGTGTTACTCTATGTTCTGAACCAAGATCTTTCCTGACTATAAGTGTTACTCTAAGTTCTGAACCAAGATCTTTCCTGACTATAAGTGTTACTCTAAGTCCCGAAACAAGATCTTTCCTGACTATAAGTGTTACTCTATGTTCTGAACCAAGATCTTTCTTGACGTTAAGTGTTACTCTAAGCCCCGAACCAAGATCTTTCCTGACTATAAGTGTTACTCTGTGTTCTGAACCAAGATCTTTCCCGACTATTAGTGTTACTCTATGTTCTAAGACCTTTCTTGACGATAAGTGTTACTCTAAGTCCCGAAACAAGATCTTTCCTGACTATAAGTGTTACTCTATGTTCTGAACCAAGATCTTTCCTGACTATAAGTGTTACTCTAAGTCCTGAACCAAGATCTTTCCTGACTATAAGTGTTACTCTATGTTCTAAGATCTTTCCTGACTATAAGTGTTACTCTAAGTCCCGAAACAAGATCTTTCCTGACTATAAGTGTTACTCTGTGTTCTGAACCAAGATCTTTCCTGACTATAAGTGTTACTCCATGTTTTGAATCAAGATCTTTCCTGACTATAAGTGTTGCTCTGTGTTCTGAACCAAGATCTTTCCTGACTATAAGTGTTACTCTATGTTCTGAACCAAGATCTTTCCTGACTATAATTGTTACTCTGTGTTCTGAACCAAGATCTTTCCTGACTATAAGGGTTACTCTAAGTTCTGAACCAAGATCTTTCCTGACTATAAGTGTTACACGAAGTTCTGAACCAAACAAAACTCTTCACCATATTCTTTTTACTAGTTATGGAGTTTTCTATAAGTCAATATGATCATCATAGTAATGCGGTGGTAAAACTCCAAATCTGATTTTAGGGTCACACCATAGTTCCTCATCAAGTCATTTTGATAAGTTTATAATCTATAGTTTATCAAAGATCGAAGTTGCGAACCATTTCTCTTTAAGTTTACCTTGTTTTGCCAGATTTCGATAACATCGTTTTGAGACTTGAGGATTTACAGTCATTGCAATGAAGCATAGTATCTGTGACTTACATAGTCAGTCCTGGTTTCATTAGTTTCGTTCAGACCTAAGCGCCTCAGGACAAACAGACGCCTCTTGATACAAGATTTAGAACAGGGAATTGCAATGGGCTTTAAGTTTGTAAATCTCCTTGACTAAATTAAATAGGTCCAACCGTATAAATTTGCGTATCGAAAATCAAAACTATCTAACAGCCACTGATAAAGTTACCAGATTTGTGTTTATCAGCATTCAGGTGGGAAAATATCGCACTATCTTCAGTTGTCAATATTGTGTGAAACAGATCAACCGACTTAAACCTCTATTCTTATTGACTTCGATTTTCACGTTGATTGAGTTTTATTTTCCATAGCAAGTTGTCAGTTTCAACTGTGTACATCACATCGGCATCATGTGCTGGCTACAATAAGATATTGCTTGATTAGCATTTTTTCAAAAAGCTTAACACTTGCGCTGAATACCCATGTTAGTAAAAATTATTGTAGATAAAAACTAAATCTGCTGCAAATTCCATCCCCTCCCCCCCCCCCAATACATCTGAAAGAAAAATATTACTCTAACGGTGGGTTTTGGGTCACAGCTTATCAGCTCCGCCCTGCGCGAAGGGGGCATTTGTTAAATATACACGGTCAAAGGTCAGAGGTCATGGGGCTGTGAACGGGCTCTAGGAAACAACAAGCGAAATAAACCAATCTATATGCTGATTTATATAGTAGTGCATTAATTACTTCTTTATTTGTTTTATCATTCGTTAGTTTATTCGATCAGTTTGTTTTACGTTACAGATCGGTATATTTCATCCAATTCTATACCAAACAACAAACGAAACAAATGAATCTGTTTGCTGATTTCTGTATCAGGATAGTAATTATCTACTTTATCATTCGTAATCTTTTCGATTAGTTTTCTACGTTACAGGTCAGTACTTTTAACCATTTCTGTGTTAGTACATATTTCCCAACTCGGTTAATTTACTAGGCGACGTACTCATTTCTCAGAAATCTGAAGTATATCAGGTTTTCGTTTCTCCGCGATAAAAACTATTTGACTTTGTGACCTGGTTTTCTGAGCTTCTTTAAGTGTTGGTAGGAATGTTGCTTCTGAAGAAGAAGTGGGACTTTTCTGGCGTACGGTTACGCTTCTGAGCAGGTGCAAGACCTAGATCTACTTCTTTGGAAGATCGTTCGGCTGTTGCCGTCCGCAGTGGAAACAAAGATATTTTCTTTGAGAGAGGGAAAAAAGCAAGGTTCGGAAAGACTACATCAGCAAATTGCCACTTAATCACCTCATCAATGAATTGTATTTCATTTCTTAAAATGTAAATCAAATGCTGAAAAAAAGAATAACAACAACAACAACAACAACAACAAAAAACAACTTCCGTTCCGTTTAGATATTTGCATTTCCCTCTCTGTTTGTTCCTATAATTCTTGGTCTGTTGCCCGGTGATAGTCAGGCCTACTGTTAACTCTGACTGATATGATAAGCCTTGTAGTGCTGCTATCTCCGCGCCAGCACAGTCCAAAGAGTTCAGGCTGCAGAGAGAAACAGGGATCAGGATAACGCCAGGTACCGCCAGAATTTCAGTTGTGATTACCGCTCTTTTACAGAAAAGTAACTATCTGTATGTCTTCATTTCTATCGTTTCTGACATTTTGATTCGAGAAACATGTTTCGACAAACGTTGCTAAATCGCGAACACTGAGTAAAGAGGCAGACGTTTTTTTCCACGCTAGTTTTTAAGTAAACATGCAAAATTCTCGCTCAAAATCGTGACGTAACATTTTTTCAAAGTATATATTTTAACCTTATGTAAAATGACCGAGAATCAGCTAGAAACGATTTGGTGCCCATCTCCTTGTGGAAAGAAACTGCTATGCCACGACAACTACGCCACAGTTCCAAAGACCAGTGGTTACAAGTTACTGGCGGGCTGACAAAACAACATGCACTCACGCTCATGACCAAAAGGTGCGCACAACAAACCGGCCAAATAGGAGACGGACCAACTGCTCTGGGCACGCAGCATGACAAACTGAAAACATTGCCAGACAGAGCAGGAAATTCTAGCTGAGTCAGCTGAAACAAAGCCTAGGGGAAAGGTAGACGGATGGCTGCAGGTACGTGAGGAAGGTTGCGCAATGGATAGGTTTTTACAACTGATTCTTGGGTGAATTAAACACGACTTGTCCATTAAAGACGATAACAATGTGGCTTTGATACGCTGAAGAAGGGTGTGTCTTTATTCGTACATGAAAGTGATAACAATTTTATTTTCGTTGGACACAAACTTATCTTGAACGAAAGTTCATCGCTACCTTAACAACGAAACACATAATTATGTTTCTTTTGTTTTTGCTTTGGACTTGCATGTTGAGTTAATTGTAAGAGAATGATTTGTATAGGCGCGTAATATGAGATGGTAGGAGTACGGGGACTGGTAGTAAGAACAAAAAGTCATGATAGCAGAGCACCATGCGATTAGGCATTTAAAGTATAACATAGAAGACTGTCATTGTTACCCTTTATTACGGCATGGTAATATAAACAAAGCTCATCCACCAGAAAAAAACAACAACAAATAAAGATAGACCAAATCTGATCTATTTATATGGAATACGTGTGTGTGTGTGTATGCTTGGCCTCTAAGCAAAGATAATGCACCCTTCTATCTCCAGTATATAGATAAAATGGAACATGGGAAATCAACTTGAAGAATTTACGTACAGTTGCTGGTGCAACTGTAACTTTTTTAATCAAGTTTGAATAAACAATATATACCTCATGTCATGTTGCAAGCAGAGCTGTTTCAGTTTACGATATGGTCTGGTATGGAAAAAATAGCTTTGTTATTCTATTGTCCAACTGGTAACAACATAAAGGAGATAGTCATTAACATAAGGAAAATTATAGAATTGGTGAAAAGAAAAGGATGGGGACAAAAAGGAGAAAAATATAATAAAAAAAGGACGACATCGAAAACATTTTTTTCAAGTTGTCTCGCTCACAGCAAAAGATGGGAAAGAATATGTGCCCTTCCGTCATAGTATTTTGTTGAGGTTGAAGTCACTGCGTAAATAATCAATAGTCACCACTATGGACTTTCAACCAATCAATGTTTTATTGCCCAGAACCTTAGTTTTTGAACCGTTAGCCTCCTTTCTCTACTCTACCATTAATTTAAAAAAAAAAATGGAAACGTAACTGCAGTAAGCGATGTCTTATTCTGTCCGAAAAGAAGGAATCACATGGCTTTGGATCTGTCGAGCAATGAAAACACGAAACCCAGCTCCCCCTTCTTGAGCGCGAACGGTCTGGCTGTAGATCTAAAGACAGCGTGATATCAAAGACTCAGAACTATCCTACTGTTAGGGGTGAGGCTAGCCGATAGGCCGACCTCTGATTCATACCATCCTTTCTATCCTACTTCTATACAAATAGATCACTGTAATTTGTGCACAATGTGTGAACTTTTGGGTAACTAGCCGATATATTGATGGTATGCTGCTACTGTAACAGTACTTAGAGTAGTGTCTATTGAAATTCTGCCGAAAACCTCTTGGAAATGTAAAGTCCTAGAATGGGGCTTCTTCGATAGTACTTTTAGACAGTCATTTTTCTGTGCTGAATAGAGTTTAGACGTGTCATCTGAACATAAATTTTAGATTTGCTGCCCATGTCTTCATCCTCTTTCGTTAATTATTTAAGATCATCATATTATTTTTGGTGGACTTGTAAGATCCACAATGTTGTGGAAGTTGTGGGTAAGGCTGATACTGTTGCTGTCTCTCTGTTTGCAAACAAGCCAAACCCATCATTAGGTCTGTTTTACCTTATGTTAGATTTTGGAAATCCGTCGTGGATATTTTGACCTGACTTAAAATGGTTCGCCTGCAGCGTTTTTTTTTTTTTTTTTTATTATTGTTTCTAACTTGTTTCTTTCAGTATCATTAAATGATATCTCATGTTGGAGCAGTGATACTCACAACCTCTAGTAGGCCAGTCTGTACATGAGATAAGATAAGATTTACTTTATCCATCCCTCTTGGAGAGATTCATATAGAATCTTGCGCTTCAATGAAAGAACACACGCAGTGACTCTTCATCATCGAATGTCAGCGCAGACACTCTGGCAAGTGCTCACCCGAACATTTTGCGCTTTAGGTAAAATATTTTATAATGCATTTCAGGGTTATGTACCTTTTCACATCATTTCCTTTGCCTCAAATGTGTTATTTCAATCTACATGTATTTCACTTCCTCACTACGTGTCTTATTTCTGTACGTTAACTCCAACAGACATAAACAGTCTTTATTTTCTTTTGGAGAAACAAGCCACAGCATTTAAAGCCACATTATTTTCAAAGTTTTCTCGAAGCTTCCTCATTCCAGCCCAGGCGCTTCCGTTTCAAGAAGCCGCTACCCTCCGTTCTAGCTCTGTTTATCCAGCCTCTCAAGCACAGAGGAGAAGAGGAAAAAAACAAAAACAGAAGGAGATAAGAAGCTGTGGCCGTTGAAAATATTTGGCCTAAGCTTATTTTTCACAGATGTTTGACGTGATTTGGACTTGACGTGCGTCTTTTTTCCTATTCAATCCAGAATACAAATATCTGTGCACGTAGCGAATATAATATCCTTTCTATAGCTATGGTGGCATGTCAACATGACAAGAAATACTTAAAAACGTTGGGAATATTCGTTTCATAACAGAAACTTTACAATTTTCGAAAATGACACGTTAAAGAGGAAAGCGTCATCGTACAAAGCTTGCTACAAAACTAAATTGTGTAAGAATAAAATGAAAATTAAATTGTCGTCTTATGGAGAGTTGATCGCAAATTGCTATTTATTTTTACCAAGAAAAAAATATGTTCTGTTTCTAGCTTGGCAAAGCCAGAGCTCAGCGTAAGCTCTTTTTAGCACCAAGAAGCCACTAGCTATGTATCGAAACCGTTAATTATTAGCAAATCCTCAAAGTAGCCATTCTCAAGTTCTTCAAATCTTATTATTCTTTTTAAATTAAATATTTGTAACATTACTTGTCTGTATGACTAGTTTGTAGACACCTTGTGCTGTTATCTCTCTCTCTCTCTCTCTCTCTCTCTCTCTCTCTCTCTCTCTCTCTCTCTCTCTCTCTCTCTCCCTCCCCCCCCCCCCCCCCCCCTACAATCGCATGCATCTACACACGTCACACTGGAACCGGCTGCGGTATCAAACCCGAGTTTTCTATTCTAGACATCTCCACTCTAGAAGTTTTGTTTTTTCATAGATTTTATCTTCCAGACGCTATCAAGGTAAATGTCCGCTAGCGTCAAGTTTGACAGGGAGAAGGTCCCATTGCCTAACACAACTCGATTTGTTTGTGAGCTGTTTTGGTGTGATCTAAAGCAGACACTTGGTTTACAAGCAGAGCAGGACTGGAGAGGAAAAATAAACTATAAGGGAACCCATGTTGTAAATGTAAGCCGCTGGTTATATTTTATTTCAGATAAGTTTACCATATTATCTTCGAGTCGTGCTTGAATTCAAGTTCAGGATGACATCAAGCAAATATCAGAGAATCAGGTAAACAAGTTACACGAGGTAATATTTCAGAGCCAGTCAGTTTTACAGAACAGGAAAAGAGTAATTCTTGGGAATAAACCAAATTAAAATGTTAGCTTCATTTCGACTTTTTTTTGTAACTTTATAAGTAGATAAATGAATGTTCAGATAAAGAATACGGTTATTGTAACTTCAGATGCAAAGATCACTAAGTTTCCGTCTCTTTGGCTTTTGCTTAAGTAAAATTCCTAACTTTATTTGTCTCTTATAATTTGTCCTTTCACCTTGCACAAATAATCTAGATGATTTTGCTATTTTTTCCCTTTCTATGAGCATGTAATTTTTACTGTGGCATTAAATTTTACCGTTTCAGCTATTACATTTGATATATAAAACTACTTTAGGAATAGGAGCACCATGATGATAAAAGATATTTCAGCTTTTTTTTCTTTTTATCATTTTTCTTAATGTTCTTTATTTCAATTCTCTTTGTTTATTTTGTTTTCAAGTTGATTTAATCATGTACACGGTATAAATTGACGTTTTACTATTTTATTTATAACTTAATGATATCAGTGGGATAGTTTACTCTAAGAAAGCAGGGGGGATCAGCAATGAGTTTCCACAATTGCCTGGTTTTAATGCTGAGTCAGCACGATCAATTCATTCTTTTAAAGCTTATCAAATAGTTATCAATTTGGTATTTAAAAATAAATAGATGTACCGAGCACATCATGTTAGTGTAGGATCTACAATAATTAAACTCTTCGTTTGAACAAAGAAATATAGTGATAATGGACGGAGGTGGAGCCGTTTTAAAAGATCGCAAAAGTATAAATTGAGGACTGGTATTGAGAGAAACAACGGCTCTTTGCTTCAATGAGGTTCTCTGTGTGTTAAAACGGTGGCAAGGAGCTCCCTGGGCGTGAGTCAGTTTTCATTGAAGTATTTTGCACCTGAGCTGTAATAACAAACAGGAAGCTTTAAAGTTCAAACTTCTGAGAGGGAGACTGAGAGAGAGAGAGAGAGAGAGAGAGAAAGAGAGAGAGAAAGAAAAAGACCTACCAAGATATGGATATAGACATAGAGATAGATAGAGCTGAAATGCACCCGGAAAGATAGAAAAATAAATAGGAAAGAAAGAGAGAGAGAGAGAGAGAGAGAGAGAGAGAGAGAGAGAGAGAGAGAGAGAGAGAGAGAGAGAGAGAGAGAGAGAGAAAGAGAGAGACAGATAGATAGAGCTGACATACACCTGGAAAGATAGAAAAATAAATAGGAAAGAAAGAGAAAGAGAGAGAGAGAGAGAGAGAGAGAGAGAGAGAGAAAGAGAGAGAGAGAGAGAGAGAGAGAAAGAGAGAGAGAGAGGGGGGGTGAGGGAGAGGAACGCTCTCAGGTAGTTTTGTAAACACGGATGGGGAAGAAGGAACAAAGCCCGGAGAATGAGTCAGGTAATGAGCTCCCATAAACAACTAGAATGTATCGCTTACTAACATTTTAGTTTGAGAAGCTTAGAATATTAGGATGGACAAACCTACCAGACTATAAAAAGGGAGAAAAGATGGATGTGGTGTTGCGGGTACAGAGAAATTAAGAGTAAATTAATGGAAACTGATGTCTTACACATGAGTTGCAAGATGGAGAGTGAGAGAGTGGGGGGAAAACGGAGAAGGGCAGAAAAAAAATGGCACATAAAACAAACAAACTTAAAACACACAGTCTAGGCAGGGAAAGAGAGAAAAGAGAGAGAGAGAGAGAGAGAGAGAGAGAGAGAGAGAGAGAGAGAGAGAGAGAGAGAGAGAGAGAGAGAGAGGGAGAGAGAGAGAGAGAGAGAGAGAGGGGGGGGAGGAAGGGAGAAAGAAGGAGGGAGAGAAGGAGAACGAGAGAGAAAGAGACAGAGAGACAGAGAGAGAAAGAGAGAGATAAGGAGTGAGAGAGATAGATAGATTGCTCGATAGAGAGAGAGAAAGAAAGAAAGAGAAAGAAAAGGGGGGGGGGGAAGAAACAGAGAAAGTTTGAAAGACATAAAAGAAGAATGAGTGAAAACACACCAGGTAAAGCTGGCTCATGAAACAGACAGACGAGGCAGGATGTCACAACCATGAACTGGGCGCCCTCTTCGCTTCTTTTCTTCCTTCTTGCTTGGCTTTCGGTTCTTTCAGTGTTCACATTCCAAGTCAACTCAGTCAGTAAAGTGTTGCAACAGCAACTTTCACCTGAGGATCTGTCTCGGGGAAAGTTTGGATACATCTGAATCCTGGCACAGTGTGAACAATCTGTCTCAGTAAGAGAGTAACCTCCCCTTGACTTTGTAACTCCCTAACGCTCACACACACGCACACACGCAACGGGCGTGCTTTAGATAGAAAAACCTGGGGGCTTTGTTTTCAGTGGTTTTCTGATGTTAAACTATGGATGTTGCCTTTTATTTCGAATGGAGAAACACAAACACACCCTCATCTTTACACTCAAAGTTGAAATGTCACAAGGATGCCCACGGTTGTCTGCCTTTTTGTTTGAAGCAATCAAATTTTGGCAAGTGTAAAAGAGTAAAGCTGTTGAACTAAAAAAAAAGCACTAAAGAATCATAATTCTTTCATCATCTTTAATGCGTCCATGTTTTTACCTTTTTAACTCTCATAATTGATTTTTGTTCCACTTATTTCTGGGTGTATTTATAAAATTTCATAAGCACAGCCAATCAGTCCAATTTATAAGAATACCGGTATAAAAACACAAACCGTCAAACTTAGTTTTTATCAGATTTAGTCTAATCATATGTATACATAAAAGAAACTTAAAGACATGTGTAAAAAAAAAGGAAGAAAATAAAAATTCTCATCTCATGTCAACTGAGCACTTTCAATCGCTCATCTACATAGATTTAGATCTAGTACTGAACTATTCATAAAACAATCTGCCTAGCAACTGATCAGCCGTGCTTACCCTCCATTCCTACTATTAATAAAAGGAGTTAAATCACTTCCCGTAACCTCATGATTTGGCATTTAACTAACAACGTGCTTCACTGGAATTTGATTACTTCCAAGCCCGATACTATCATGTTACCTGTATGGAGAGGAAAATTCCATCAGGTTGTCTGGGCAAGCTGTTTATTATCTCGTTTCACGACTAGTGCAATGTCTGTTTGCTTACCGCAAAGATCGTGTAGGCCAAAGTGCTCTCTGTTCTAGCCGCGTTAGAACGCACGATTTCTGCCAAGCTGGAAAACATGCACTTTTCGCTTCGTGCACTTTAAAGTTTTAGTTCTTCCCTTGAATTGTGCCTTAAGGTTGAAAGTTGCCAAAGGGTAAAATCTTGGGATAAACTTCTGCGTGCTATGTTTAAGTTTCCGGGCTACCTTATACAATATTTCAATTGTATTTGTAAATTAAACCTTCAGCCTGGGAGAAATGTTTTTCAATCTTTCATTAAAACAATGACAAGAGTTTATGGAGTTCATTAGTTCTCGGAAATGATCATTACTGCAATTATCTTTGAGTCATGGCTGCTTCAGGTAGTATTTTCTATATTTAAAATGAAGCAGCAAATATGAACAAAAAGCTCGAAGCACCAACTTACTAGCACTAAAATTCATACAGAAACAAGCTATATTTTTGACTGTTATGGAAGGAAAACTGAGCGTGAAGAAATACCTATAAATCAACAAAAAAAAAACCGAGAAAAAAAGCATTAAAAAGAACAACAACAAATGTTGTACCTTAAATTATTCATATGATTGTCATACTTAGACATTCTAACAATAAATGCCCGTGATAAAGCTAGATAACTCTAGCATCTTATATTATTCTTATTATTTTATGCTTAAACCATCTAATACTAAATGCCTGTGCTCAATTTTTTTTTTCTACGCCTCTATTTGAGAAGAAAAAATACATAAAAAATTGCACCCTACACAAATTAATCACTTCACTACCGCTTATGCATCTCAGTTTTTTTCCACATTTTTAAATTGATTGATGAAACGTGACCCCTATCACCAACTTCTTGAATTATGATTTATATTTATAAATACTATTACTTTGCTTGAATGCATTCTTTTATCCTTGAAAGTCGATATTTCTTCATCAAAGCGACTACTTTTAAGAGCTTTTTCAAAATTATTGCACATAGCAAGGCATCTGCTGAAATTATCTACATCTATTGTTTGTGGCCCTGTTTTCTGTTGTTTGTGGCCCTGTTCTCTCTCTCACTAAGTAGAGCGTGGGCGATTAAAAAAGGAGCAACATCTCGAAATTTTGTTGCCTCCAACAAGCCTCTGTCTGTAGCGTTTGTTTTGAGACAGGTAGCTGTGTAATTCTGGAGAACTGCTCCAGTATTTTTCCTTGCGTCTAAATCAGGTCATGTCAGTTACACCAGCATAACTGTTAAGCCAGGCGCATTCCTGCTCGGAACAAAACATTTTCGACGCTAGCCTACCTTTCCTCAGACGAAAAAAATCAACTTCTTGTAAAAAATTAAAATGCGTGTAAAATGTTCGCTTTAAGACCAGAGGTGACATCTTAAACAAAGATGAAATGTTCGCTTTAAGACTAAATGTAACATCTTAAACAAAGGTGAAATGCTCGCTGTAAGACTGGAGGTAATGTCTTAAACAAAGATGAAATGTTCGCTTTAAGACTAATTGTAACATCTTAAACAAAGGTGAAATGTTCGCTTTAAGACCAGAGGTAACATCTTAAACAAAGATGAAATGTTCGCTTTAAGACTAATTGTAACATCTTAAACAAAGGTGAAATGTTCGCTTTAAGACCAGAGGTAACATCTTAAACACAGGTGAAATAATCGCTTTAAGACCAGAGGTAATATCTTAAACACAGGTGAAATGTTCGCTTTAAGACTGATGTAACATCTTAAACAAAGGTGAAATGCTCGCTGTAAGACTGGAGGTAATATCTTAAACAAAGGTGAAATGTTCGCTTTAAGACCAGAGGTAATATCTTAAACAAACGTGAAATGATAGCTTTAAGACCAGAGGTAATATCTTAAACAAAGGTGAAATGTTCGCTTTAAGACTAGATGTAACATCTTAAACAAAGGTGAAATGCTCGCTGTAAGACTAGATGTAACATCTTAAACAAAGGTGAAATGCTCGCTGTAAGACTGGAGGTAATATCTTAAACAAAGGTGAAATGTTCGCTTTAAGACCAGAGGTAATGTCTTTAACACAGGTGAAATGTTCGCTTTAAGACCAGAGGTAATGTCTTAAACATAGGTGAAATGTTCGCTTTAAGACCAGAGGTAATGTCTTTAACACAGGTGAAATGTTCGCTTTAAGACCAGAGGTAATATCTTAAACAAAGGTGAAATGCTCGCTGTAAGACTGGAGGTAATGTCTTAAACAAAGATGAAATGTTCGCTTTAAGACTAATTGTAACATCTTAAACAAAGGTGAAATGTTCGCTTTAAGACCAGAGGTAACATCTTAAACACAGGTGAAATAATCGCTTTAAGACCAGAGGTAATATCTTAAACACAGGTGAAATGTTCGCTTTAAGACTGATGTAACATCTTAAACAAAGGTGAAATGCTCGCTGTAAGACTGGAGGTAATTTCTTAAACAAAGGTGAAATGCTCGCTTTAAGACCAGAGGTAATATCTTAAACACAGGTGAAATGTTCGCTTTAAGACTAGATGTAACATCTTAAACAAAGGTGAAATGCTCGCTGTAAGACTAGATGTAACATCTTAAACAAAGGTGAAATGCTCGCTGTAAGACTGGAGGTAGTATCTTAAACAAAGGTGAAATGTTCGCTTTAAGACCAGAGGTAATGTCTTTAACACAGGTGAAATGTTCGCTTTAAGACCAGAGGTAATGTCTTAAACATAGGTGAAATGTTCGCTTTAAGACCAGAGGTAATGTCTTTAACACAGGTGAAATGTTCGCTTTAAGACCAGAGGTAATATCTTAAACAAAGGTGAAATGCTCGCTGTAAGACTAGATGTAACATCTTAAACAAAGGTGAAATGCTCGCTTTAAGACCAGAGGTAATATCTTAAACAAAGGTGAAATGTTCGCTTTAAGACTAGATGTAACATCTTAAACAAAGGTGAAATGTTCGCTTTAAGACCAGAGGTAACATCTTAAACACAGGTGAAATAATCGCTTTAAGACCAGAGGTAATATCTTAAACACAGGTGAAATGTTCGCTTTAAGACTGATGTAACATCTTAAACAAAGGTGAAATGCTCGCTGTAAGACTGGAGGTAATTTCTTAAACAAAGGTGAAATGCTCGCTTTAAGACCAGAGGTAATATCTTAAACACAGGTGAAATGTTCGCTTTAAGACTAGATGTAACATCTTAAACAAAGGTGAAATGCTCGCTGTAAGACTAGATGTAACATCTTAAACAAAGGTGAAATGCTCGCTGTAAGACTGGAGGTAGTATCTTAAACAAAGGTGAAATGTTCGCTTTAAGACCAGAGGTAATGTCTTTAACACAGGTGAAATGTTCGCTTTAAGACCAGAGGTAATATCTTAAACAAAGGTGAAATGTTCGCTTTAAGACCAGAGGTAATGTCTTAAACACAGGTGAAATGTTCGCTTTAAGACTACATGTAACATCTTGAACAAAGGTGAAATGCTCGCTGTAAGACTGGAGGTAATATCTTAAACAAAGGTGAAATGCTCGCTGTAAGACTGGAGGTAATGTCTTTAACAAAGGTGAAATGTTCGCTTTAAGACCAGAGGTAATGTCTTTAACACAGGTGAAATGTTCGCTTTAAGACCAGAGGTAATATCTTAAACAAAGGTGAAATGTTCGCTTTAAGACCAGAGGTAATGTCTTAAACACAGGTGAAATGTTCGCTTTAAGACAAGAGGTAACATCTTAAACATAGGTGAAATGTTCGCTTTAAGACTACATGTAACATCTTGAACAAAGGTGAAATGCTCGCTGTAAGACTGGAGGTAATATCTTAAACAAAGGTGAAATGCTCGCTGTAAGACTGGAGGTAATGTCTTTAACAAAGTTGCGCGTCGTTTCATCTCGAGTCAAGAATGTAGGAGATCCCAACAGCTTGTGTTTCACCGTAATAAAAATCATGGTCGGCATAAAACTCATCCTTTACTGTTTCTCCTACTCCCCACTTGCCACTATTTCTCTCGCAGGTCTAGATTTTCTAGGGTACTTACTCGCTGTTTATATTGTCTATGCAATCTCATATTTAGGATATAGTCCCGTGGAATTTTGTTATTCTTTTCCTTTTATTTCTTGAAGGAGTAACATTCCAGTCATATCTTTTTCTGTCATGCCAACTCTGATTCAGGATGTCTGCTTTGTTTCCTGTCAGGGCTATATATAGCTCAGTAAAAGTTCTTGGAGTTTTTTTTTCTTCTTTATTTTCTTGTCAATCTATACAAGAAGAAGTGGAAACAGATTTGTTCACACAGCCTATAAATGTTGGGAAATTAGATGCTAATCGCCCAAGGAAGTTTAATTTGAGGAGAAAAAATATTAGAGAATCGAATATTGCTACAAAATGAACGGACATTTTACAATGATAAGATGGGACAGCACTTCCTTTCAAGGGAGGTAACTAAAGGAACTCATTGTTGTCAAAGAAGACAGAGAAGAGTGCTGTGAACTGAGGTTTAGTCTGTGCGGGGACCGGGTCTATAAACATGCAGTAATAGTTTTAGAATATTCATAGAAGAGCAGCAGGATGCTTGAAGGTTTTTTTTTTTATAATAATAGATATTAAGGTATTCACGGGTGTCAAAATTTATACTTGATAAGGAACAAAAAATATGTTGAAATTAATACACAGCCGATTTTTTTTTTTTTAATCATGGGATTTCACGAGAAATAAAAATGACATTTAGGTTTTGGATTTATTCTTTTACTTTTTTTTCATTATTTAATTTATAAACACTTTTTTCAATCCAGAATTTCATCAATTAACGATTTCTCTATGAGTGGGCAGCCACCATGTAGAGGGATATAACGTAGCCTTAAATCTCTTTGAGGGTTTTTAAAGCTCGTGCGTAGAATTAGAAACATCGAGATCCTCAATATTTCTTGAACTGCTTTCTATACATTTCAATCCTACTTCAGCTTCCACCATGGCCTCATCGATACATCTTGTAGCCGTTGAGGACCAGACGTCTCCTCGGATGGTGTAACTACAATATTCAAATGCAATGAACTTTGAATAACATTTACACGATTTTGTACCATAAAAAATTCTTTGCAATGTATTGGAATATGCTGAAGTCAGAACATTCTGTGTACTGTGTACATTTTTTGATGAGAACGTTATAAAAAATCAAATTTTTACTCTCAGGAAGTCTATTGTATTAAGCTAAAGATGCTCATTGCGCGATTGGGTGAAAATAGCGTGAAAATTTTTAGGAGGCGTAATCGTTTTAACGAGTGATACCGATATATATATATATATATATATATATATATATATATATATATATATATATATATATAATATAAATATCTAGTAATCCCAGCGTGCTAGAAAGTACAGTGTTCAGAATCTTCAGACTTTTATTCTCATTCTCTCAGTATTCCATTAGAAATATCGACACGTTCATTGACATTAACTAGTTAGACCCAAACTATTTGGACTGTACCAGTAACTTGCATCGAAAATCAGGAGGATGGCATCACCACTGATTGAGGCATGGCGGTTTTGTTGTAACGTACTAATGTGTTAGACGAAAGGTGGTTTTTTTCCCGACCTTTCTAAACAAGACGTTGACGTCATAGAAGCACTACCTCTCCATAATTCAACTTATAGACCAACTCCAATTTTATTTCTTTTGTTATTAAGATTGGATCTGGATCAACACTGGCATTAAGTGTCCATAGAAAGTTGCTGAAGAAGGGTCTTGGACTCCCTTGGGTAAGCTCTGTTCGTTGTTAAAAAAATAAACAAAAAAAAATTACACAACACAAGATACAACAAAAACTACTCATGGATTACGGAAGATAGACAGAATGGGACCAAACTGTTAGAAATGAACGGATCTGCCTTAAATAGGCACAACTAATAATATATTTGGAATATAGTTAGTAGTTAGGCCTTACCAAGATATTAATAGAAAGCTTAACAGTTTCAAGAATTTTCCAGAAACAAAAACCCATACTGTAGCTATGTCCGAGGGTGGTCTCAGATTATAAGCCAGGAGACAAACCGTTACTACAACCAGCCAAAGCGGGAAAGCTATGCAGTATCTGTAACGGGCGCAAACTTGGGTTACTGGCTAGTCTGGGCTTATGCGGAATTTGGATGGCTGCATTTTCTCGATATATTATACAGCCATAAAATCACATTTTTAATGACTAACACACTTCCAAAAGAGAAATAAACTATGTTCAGAACCTGCTCCTTATTTGAAGATGCATTGACTTTCCTGTGGCAGTGGATGTCTTAAGGCACAACCAACGGTTCCTTTAAGTGGCTTGCGTCGTGCAAGGGAAGTCTTAACTTAAAAACGCCTGATAGGAATATAATTTATACATATAGGCGAGCAGTTTTTCTTGTCTCAGTGGTTATTATCAGCATTTTTAAAAATTTTCCTTATTGGCAATTTATGCACAAGTCATTTTTCTATGACGTTAAATCTTAGCTCACAATTGTCCCCAATTTTTTTATTTTTTTTTTTTTTAGAAAAAAAAAAAAGATTTCCAATCGCGCTTTTCACTCCAGGTGAAATGACCATCATCGCCGGTTTCACTGTAGTGGTTCCTCGCGCCAAGGTTACTGCCTGGCTGTCTGCTCCAGCCCAGGCTACCTCACTAGCTGGCCTTAACATCAGTTGATACAAACTTTCCAGCAGTTAACCCTAAACATCAAAAGATAAACCTGCTTCTTTCACCAATCGGTTCCTGACTGATTGTGAAAACTAAGAGGCGTTTTTCTTACAAGCTAACCTTATGACTCATCTTCTCTCTCAATTTTTTTTAATTAGCTGAAACTAATTTCAGTGTGTGTTGTCGCTACACGCAAGCGCCAGTAGGTCCATTTACCTGTGTACAAAGATTGGAGAGGGGGTGGCAGGTGAGTATTGCCCCATGAAGTGATGGCGTGCAATGGAATATCTGCAACTTGCGTGTGGAGGTCTGCCGTGTATAAGATGACGATGCTTGTGATAAATCACGTTCATTGTGCGCTTAAATTAAAGCCAGTTGTAATCTTTCACGTACGTTATTACATTGAGGTGATTTATCTTGATCGTTATTTCGATTCCTTAAAAATATCTAACGCTTTTAGGATGCACAGCTAAGTTTTAAGAAATGGATAGATAACCCCACCTTAAACCCTGCATACTATACTTAAATGAATTTTGAACGTTCATGAAAAACTCGTCTATTTCATCAATACAGTACCTCTACCTCTCCCTCTTATCTCTCTCTCTTTCTCCGCCTTCTCTATCTCTTCTTCTTTCACAATCTTCCTTAATCATTACTATAAATTCTTTAGTATCTCTTTTCTCTCTCTCTCTCTCTCTCTCTCTCTCTCTCTCTCTCTCTCTCTCTCTCTCTCTCTCCTATCTCCCTCCCTTTCTAGCCTCTCGGTCACTTTTTGAGGGAGTGCTAAGTATTTTGAACATTTCCCCCATCACTTTACACAAGCAATAAACTTTGTGATGTTTTATTAACAATCAAAGCAGTTAGTAAAGTTTTGAGGGAGTGCTAAGTATTTTGAACATTTCCCCCATCACTTTACACAAGCAATAAACTTTGTGATGTTTTATTAACAATCAAAGCAGTTAGTAAAGAAGCACTTTGCAATAAAAGTACGTCTCTCTCAGTCCATGGTGAACTTGTGAAATATGCCTTTTGTGTTTCATAAACGATTACATGACAGATCAGAGAGTCTCGTACTGTGGCGCAAATAAACGTAATAAATTCTGTAACACAATTGAAAGATAAAAATAAGAACACATCTTAGGCTGACAGTGATCGAATTTGGTGAAGCGTTGCAGCCCTTCCCTTAAGCATTAAAAATTGGAGGAATAAAAAAGAGAAAGCGACAAAGCTGAAAGGCACATTGTATCTGTTCTGGATAGCTTCCTAAATAAAGAGAAAGAAAAACAGATGGACAGGTAGATAGCAGAAATGTGATCTATAGATAGAGAGACAGACAGAGACAGACAGAAAGATAGATAGATAGATAGATAGATAGATAGATAGATAGATAGATAGATAGATAGATAGATAGATAGATAGATAGATAGATAGGCAGAATTGGTGGTCTTAATGAATCTGTAGGAAAGTTATGAAACATCGCATCGTGACTCATACCATAAGCAATACTTAAAGTTAGTCAGACAATTTGTTAATTTCCGTTTATTAATACCTGCCTCAGACAGCAATATTTTTTGCAAAGTTTGAAAAGCACATAAGTTTCTTAATGTTCCAACTGGGCGCGTGGGTTCCCTTATTTCCACAATTCATTAAATTATTTTTTTGGGAAAATATTACATGATTTACTGCGGTTTTTCTTTAAATTAATTTATGTTTCAGCCAATGATTAATATTCTTACTGGCCAACTCAATCTTAAGATATTTATTTTTTTCTTGCAATACAACTCAACAGTAATAGAAAGCCATACCCATTTAACAAGGGCGGTACATATTAATGGTTTTATTTGATAAAGGAGAGTTTGAGATCGGTTCTTCTCCCCTCTTTCTGACGGTTTATGTATTCCATTGAACCAAAAAAAAAAAAATACTAATAAAAAAGTAAGGAATGATAAGGTTTGTTTATAATTAAATAGAGAGAAAATGTTTATGTAACTTCCACTATGTCAGGGGTGTCTAATTTTTTTTTGCAAAGAAGACAAAATCTGTTGAACATAAAATTGACCATTCAGCCTGACCATCCTTTGAACTATTAGCATTTATTATTATTATTGATTTTATGACAGAAAGATGCGGGCGAGTATTAATTGGACGACAGGTCACATTTGGCTCGAGGACCGGACTTTGGAACTCAGAACAAACTTCCTGCTTTTATTTGGAAGCATCACATGTGCCGCAGCCCAATGAAAAACTTGCGGCAGGTCAGAGGTCATAAAGCATGGCTGATACTGATAGTTTTCCTTGTTTGTTTAGAACCAGTAGTGACGTCATATTTCTTTCCTTGTGGGTGTTCACTTCCTGCTGCCTATACTACGATATTAATCTAAGCTTTATATAATCATTCACTATTCTGGAGTGGCTACTTCTAGTTGCAGCAGTTTCATATTTAGATTTAGAAGAGGCAAATCTCTGTGTTAATTATATAAGAAAGAATTATAAGAGCTAGAGATGTAGATAGTTCTCGGCAGTGGTTAGGATAAGTGGTGTCAGTAACCTTAGAGCTAGAGATGTAGGTAGTTCTCGGCAGTGGTTAGGATAAGTGGTGTCAGTAACCTTAGAGCTAGAGATGTAGGTAGTTCTCGGCAGTGGTTAGGATAAGTGGTGTCAGTAACCTTAGAGCTAGAGATGTAGGTAGTTCTCGGCAGTGGTTAGGATAAGTGGTGTCAGTAACCTTAGAGCTAGAGATGTAGGTAGTTCTCGGCAGTGGTTAGGATAAGTGGTGTCAGTAACCTTAGAGCTAGAGATGTAGGTAGTTCTCGGCAGTGGTTAGGATAAGTGGTGTCAGTAACCTTATAGCTAGAGATGTAGGTAGTTCTCGGCAGTTGTTAGGATAATTGTTGTCAGTAACATAAGAGCTAGACAACTAGTTAGTTCTCGGCAGTGGTTAGGATAAGTGGTGTCAGTAACCTTAGAGCTAGAGATGTAGATAGTTCTCGGCAGTGGTTAGGATAAGTGGTGTCAGTAACCTTTTTGCCGCTCGCGTAGTCATACCTTGTCACCTTTTTTTGTTGTTGACAATAGCCAAGATAAAGAATGTCGAATCTTCCCAATCTATAGAATTCTTTCCACTTTCTCCGTGCGTAAAGTAATGTAGTTATACATGAATCCACACTCTCTGTATTGTAAGAAAAGCTCAACTTCCCCTTAGTTTTCTAGAGAATTTTATAAGATGTTAGAACGTCCACATCTCAGAAACAGGCGTGTCATTCTTATAACTAGGGTAATAGCTCAGTCATTTCCTGTACTCTCTCAAAAATTTATCATACGTTGAAAAATCGGAATAAACTCGCACCTCAAGTTAAAGATGGATGTATCATAAAACATATCAAAATCCATAAAAAAAATTAAGTTAGAAGCTAGATATGAATTAAAAATAACCCAGTAAAAACATATAAAAATTTTACAAAAACCAAAAACAAAACAAAACAAAGCAAAACAAAAAACCAGTAAATACAAGAGAAGAAACAACTTGGGTAACCTAACCATTGCTCGGGGGAGAAGATACATGTTTCACAACTTGGGAAATCAGATAATTTCTTGAGCCCTTGGTCCAGGTTGCAAGACAATTTCTCAAAACTTGAAACGGGAAAACCATACAAATAAGAAAGAAAAAGAAAGAGAGAGAGAGAGAGAGAGAGAGAGAGAGAGAGAGAGAGAGAGAGAGAGAGAGAGAGAGACATAACGAGAGAGAGACAGAGAGAGTGAGGAAGAGAGAGAGACACAGAGAGAGAGAGAAAGAGAGAGAGAGAGGAGGAGAGAAAGAGAGAGAGAGAGAGAGAGAGAAAGAGAGAGAGAGAGAGAGAGAGAGAGAGAGAGAGAGAGAGAGAGAGAGAGATAACGAGAGAGAGAGACAGAGAGAGAGACAGAGAGAGAGAGAGAGAGAGAGAGAGAGAGAGAGAGAGAGAGAGAGAGAGAGAGAGAGAGAGAGAGAGAGAGAGAGAAAGAGAGAGAGAGAGAGGAGGGGGAGAGAGGGAGAGAGGTCAATGTTGCGTTCTTCTCTAGCTATTAAGCCTCTCACATCCAGCAACATCATCCTCTAGATCTGGTCGAATTCCCCACTTGTCTTGCAGAGTTTAGCCTTCCTGTTCCTGTAACATCAATCTAGATTCTCCCGACATGCACTTCGAACATATCCCAGCATACCTGCCCGCTTAACGACTCTCAGGTAAAGTTTGCCTTGAAGGTTAAGCTGCGTCGTTGGTTGCGTAACTGACTTAAGCTGTTGAGCCACAGAAAACTAACTGATTGTGGCGTTACAGACCAGTGTGCGGTCCAGATCTACTTTTTGATTTAATAGTGAGAGAAGCAGGTTTATCTTTTGGTGTTTACGATCCGCCAGGGTTAATTGCGGAAAGTTTATATCAGTTGAGGCTTAGGCTAGTTAATGACGTAGCCTAGGATAGACAGGCAGCTGGTGCGAGAAACGACCAGAGGGAAACCTAAAAGTAAAACTCATACTGCACTGTCTAGCACTGTAGTAGCTGATAGCCGGATACTTTATCCGGGTATTCGGATTTTTACGTCCTTGACCCATACAAAAAGTGTCTAATGTCCGTGAGGCATAATACTCAGCTTTGAAGGATACTGTTGGATAATCTGGATTATATTTAATATCCCCCGCCCCCCACAGAATAAAATACATGATGTTTATCATTCCATATTTTTTATTACGTGTATACGTAAGTTGGGTGGTAATTTTTATCGTGGACAATATGGTCAGTCTGTGTATTAACAGTCGCCAATTCTTGGCAACTTGATATTTTGCACAGTTAGAACCTGTCACAATATGAACAGTGGTATCATTGGTAAGATTAACATTTTTGATCAATCGTTAGCCGCACAGTTTCGATCCTCGATAATAAATTACTAACAGTTTGTATCATTTTAAGTTCTGTAGATTAGGACGTTCGTGAGATGAAAAATTTGTAACATTTACAAGATTGTCAGTTAACATTACTCACAGTATTAACCATTTTGATAATTCACAAGTTTTTTAGTTGTTTTAAAATCTGAGACAGAAAGTTAAGGGACCCTATTATCTATAGATTTTTTTGTATAACTTGATAGATTTGCATCATAAACAAAGATTAACTGTCAGTATCTTCCACAAGTTTGAAGACTTAATCTCACAACGGATAACTTAAAGTTTGAAGACTTAATCTCACAACGGATAACTTAAAGTTTGAAGACTTATTCTCACAACGGATAACTTAAAGTTTGAAGACTTAATCTCACAACGGCTAGCTTATCAAGCGATAAATTAAAGTCCGATCTTGTAGAGTGATGCTTTGTCGAAACGAGCAGTAAAAAATAATTCTACCTTCACAACACCGTACCTGTTATTTTTTTCATTCAACAAGTTAATGATTCAGGTAGAAAACAGTTTACCTTTGGCTTGGAATGTTTAAAATTTCGTTATTATTTTTATTATTATTATTATTATTATTATTATTATTATTATTATTATTATTATTATTATTATTATTATTATTATTATTATTATTATTATCATCATCATCATCATCATCATCATCATCATCATCATCATCATTATTATTATTATTATTATTATTATTATTATTATTATTATTATTATTATTATTATTATTATTATCATTATTATTATTATTATTATTATTATTATTATCATTATTATTATTATTATTATTATTATTATTATTATTATTATTATTATTATTATTATTATTATTATTATTATTACTGTTGTTGTTGTTGTTGTTGTTGTTGTTGTTGTTGTTGTTGTTATCATTATTATTATTACTGTTGTTATTATTATTATTATTATTATTATTATTATTATTATTATTATTATTATTATTATTATTATTATTATTATTATTATTATTGTTTGTTTGTTTGTTATTCCGAGTTTTACAAAGGAAGAATGGTTATTCAGATCAGCCACATAGAAGAGATGTCAAAATAGTGTCTCTCTGTAATTTTTATCGGACTTCATCCAATGATTCTCCATTTAATGTTACTGAATAAAACACCAACAACAAAAACAGCAACAACAACAAAACACCGATAAAAGTTTGAGCTAGGAGCTAAAACTTCAATAGAATTTTAGGCAGATAACTCAGTCTCTAGAGTATTGGACTGACAATTAGGAGATCCAGGGTTCAGCTGGCCGGGATAGAATCCCATTCAATCTCCTCTATCCCTGACTTCACGGACAACCGCGCTTCTCCTTCTAACACTCTTCGAGAAAACTGAGGGAACGTAAAACTTATCGATAATGAAAAAAAAAGAAAAGAAAAGAAAAAACCCTCGAGAAGTCATAGAGCTCGTGTATTCTATGTGACAGAGTCGACTAATCCTACCAAGACGGGTTTCGTTAAAACCAATGAACAAATCTACCAACATGCTGTTTGAAAGTATAAAGCATTTTATGAATTCGTCACATCAGGCTGGATCCAACAACAGAGCCTAGAAAAGCCTGATCAAAACGTTTTAAACAATTCTGAAAAGTCTGCATGCGGCGTAGTTGAAGGGTCAGTTAAGGCGAACGGTGAGAATTGTAACACACTGTAAAACTGTCACCATCTGTCACCGTCTGACGATGGAATTACGGCTAGAATAGACAAAACCAATCACCTGTTCAATTCGTATCAAGAAGAGGCTACTCTTTGCATTACATTTGTTACTCGTATTCTGCTTTTAATTTTTTTTTTTTACTGAAGAAGCCACAATAACAGGCGAGACGTTTTCTGTGTGAGATATATTGGTTTCACACAGTGACACAGTCCTTAACTTCCAGTTGGTGATTGTTTTATATTGCAACACAACAATAAGAGGACATATCGAAGCGGCGCAAGTGGCGTCGATGGAAGCGAGATTCCAACACTCACCCTCATGTCTAAAGCAACCGCTTGATATGGGTTCGAACCCAGTCATTCTTTGGTTATAGCTAAAGAGACTGCGCCTTTTCTTTTATTTCTAAAAGAAGCAAAGAAACCTCAGAACACTGACACCTTGTATTGAATAAACTATATCCATTTAATTATCATGTGATACAGGCTTTCATAAGATCGATGATCACCTTGCATTGAATGGATTATAACCAAATACTGCTCAACAACCACGTCCTCAACCTTTTATCAAACATTTTTACTTCAATGCAGCAAGTTGCAATGTTTTTAATTACTATTTGTTAAAAACAGTTACTCGCACTTAAACCAACCACTCTATGGCTTTGTGTCTGTGTTCCTGGCATTGATTCGATAGTAATACCGCCTTCAAAAGAAGTCTCAGTTAATCTATTTATTGGTGTTTTTAAAAATCTCCTTTTTACATCAGGACATCAAGACTAAACGGTTTTGTTCTTCCTTTTTGTGAACTTGGCTTTCGCTCTGAAAACATTTAAAGAAAATTTCTTGGTTTTTTTTTTAAACAAGATTATACCTCAGAAATCGTCTCGTTTGATGCCTAATCTGTTTCGCAAATGTTTGTATTTTATTACTGTAAAATCCTTAGGTAAGTCCAGAATAGCAGGACCTCCTGCTTAGATCGACGAGATCTTTCAAAAAGAAACCAGAAGTGTTGTTGTAATTAAATCCCATACAGGTGTTGGAATCCTCCGGGTTAAATTGTAATGCCGGTTTGGAGTTTTTCACCTTTTAAAGTCGCTACCCCCCCAAAAAAAAAAAAAAAATTGGGTATATGTTTTCCGAACCTTCAAAGCTTACACCAAATGGAAAAACCCGCCTTCGGCTTTTTATATTAATTTTCCCAAGAAAGATGATGTTTGTAATCCATTAAGGCTCGGTAAGAATTTGACATCTTTTAATAGAAGGTAAATTACTTGTGCTCTTCCAAACAAACATTTGACCTTACATAGGAAAGAAAGATCCGCCTACAGCATCAGTGAATGGTGAAGTGTATGCAGATGTTTGTCTTGGTAATTATATTTATCCCATATCCCCTTTGTGTGGAAAAAAATCGCTAAAATCCTGGTTTGCTGCTATTAAAAGACGTCATATGTTTGCAACTGTTTATATATCATCAATGTTAATTATTAGATATAGCTCGTCTGCAATAA
>JAWDGP010007831.1:247500-250000 GCA_033675545.1 Elysia crispata | reverse complement strand
GTGTCGGGTAGGAGACTCGCCAAGAAAAACAGTAGCATCTGTATTTTTCGAAAAGAGATCAGAAAGTTAGAGAGCCGCCTCCACAGTAGCATGATATGAATGTGGCCCGGTGTAAAAGAGATCCGAAAGTTAGAGAGCCGCCTCCACAGTAGCATGATATGAAGGTGGCCCGGTGTAAAAGAGATTAGACCGCCTACAGTAGCATGATATGAAGGTGGCCCGGTGTAAAAGAGACCAGGTTAGAGAGCCGCCTGCACAGTAGCATGATATGAAGGTGGCCCGGTGTAAAAGAGATCCGAAAGTTAGAGAGCCGCCTCCACAGTAGCATGATATGAAGGTGGCCCGGTGTAAAAGAGACCAGAAAGTTAGAGAGCCGCCTCCACAGTAGCATGATATGAAGGTGGCCCGGTGTAAAAGAGATCAGAAAGTTAGAGAGCCGCCTCCACAGTAGCATGATATGAAGGTGGCCCGGTGTAAAAGAGACCAGAAAGTTAGAGAGCCGCCTCCACAGTAGCATGATATGAAGGTGGCCCGGTGTAAAAGAGACCAGAAAGTTAGAGAGCCGCCTCCACAGTAGCATGATATGAAGGTGGCCCGGTGTAAAAGAGACCAGAAAGTTAGAGAGCCGCCTCCACAGTAGCATGATATGAAGGTGGCCCGGTGTAAAAGAGACCAGAAAGTTAGAGAGCCGCCTCCACAGTAGCATGATATGAAGGTGGCCCGGTGTAAAAGAGACCAGAAAGTTAGAGAGCCGCCTCCACAGTAGCATGATATGAAGGTGGCCCGGTGTAAAAGAGACCAGAAAGTTAGAGAGCCGCCTCCACAGTAGCATGATATGAAGGTGGCCCGGTGTAAAAGAGACCAGAAAGTTAGAGAGCCGCCTCCACAGTAGCATGATATGAAGGTGGCCCGGTGTAAAAGAGACCAGAAAGTTAGAGAGCCGCCTCCACAGTAGCATGATATGAAGGTGGCCCGGTGTAAAAGAGACCAGAAAGTTAGAGAGCCGCCTCCACAGTAGCATGATATGAAGGTGGCCCGGTGTAAAAGAGACCAGAAAGTTAGAGAGCCGCCTCCACAGTAGCATGATATGAAGGTGGCCCGGTGTAAAAGAGACCAGAAAGTTAGAGGGCCGCCTCCACAGTAGCATGATATGAAGGTGGCCCGGTGTAAAAGAGACCAGAAAGTTAGAGGGCCGCCTCCACAGTAGCATGATATTAAGGTGGCCCGGTGTAAAAGAGACCAGAAAGTTAGAGGGCCGCCTCCACAGTAGCATGATATGAAGGTGGCCCGGTGTAAAAGAGACCAGAAAGTTAGAGAGCCGCCTCCACAGTAGCATGATATGAAGGTGGCCCGGTGTAAAAGAGACCAGAAAGTTAGAGAGCCGCCTCCACAGTAGCATGATATGAAGGGGGCCCGGTGTAAAAGAGACCAGAAAGTTAGAGGGCTGCCTCACAGTAGCATGATATGAAGGTGGCCCGGTGTAAAAGAGACCAGAAAGTTAGAGAGCCGCCTCCACAGTAGCATGATATGAAGGTGGCCCGGTGTAAAAGAGATCAGAAAGTTAGAGAGCCGCCTCCACAGTAGCATGATATGAATGTGGCCCGGTGTAAAAGAGGTGAAGTATTCAAGACATTAAAATAATTCGTCTCCGTTGCCTTTACAAATGTTATCTTTCTAAAGCTGTGGTAACTGGTGGACTCGGGATATCGCATTATACGGTTTGATGCGGTGCTATTCGTTAACCAAGGGAGAGAGAGAGGGAGAGAGAGAGAGAGAGAGAGAGAGAGAGAGAGAGAGAGAGAGAGAGAGAGAGAGAGAGAGAGAGAGAGAGAGAGGGTTGGAGAAGGGTGTTGGCAGTTATAAGATAAAGAAATTTAGACGCTGTAGAAAGAGAAAGAAAAGCAGAAAGAAAATGATGAGATTTGTTTCAGAAACATCATTTTTGAGGCATCATTAATTTTGGTATCTTACCTTGGATATATTTTTTAAAATGAGGCCTACGAGAAACTGTTTGAGTGTGAGCAACACTGATTCTCAGTCACTTTTTTTAAACCGAAACAACACAGCACAACGAACAAACCAACAACAATAAAAAAAAACCAAAAACAAGAAAATTCGATTCCGCCATTCTATTTTATCATATGCTTTGACCGCTTCTGACAAGACCGCACTGTCTTATTTGTGTGGGCGGCAAACTTAACAATAGTAAGATAAAGCCCGCATACATAAATGTGCGCGAAAATCGACCTGGAAGAAACTATAAATGATTTTTTTAAATTTATTTAAACCATGTGTAGATTTCTGCCTCTTCTCGCTCTTTTCTCCTTAAAGTCTTGGAGTTTTGTGACAAGTCTCGGACACCAGGGTCATCAGCCGTGGCTCTCCGAGTCCGATCAGTTTGATGGACGTTGCTGGCTATTAGATTTCTCAAGGCGTCCACTTGTGTCCAAACCGCTGACCAGTGTAGGTCTCATATCTCTTGTGCATCCGATATGAAGTA
>JAWDGP010007831.1:202500-245000 GCA_033675545.1 Elysia crispata | reverse complement strand
CTCTGTAACACAGTTCATGATATTTACAAAAGCCATAAAGACATTGGAGTTATGGAAACAGATACCATGATCATACGTCAATGTGCGGAACAGAAATGCGACCAGAATAGTAACTGCAACGGGATGAAATAAACACGAGCAGGACAAAGACAAAAGAAACCTTTACTTTTCATGTAACGAGAAAGGTTTTCTGTACACATATTACCAACTTCACCGCCTGCTGTCAATGTTTTATCCTCGACATAACCTAGACATTCACCGCTTCTGACGTGCGGCGGCTGTTCCACAAATCAACATATTATAAAACTGGCATGGTGTGAAGCAACAGGTACCTTACCACTCTTGAAAATCATATGATTCTATGTTCTCTGGAACAAGACATGACTCAGAGCCCCCATCATTCTCTGTTTCCGGTCTGTGGATGATTCTTCCAGTAAAATGCCTTTGGGATCAAAGATCAGCAGTTCAATACTTTGACCTTTTTCTGAGCAGCTCACACTCTTGACATCATGAGAAAAAAAATCAGCACTATTTTAACATTGAGTCACATGCTTTGATTTGAGGGGATGTTTACTCTGGTAAAACTAAAAATCATTGACATTTTAAAAAACATAATATAATTTGGGTAGTGGCGCTTTGTAAAAATCCAAATATACTCTATAGCTTTGTTTTACTTACTATCTTTTTTTCCTTCAACCTTCGTTATTGTGCCTTAATGTCAGCTTCAGATGTATCCTGTGCGTGAGTTTTATCATATTTTTTCTGTCTCACTATTGGCTGTTCTTCCTCTTCCTTTTTTCTTCTGTCTTGTTCTATACCCTCCAGGACTGTTTTAGCCATCTATTATACCTTTACTTTTGCCCATGGGACAATTATAACTATAGCCTAGTCTTCTCCACATTTTACAGGTACAGGAGACTTTCATGTGGCTAAGCCTAGTGCATGATCCGCTCTCTTATTTTTTTTTTTTTTCAGTTTTTGACATTGTCGCCACTGAAACCTCTGGAATTACATACCATTTCCAAGAAGGTCCTCTTCGTCCTTTATCTTTTTTTAAGCCTATGATTAGGCCTTATACAGCAACACGGTTACTTGAAAAAAAATCCTAACAATATTAACTGTGCTTCAATTTCACGCTAATGTGACAAATTATTTAATAGGAGTTTAGTTAAGACCACTGGGCTCTTCAGCATTAAACCAAATACTCGAGTTTTTTCGAAACATTTTGAGGTCCAGACCTGTGCTATTTCCGCGGGTATTTCATTCAAAGCATTTTGTAAAGCAATGCGTAGCAAAAGTCTACGCCGTCTGAAAACAATCTCAGGCTTTTTATTTCTTTATGAAACAATAGGTTTATCTAGATTTCTATCAAGCTTTACAGAGATTGGGATTGGGTCTTTCTATGAGAGACCTGGCTCAAACACATATAATCATACTGGTGAATGTTATTTTCTACGTGAGAGCACAACTTTTGAATCCATCATTTGCACAATTTTTCTTCATACGTGAACACATGCAAATTTTATAATATAAAAGCAGAAATGAAATCTTGCAAATTTTTTTTATATTCATTTGAAATGGCTTTCAAACGCATTTGTATCAAAATGGTTTAGAATTCATGAACCTTTTGTCTGTAAGACTAATAAATTGTAGTTATGGCTGTTCTGACGCTACACATTCATCGAGCAGATCAGTAGTAGGGAAAAATTTGCCTGAACAGAATTTAAAAAATCAACAACATTTGTCGTGCCAAAACCAAATTGACGCATTACATTTGTGATGAAGTGTTAAACTGAGATGAGGTTTGTTTTAAGTTTTTCCTGTTTTTTTTTCCACTCACATTTTTACAATGGATTTACCTTTTTCAGTGAAAAAAACCAAGGTTGCAAAGCTTACTTCAATACTTTTGTTCACTGTTGTTCACGAACTTAAGTGCTCAGCGGGCCTTGTTTTATTTATAGAGCAATTATTTTATTGCGTTAAGAACATGTAATTTTGTAATATTGGTAACCAGACACAGCCCGAATTTAAAAGTGAAGGATGAAACACTTTTTACCTTTTTCACTGACGCATCTTGCAATTGGATATCTTCAAATAAAAAAATAAATCTGTAAATAAACAAAATGCAAGACACTTACCTTTGTTTTAATTAAGCAGTCGATCACAGTTTATATGAATATTTTGATAAAAAGAAAAAAAAAAGAAAGAAACAAATTCTCCCCTGCCGCTCCTCCATAGACTCACAAATCGGAGAGAAGGTAAGAGTTAATAACTGTTCTGAGCTCGGAGGAAAGCAGCGTTCCGACATGGCCAGCTTCAAATGTTTTTTGGCACGGGCTGTGATTGATTGCCCAGGCTGCAGTGCGTCTTTGAGTTTTTATATTTTATGGACATCGATCTTAGCTACGTTGTTTTAAGTTTCGTTTTGAGTTACAATAATAATATTATGATATCAAAAGTTAAACTTTAGAAGTACCCGATTGTGTGCTTATTCTTTTTCATTTTTTTTTTTAATTCTCTTTTCATACAATTTTGCTTCATTTAAGATAATCAAAATAATTTTACAAAAGCTAAATTTTTTTTTATAGAAAAGGGATTTTTCTGAAAAAAAAAAATTATGAAACAATTAAAAGATTAGTAATTATTACACTACATATCATCGCACTCTCCCATACCTTACTTAATTTACCTGTATCATTTTGCAATTTTTTAAAATTCAAATTCAATGCTATAAAGTATTCGCGAATAATAGCCATTTATGTTATGCGTAAAACTTTTTAATGACGAAAAATAAATCTCAACTTCAGTGCGAGTATTTTGTGGCTCACTACAGGTTTTTTTTTAACTTTTCACCGCCCTAGTTTGAACAATCCAGAAAAAAATTTCAAATCGGTTTTCAAGTTTTAAAGTTGATCACATACATACCACAAATATCGTACTCTGGTTTGAACAAGTTGAGTAAGAATATTTAGCGTAATTTGTAAAATCCAAATCTATTTATACATCACTAGCATGTAGTTAGAATAAAACGAGTAGCTATGAACTCCCTAGAAGAGACACACTATTAGCAATCGTTTGCGGGAATTCATATCATTAAATAAAAGCGCTTAGCAATATCTTTTAATAGACTGGGATGGTACAGAGTAAGCTGTTTTCCCATAATTATTGCTTCCTTTGATAAGCGTAAATCAACCGCTCTTACAATACATATACTAATTCGAAAGGCATCAATTCCACCTCTCTTACAATACATGTACTAATCCGAAAGGCGTCAATTTCACAGCTCTTACAATACATGTACTAATTCGAAAGGCGTCAAATCCACCGCTCTTACAATACATGTAATAGTCCGAAAGGGGTCAATGCCACCGCTCTTACAATACATGGACTAGTTGGAAAGGCGTCCAATCCACCGCTGTTACAATACATGTACTAATTCGAAAGGCGTCAAATCCACCGCTGTTACAATACATGTACTAATTCGAAAGGCGTCAAATCCACCGCTGTTACAATACATGTACTAATTCGAAAGGCGTCAAATCCACCGCTGTTACAATACATGTACTAATTCGAAAGGCGTCAAATCCACCGCTGTTACAATACATGTACTAATTCGAAAGGCGTCAAATCCACCGCTGTTACAATACATGTACTAATCCGAAAGGGGTCAATGCCACCGCTCTTTCAATACATGTACTAGTTCGAAAGGCGTCAAATCCACCGCTGTTACAATACATGTACTAATTCGAAAGGCGTCAAATCCACCGCTGTTACAATACATGTAATAGTCCGAAAGGCATCAATTTCACAGCTTTTACAATACATGTAATAGTCCGAAAGGGGTCAATGCCACCGCTCTTACAATACATGGACTAGTTGGAAAGGCGTCCAATCCAGTCTATAACAATACATATACTAGTTCGATAGGCATCAATTCCATCGCTCTGACAATACATGTACTAGTCCGAAAGAGGTCAATTCCACCGCTCTTACAATGCATGGACTAGTCCGAAAGACGTCAATTCCACCGCTCTTACAATGCATGGACTAGTTCGATAGGAGTCAAATCGACCGCTCTTACAGGACTACTACTAGTTTAGCTTTAGGTGATGCAGGCTCTGAAAGAGGATGCTTAACCTGTCCCACATACCTGAGAAGCTTTATCTTCGGGTGTGTTCTGCTCTTCCACCTAGAGCAGGCTTGTCCATAGTCCGGCCCGTGTTGCAATGTGCTCTGGCCCGCAGCCTCTGTCATAAAATCAATAATAATTCAACGTTAATGGTTCAAAGAATGTCAGACTGAATGGTCAGCCCCCACGCATGTTCATGCCACCAAATCCGGCCCTTTTTCCAAAACGTTTGGACAGCCCTGACCTACAGCATCAGCAGAAGCGGAGAAAAGCGCTGTCTTAGCTAAACAAACTTTTTTTTTTTAATCATTCGTTGCGGTAACAAATCCCATGCCTTTTGCCTCGTTTAAAAAAAAAAAAAAAACTTGCGACAAAAGCAAATCATTATTGAATTATAGAGAAATTTCTAACTTCAGATCTTTAATCTTCAGTCGCGTCAGCTTCTTTTCAGTACGAGCAGTTCATAATAGTTTAAAAAATGTTCTTTAAGTTGAGGACAGAAACATGGAAAAGAGTCTTTTATATTCTTTTTTTTTTGGGGGGGGGGGGGGTCGGACGCGAGAGGTGGAAGTGGAGATGGCGGGGGGATCAAGTAATGCTGGAAAAGGATCAGAAGAGTTAAAACCCTGCCTCCATTAGAGACATTAGAGGATAGTTTCCTTTTCTTTGTTCTTTTCACGCCCTCGGAGCACATAGGCACTACAGTAAACGATCTTATATTGGCAAACACTCTTCAGGTCTGATTGTCTCGGCTTGAGAGAGCAGAGTCTTTCCTCTCTTACACATCAGTGGTCCTGCCTGAACACTGCACTATTGTCTCGGCTGAGAGAGCAGAGTTTTTCCTCTCTTACACATCACTGGCTCTAGCTTAACACTGCACTATTGTCTCGGCTGAGAGAGCAGCGTTTTTCCGCTCTTACACATCACTGGCTCTAGCTTAACACTGCACTATTGTCTCGGCTGAGAGAGCAGAGTTTTTCCTCTCTTACACATCAGTGGCTCTAGCTTAACACTGCACTATTGTCTCGGCTTGAGAGAGCTGCGTTTTTCCTCTCTTACACATCACTGGCTCTAGCTTAACACTGCACTATTGTCTCGGCTGAGAGAGCAGAGTTTTTCCTCTCTTACACATCACTGGCTCTAGCTTAACACTGCACAATTGTCTCGGCTGAGAGAGCAGCGTTTTTCCTCTCTTACACATCAGTTGCTCTAGCTGAGAGAGCAGCGTTTTTCCTCTCTTACACATCAGTTGCTCTAGCTGAGAGAGCAGCATTTTCCCGCTCTTACACATCAGTGGCTCTAGCTTAACACTGCACTATTGTCTCGGCTTGAGAGAGCAGCGTTTTTCCTCTCTTACACATCAGTGGCTCTAGCTTAACACTGCACTATTGTCTCGGCTGAGAGAGCAGAGTTTTTCCTCTCTTACACATCAGTGGCTCTAGCTTAACACTGCACTATTGTCTCGGCTGAGAGAGCAGAGTTTTTCCTCTCTTACACATCAGTGGTCCTGCCTGAACACTGCACTATTGTCTCGGCTTGAAAGATGAGCGTTTTTTTTCACTTACACATCAGTGGCTCTAGCTTAACACTGCACTATTGTCTCGGCTTGAGAGAGCTGCGTTTTTCCTCTCTTACACATCACTGGCTCTAGCTTAACACTGCACTATTGTCTCGGCTTCAGAGAGCAGCGTTTTTCCTCTCTTACACATCAGTTGCTCTAGCTGAGAGAGCAGCGTTTTTCCGCTCTTACACATCAGTGGCTCTAGCTTATTACTGCACTATTGTCTCGGCTTGAGAGAGCAGCGTTTTTCCGCTCTTACACATCAGTGGCTCTAGCTTATTACTGCACTATTGTCTCGGCTTCAGAGAGCAGCGTTTTTCCTCTCTTACACATCAGTTGCTCTAGCTGAGAGAGCAGCATTTTCCCGCTCTTACACATCAGTGGCTCTAGCTTAACACTGCACTAATGTCTCGGCCTGAGAGAGCAGCGTTTTTCCTCTCTTACACAACAGTGGCTCTAGCTTAACACTGCACTATTGTCTCGGCTTCAGAGAGCAGCGTTTTTCCTCTCTTACACATCAGTTGCTCTAGCTGAGAGAGCAGCGTTTTTCCTCTCTTACACAACAGTGGCTCTACGCACTGCATGCCCTGGGGTTACGCTGGCAATCCAAAATTGTTGAAGGGAAATGAAAAGGAGTGGAAAAGGTATACGGTTATGAGGAACATAACATCCAGCTAGTTCGAAGATAAATATTTCACGGGAATTCTAGCAGTGAGAGGCTGATTCGTCTCCAGAAAGAGGCAATAGTTAAATAAATTGAGAGGAATAAAAATTAGTGTACGTGTATATAAAAGGAAAAGAGGAAAAAGGTTGAAAGTTACAAAGGCACTAACGCAGGCAAAGAGAAAGTAAGAGAGAGAGAGAGAGAGAGAGAGAGAGAGAGAGAGAGAGAGAGAGAGAGAGAGAGAGAGAGAGAGAGAGAGAGAGAGAGAGAGAGAGAGAGAGAGAGAGAGAGAGAGAGACTAACAGCCAAACGGAGATTAGATAGGTTTAAAGATACAGAGGGACAATGATGCAGAGAAGGTGTGGGAGGTAGAGGAAAAGCATTGCTTTTATTATCAAACGTGCATGAATCGTTTACATAACTTTAGAACACTTCCTAATAAAATTCCCTGACTCAGCATGAGTGGGAGGATTCTCTCATCCTCATGGTTAACACTTGCGCGATGCCATTGAAACCTCTTTGCTATTACAGATACTCTTATAATACTTTGTTCCTTACTCGATCTACGAAAGTTTTATAGACTGATGCTGCACACGTTTTCATAAATCTCAGCAATTTAGAATTGATATTCCTATTTGGGTCGTTATTATGACTTTCAAACACCCTTATAGAGTTTGGAAATTGAGTGTTAATTCATTACATAGTTTTCCCCATTTTATTTTATTTGTATCGTTTACCTATGCGTATGAAACTTAGAGTTGGTTTCGAATTTGTTTCCGCCCCAAAAGCAATGATCACTACTTGTCACATATTTTTAAGTCATTTTGTTGTAAGTATTAGCTAAATTTTGTTTGTGTATTCTTTTCTTTGCCCTTTTTTCTTGTTTACTGGTTCTTTCGATCACCGCA
Source organism: Elysia crispata (assembly GCA_033675545.1). Classification (NCBI taxonomy): domain Eukaryota; kingdom Metazoa; phylum Mollusca; class Gastropoda; family Plakobranchidae; genus Elysia; species Elysia crispata. The sequence continues at coordinate 237,738 of JAWDGP010007831.1, read as the reverse complement.
TAAATATTGATTTTTGATGCGAAGAGCTTACATTACAAAACGAGCAAATTATCATTTGCATTTATTAGATTATGAGCTATGGCCGCCTGTATTTTAGGGCAAAGTAGCACACAAGTTTTGATCCTTTGTGAGATATTTACTTATTTATATAAAGCGATTTACACACACACACACACACACACATATATATATATATATATATATATATATATATATATATATATATATATTTAGCGCATAAAATCTTATCATTTATGCAAACCAAAAACCTTATTTGAACTTTTATAGCACTTCTCGTAAGTATATGAATGAAACAAAAATTAATTTCCCCTCTTGACTTTCATCAGAAACAGATAGACTAGACATTGTGCGTCACACATAGAAACAACTCATTTATATGTCATTTCTGTAACCAATTATTTCGGTAGGTAAAGAAATCTGTTTTTTCATATCCAATCCAGGGTAAAAAAACCACTGCTGGCTAGGTTAGATCCGACAGAAGAGGAAGATTCAACTCGAGCAGTTCACCAGCGCAGCCATTGATCCGTCTCGCAGTTTGACCTTTGACCTTCACCCCACATTGACCCCGCCTTGACCTCAAGATGGCGGTGGATGTGGCGCCGCGCTTCACCCAGAAACCAGCGCTAAAGCAAGAGGATAATGGCCAGAAGCTCGTCTTTCACTGCGTCCTAGAAGCCTCGCCTAAACCAGATATTCAATGGTTCCTAGGGACCACACCCATCCGGGACACGGTCCGCACACGCATGCGCACAGAGCCAGCCAGTGGCGCCGCCTTTAATGTTATCCTGGAGATTCAGGGCGTCACCCAGAGCGATGCTGGCGCCTACAAAGTGGTGGCCAAGAACAAACTGGGAGAGGTGTCCGCCTCCATCAACCTCAATTTTAGCGGTACGCCCCATTTAGCTAAAAATTGTTTTAGGTGTAGACAGATAGACAACTGAACCTCTGTGAAAACGTCCCAAAAATGTTGTAGATGAACTACTGCCCGGGTTCATGTAATAACCAACAGGAAAAAAAAAACATTCTTAATTATAACCATTTAGATTTCTTATAAATGAACTAACGTCCTGTAGCTAATTAAACAAAAAATATGTATACCATCGTTAACTTAAGATGAGATTATAATTATTGTCACGACTGCATTTTTCTCTTTTCAAACATGGCTATCAAACCGCTTAACACATTGTTCTCCTTTATTGCAGTGTAACTCTTTATTTACTGATATCTCTCACTAGTATAGAAACGTTTATTAGAAAACTTAAAAACAATTCAATTTCTTCCGTTATTGCATTTTTTTCGAAGTTGATAAAGCGTTGGCTTGTAATTATTTATATTCTGTGTTCAAATCCAAGAACTTAGGATAATAATCTAAGAGAGAGAGAGAGAGAGAGAGAGAGAGAGAGAGAGAGAGAGAGAGAGAGAGAGAGAGAGAGAGAGAGAGAGAGAGAGAGAGAGAGAATAGTGCATCATAGAGAAAAGGCTGGGCAGGTGCAATAGTACCCGTCATTTCGCAATGGTATTAAGTCTATTAACAGCTGACTATGAAGGATAAATTGTTTAGAGTCTCGCAGTAAGGAGCTCTCCCTCTCAATTAAGCTATCAATACTTGGGATTCACCAGTCCGATGAGACAGGTTAGTGTGATAATTGGTACGATCTCTCTCTCTCTCTCTCTCTCTCTCTCTCTCTCTCTCTCTCTCTCTCTCTCTCTCTCTCTCTCTCTCTCTCTCTCTCTCTCTCTCTCTCTCTCTCTCTCTCTCTCTCTCTCTCTCTCTCTCTCTCTCTCTGTGCGGTTCCATCTTATCAAGACTGGTGGAGATAGATAGTGGGGGGAAGTCTAACCGTCTGTAAACGATGCTTACCTGGTTTACAAGAAGAAATCTGGGTGGCTTGGTCTTCGCTTAGCGCCGGCAGAGAATTAAGAGAAAGCTCAAATACGCTACCGTATGTAGCAGCTTGGTTCAGCTGGTGTTTCCGCCATAGTGATTTTTTTCCCCATGAAAACTGTAATTTACTCTGTTGCCTTTTTAGAGTGCCCTATTTTTGATTCTCCGGTAATCTTCCTGGGTGTCTTTGAGATTGTGCATGAACCTCGATGTGGCATTAAATTCAAAAAGTTTTTTCATGAATATCTCAGATAGCACAAGATAAAGTCATGAATCTATTCATTTTATAGCTTAACTAACATGTTACTGTAACTTATTCTTTCACACACCTAAATATGATAATGCTTTTTATTATTAAAAAAATATTGACCCTTGATCCAAGAACAATAACAAGCAGAACTGTATGTACAGCAAATAATGTAACACTTTTAATTTATAAATAAAGCGGTGATAGTCTTTACTTCTTTACAATGTATAATAGCTTTCGAGGAAACATTATCTGAACATTCTGTAAGCTATGTTGGGATGAGCATTGATTGTTACTACTGTTCACATTTCTTGCAATGCCGAGACTCGCATCAACTGCGTGGTGAATGAGCCGAAAGTTGAGAGGCGTGAACTAGCTGAGTGGGTAGAACGTTGGAGTGACAAGTGGGATGTCATGGGTTCGACCCTTAGCTGAGATGTCAGGTGATAAGATCCAATCAGCCCAGACCCTAGCGGACCAGAAAGCCGCCGTTCGGCAAATGTGGAGGACGTGAAGCTGATACATGGTGGTTGACTTATCAACCCGGGAAAAACAGCCTTTGTTTCATTTACAATATTTTTGGAAAATATTCACAGGGGTTCAGTTGTTCATCTACAACTCAAACAATTTTTAAAGAAATCCTGTTGCTTTCTCTTTGTCGGGAAGCAAACATGTAGCCGTTCGAAAGTGTAATGGTTTCCTAGAGAAGTTTTGATCCTGCAAAACAGATTAAGAACAGACTTGGTATACTAAAATTCAATTAAAAAGTTCCTGCCTATTATGAATTTTAAATTGTTTTGATTGACTAGTACCAGCGGGCTGATATTTTGGATCTTCAAGTTTGATGATATTGATTGTTTAAAGAAATCAATCCCATTTTTTATTGATAAAATCTTTCATTTTCTGTTTTATAGAATTTAAAACTATTGACCGCCTTTGTATTTTTTCTGGTTCTCAACTACACATGAAATATACTTTTTTTTATAAGAAGCACAACATCATAGGTCTGTTTGTGTATTACCTTTAGCACAGCGTCTGCAGATGAATTTATTCATAGAAATACTGCAATGCTAGTTAGATCATTATGAACCCAAAATCTTTGTTAGTCTTTACATGGTCAAGGTCTTGCATCATGATAGTTTCCAGAACCTCACTTAGTAGGTCTCCAAAAATAATTTGGAGACCGGCCTTTTTTTTTAAAATTAATTCAGTAAAATGAAGCAAATTGAAATGTTTCTGCTAATTCTCTTTTTTTTTTAATTTTAAATTTGACCTTCACCACTTTAAAAAGTTGTGCTTAATTTCTTCCATTTTTTTGGAGGGGGGAATAAGAAAAGTTTTGAAATTTTCTTGAATTTCTTAAAATTTTTAATGCATGGCTGTAGAAATCTTTTTAAAAAATCTAACGGGGACACGGTTCCACCAGTAAACTGTAAGTTCTGAAAGTGTCTCTATCTAACAGCCTATTTGAGGATTAATTTTGTGCGTTTTCTTTTTTTTTCAGCTGGAGGACAGAAACAGTAAGTAAAAAATAATCATTCGTTTTGTTTTCTGCAAAGCTGACCCGTTTCTTTTTACAAGGCTTCCATTTCTTTATCAATTTACTCTTAAATGCTTCTTATCTTTGTTGTCTCTCTATCCCTAGTTGAGTAAATGGAAAAAGTACCGTACCTAAATATCAAAGTAGATTAAACTTGGTCTTTTCACGAAATCAAGGCAAACTGAAAAAAACTATGCATCACGTTTAAGGATTCGAGATATTTAACTTAATACCACGTATCACAATGTAGTGAAAACGAAGTCAATCTATTAATTGCCCCATCTCATTGTGGGGCTGCAACTCTATCCTTTGCCTATTTCCCATCAAAATATGTAAAAAACCCGACTATTTTCAGGCATGCCGGTATAGCGCCCTGTGGCGTGTATTGCCTATTTCTCATCAAAATGTGTAAATAGCCTGACTATTTTCAGACAAGACGGTATAGCGCTCTGTGGCGTGTATTGCCTATTTCTCATCAAAATGTGTAAATATCCTGACTATTTTCAGACAAGACGGTATAGCGCCCTGTGGCGTGTATTGCCTATTTCTCATCAAAATGTGTAAATATCCTGACTATTTTCAGACAAGACGGTATAGCGCCCTGTGGCGTGTATTGCCTATTTCTCATCAAAATGTGTAAATATCCTGACTATTTTCAGACAAGACGGTATAGCGCCCTGTGGCGTGTATTGCCTATTTCTCATCAAAATGTGTAAATATCCTGACTATTTTCAGACAAGACGGTATAGCGCTCTGTGGCGTGTATTGCCTATTTCTCATCAAAATGTGTAAATATCCTGACTATTTTCAGACAAGACGGTATAGCGCTCTGTGGCGTGTATTGCCTATTTCTCATCAAAATGTGTAAATATCCTGACTATTTTCAGACAAGACGGTATAGCGCTCTGTGGCGTGTATTGCCTATTTCTCATCAAAATGTGTAAATAGCCTGACTATTTTCAGACAAGACGGTATAGCGCCCTGTGGCGTGTATTGCCTATTTCTCATCAAAATGTGTAAATAGCCTGACTATTTTCAGACAAGACGGTATAGCGCCCTGTGGCGTGTATTGCCTATTTCTCATCAAAATGTGTAAATAGCCTGACTATTTTCAAACAAGACGGTATAGCGCTCTGTGGCGTGTATTGCCTATTTCTCATCAAAATGTGTAAATATCCTGACTATTTTCAGACAAGACGGTATAGCGCCCTGTGGCGTGTATTGCCTATTTCTCATCAAAATGTGTAAATAGCCTGACTATTTTCAGACAAGACGGTATAGCGGCCTGTGGCGTGTATTTCCTATTTCTCATCAAAATGTGTAAATAGCCTGACTATTTTCAGACAAGACGGTATAGCGCTCTGTGGCGTGTATTGCCTATTTCTCATCAAAATGTGTAAATAGCCTGACTATTTTCAGACAAGACGGTATAGCGCTCTGTGGCGTGTATTGCCTATTTCTCATCAAAATGTGTAAATAGCCTGACTATTTTCAGACAAGACGGTATAGCGCCCTGTGGCGTGTATTGCCTATTTCTCATCAAAATGTGTAAATAGCCTGACTATTTTCAGACAAGACGGTATAGCGCCCTGTGGCGTGTATTGCCTATTTCTCATCAAAATGTGTAAATATCCTGACTATTTTCAGACAAGACGGTATAGCGCCCAACTTTGTCCAGAAGCCCGTGACCAGACAGGAGAACAATGGAAAGAAGTTGTTGTTTGAATGCTCTCTTACCGCTGACCCCGCACCAACGATCACGTGGTACAAAGATAACGCCGTCGTCAGCCAAGGCGGTGAGTAACTCTGGTTACTTTCAGAATTCTGGGAAAGCTAACATTAGGCTCTCAGTTTAGTTACATCTGACAAGTTAGTGGCAAATTTGTACCTGATCTTTTCATATTGGCTATTTGATTCGCCTAAGTTATATGTATGATGTGATGCCATCAACGGAATTGTTTGTTTTTCTTAAGGAATGTTGAGGTGAGCTGATCGAATAGCGAATAATGATTTCGTTGTTTTATGCATCATATTTTTAGTTAAAGAGAGAAATACCCAGAGAGAGAGAGAGAGAGAGAGAGAGAGAGAGAGAGAGAGAGAGAGAGAGAGAGACAGACAGACAGACAGACAGACAGACAGACAGAGAGACAGACAGACAGACAGACAGACAGACAGACAAATAGACAGAGAGACAGGCAAGCAGACAGACAGACAGACAACGGCAGACAGACAGACAGAAAGGCAGACAGACAGAGACCGACAGACAGACAAACAGGTCGGCGAGCAGCTAACGATCACTGATTGTTATGAAACCGAAGTAAGTTGAAACGAACCAAAATATTGCAATATTCCCGCAATGGACCATTTTCAAACACACTTTTCAAAGCCATTGTCGTCTAAGAAACGTAACTAGATCATTTCTAACACTACTACATCTCTATCAATTCTCACGAACATCAGAATATTCTGAGATGCTCTCAACTTTTCCTTCATCCTATTCATTCCGCAGGCCGCTTCAACATCCGATCTGAACCACGTGACAACAAAACGTACTTCCTGGTGCTGGAGATCAATGATGTTGGTGCCCAGGATGCTGGGAACTACAAGGTCACGGCCAAAAACACTCTCGGGGAGAGCAACGCAACCATCCGTCTCAACTTTGACAGTGCGTAGCAAGCATCTTGCACGTCCGCTCTGTACACGTCCTACTAAGTTCATGGGGAATGCGCGTTCCCCATGAACTTAGTAGGACGTGTACAGAGCGGACGATTTGACACAGAGTTCTGCTACTTAGCTGGAAGTCATCTTTGCTTTAAGTTGTTGTTAGAGGATGAAGCGATAGCGCCTGTAAGAATGCTGATGGGTGAGAAATTTGAACTTATAAAAACAAAAAGAAAACAGGAAATGAGTACATGACAAAACACTTAATACTAAATGATTTAGTTCTGCTTCTCACAATTGAACAAAACTCACGACTTCCAACAAAGGGACATAACTCTTTGTCAAATCGCATTTCCTAAAGACGGCTTGTTAGCGTGTGGTGTTTGATGCGATATATAGCCTGTAAAAAGGATTACAATTTTTTTCTTTTTTTTTTTTTCTTGAATCAATGTCAGGGTAGAGTCAACTTGCTGCAAGTCTCGGGAAATGCATAATTAAATATCCTTGTATTTTTCGACTAATTTGTGTAATTTTGTAGGAAGTGTTTTGATATACTATTGATAACACCGGTCAAAGCACTAATCTTTTATGCAGATCTGTAGTTTTGAATAATTATTTGCACATAGTACCCGGGCAGTAGTTCATCTACAACATCATAGTAGCACGTTTTAGTTATCGCTTTGTTCTATGTTGTGGGAATGTTTGGCATCGCAGGTTGCAGCTTTCGTCGCTTAACATTTAAAATGCGCACAAGTCGCTTATGTGGATTGTGTTTATCTTTATATTTCAGTCTATTCTTCTTTTACCACTAATTTTTTTTGGGAATGCATGCATTTTATATACATTTTCGTTATTAGTTTCAGTTCTACGATCATAACAGTTCCGTAACTATGGTATTGGTCATTTTTTTTTCAAATCTTCTTCAAACTTCCACACTTACTCTTTAAAGGGAATTGAAAAGAAGCTGAATGAACTGTCAGACCGGACCCTACGTCCGTTCCTCTTGATTTATTTACATTGCTGACATGCTTTTCTCTCCCAATGATCAGGGGATTAAAGAACAGTGATATTTTCTTTGCTTTGCTTTCTGCACGAATGAGAGGAGAAGGAAAAAAATATTAAACAAAACTTAATGTCGTAATCAGATTTTAACTTTAAATACACACATGATAAGAAAAAAATCCCCACAAACTGACAAATGCTTGGCAAGGTTAAGTTTTCTTGAAGTTTGGAATTCTTATCTTGAATATATCGGAATTCTATTTTTGTTGTTTTAAATATGAAGGACCTTCCCTTGTCTCCCTTTCCTTGTTTCATAAACTTTTGACACAAACGGAGAGAATGCTCTGATCACAGCATCGCCAAGCTGCGAGACAGGAGCAAAGAATTACGTAATGAAAATAGTCGAAGATGCTTCTCTCTTCTTTCAGGGTGGCCTGCAAATCAAAACTGCAATTTTGAGAGAGTTTTGCACTCGGTATTCTGAGTTTGCAATCGCCATTTCTTCGAAAAATTCACCTGAATAACCATAATGAGGAAGACAATCATCTATCCTCCTCATGATATAACCAGGCATCTTCCCTTTTCAAGTTATTTGTGTGTGTGGATTTGTGGAATCAAAGAATCATGTTAATTAGATTTTGTGTCTTCATTTGTGTTGTAATAGTATTATTGGTAAAAGATCACAGTACCACAATCACAATTTTTTTTACTTTGTTTATGCTTTTTTACATCTTTAACTTGCTTTCTTTTTATATACTCAGGTTGCACAAACACAAAAAAAATATATATATATATATATATATATATATACAAAATTACGGATATGTGCATGAACTGAAGTCTTTGTCTCGTATGCATTTCTTAGCTTTAGATGTAGCGCTATTATTAGTTGTGTTGAACTATCATGTTGCACGTACTAACCCTTGGACACCGCCCCCGCCACTGCTCGGCCTTGACCCAGGCACGACAATCATGTATATGCAGCAGCAGCAGCAGGGGGTCCGCCCCCAGTTCGTGCAGAAACCGTCCATCCGTCAGGCCGGCGGGAAAATCATCCTGGAGTGTCAGCTAGTGGCTAGCCCCGCCCCTGCGGTCACGTGGCTCCTTAACAACCAGGTCATCGCTTCCGGTGGGCGTGTCCTCACTGACATGATGTCAGACGGGCAAAACCACCGGATCTGGCTCGAGATCTCCAACGTGACCTTGCAAGATGGCGGAGAGTACAAGGCTTTGGCCAAGAACCCCCTAGGGGACGCCACGGCGACTATAACTCTCAACTTTGAAGGTGAGGGGAGTTCGAGGCTAGCCCAAGGAAGGTGAAAAAATAGCAGTGTCTAAAGCCAGTCCAATACGATTGTTACAATGTCAAAGTTGTTGTAATCTAGAAAGTTAATGATGAGCCTCTCAAAGATAGGTTTAGATTTGAGTTTGTAGTATCTCTACTCTTTTGATAAAATAAAGAACTTCGTGGAAGTTTGATCATCTATCTAAGGACACATTAACACATTTGTGCCCTCAAAACGAAAGGAATAGGGTAAACGGTTAAAATTTTTGTTTTGCTATATTCAACTTTTATTTCTGATACAAGTCCTGCCATGCTAGGACAGGCTCTCGTGTTATTCGTGTCAGGCTCAAAAACCTTATTTTTTTCTCTAACACAGCAGAGGAAAGACTGTGAGAAAAGACTAGCATTTTCCACCAGCACCGATGTTAACCTGACTAACGTTGACTAACGTTCGAGATTTTAATCTCTAGGTATAATCAATAGCTTTGATGGCAAAATTGATCAACCAGGTACAACGAACATAATTTCCGGTTTTTATCCGATATGCGAAAACTATGTGTCTGAGTCAGATTTCATCACCTAAGAGCTACTCGGAGCAGAACAAAGACAAGCCTCTCTTGAACGACGGAGATTTTTTTTTTCAACTTTCTAAACATGGGATATGATTGGATCGACTAATAGAAGGAAATTCGAGGTCTCCTGTTTGTTGTATAAGTCACTCGCACTAAGGAAATGTGTCAGGGTTTGGTTTGGTTTGCACGCTCGCTTTTTTAAAATGAGTAGAGTTTTGGGCATGGCTATAAACACTATGAGTTCATAATTATGCGCAGGTACATTTTTTTCTGATTTCTAATTTGCCTTGCTTTATGCTTTCAATTTAAACACCGATTGCCTCGAAGAAAAGATTGTACAGCTAATTGACTCTGTAAAGATGATTTCACTTTAAATGCATGCGTATTACTCCGAATTAGAAATGAATTACAGTGTATAAGCACAAAGCTTTTGGGTGCATGCGTGCCTGCTTCATTAGTGTAATAGATTATTCTAAATGAGATGGTGCATTTAGCAATATAGCGTCGTTTGTATATTGGTGTATATTGCATGTTCCATATCAAATGTGCTTTAGGATACGTCGATCATAAAATTGAATGTGTTTTCTACAAACAAACGATCATAAAATGGAATGTGTTTTCTACAAACAAAACATTAAGATTATTTATACCTCTGTAAAGCGATTCTGCTGTTTTAATGTATGAATATTGGTACATTTTGTTGATGCTGTATTCTATTTAAATGATGAAGTAGTAGTGAAAGTTTTAAATGTTTTAAGATTTTTAAAAATTAATTAAAAAAAAATCACACAATGCTGTAAGTCTCTGATCGAAATAATAGACTTCAAATCACAAACTAAATGATATAGCAAACAGTTTCAGAAGCTTTCCTTATATTTTTGTGGTCGGCGTTAAATCAAATAAACTAAAATTATGACATTCTGTGCATCGCAGCGAATCAGTATTTGTACACTTAATTCTAGTTTTTGAAAACTCATATGCTTTTATTCTCTCCCCTATATCACATTTGGTGGCGATTCTTGTGTAAAACCGACTACAGGCAGTAAAAAACAGTAAGTCAAGAATTATTATAATCAGCTCTTTGTTATTTAAGATAAAATTCTTAACGATATAGTTTTCAGGTTGTTTGAATCATTTCTTTTTGCAAAATGTATGAGTCGTGCACATATGGAATCAGTAACTTTTGTCGTAGACGTACCAATGAAAAATAAACATTCAACATTATTTTCATTACAGCACAATAGAAACTACAGATTTTCTCGTGAAATTTGTTCATGGAGGAATATGTTTTGTATGTCATTTTTATTTGCGTTTCTTTATTCTACTTTTCCGTTTTTTTCTTCTGCTTTCTCTTTCTGTCTCCCTCTCCCTCCTCTGCCTCTCTCACTCTCTATCCATCGATCCATATTTCTATCTTTGTACCATTTGATTTATTTACCTCTCTTTTTTCTACCACTCTCTCTCTATTTTCATTGTTATCACATTAATCTTATCCGCCTACCTCTTTGCCTATTTACAACACTTGTCTATCTCATTGTTTATCTATTTATTTCTGTATCGTGATGTGTTTTATCTTATTATTTTTTTTACTCGTCTATAACTGAGATAAAAGTCAATATTACTAAAAAGGGTTTTTGTGAGATGTTTTTCACACGATGCCCTCATAATCTAACCAATCTCTATTCGGAGATAATTTGAAGAGACACCAAAGGTAAAATCAGTTCTCAAAAGATCTATTTCACTTTCAAAAACGGATGTTTAACATTTTTTTTGTCATGAAATCTTTCAATGCGCTTTAAAAATGCAGGTTCCAAGTACGATTTCAATAAATTCTTTTAGCAAAACAATTTCATATTTTTCTATTCTTTGGGTAGTTTTTAATAGAAGTTTTTTAATGGGATTACTTTTTCTGGAATTCAAATATTTTTAAATCAACCAAGTCAAGTGGGAAAACTGAGAGTAGACATTAAGCGTCGCAGCAAAAATAATTTTAGACAAATGAAGAGGACTGGATATAAATCTGGTGAACAATAAAAATATTTACTTAACCCTTAACTACCATCTTTTTCCTTCCCACCGTCGCCTTCAAATAATCCCAGATCTACAGACGGTAAGGCACCCAAGTTTACCCAGAAACCCAGCATCAAACAGGAGGGCAGCACTTTGCTGATGACGTGTCTCTTGGAGGCCAAACCAGCGCCACAGATCCGCTGGTTCAGGGACTCCAAGGAGGTCCAGGCCGGTGGCCGCGTCACAATACTGACCACCAAAGATCCTGGTGGAGCTGATCTCTACAGCGTCGTGCTGAAGATACAGGTGAGGGACGTTTGAACGAAAGGTTTTCTGGGACACGGAGAAAATGCGATTCGAAAAAAGTATACCAGTTATATGCCTTCAAGTTTAAAGCGCTAGATATCACTATAAAGGGTGCTGAAGATTGGTTGATGATAATATCTGAGTTGACGTATATTTTCAGGCTTTTTACACGCCTAAAATTTGATGGCTGGATATTAAAAAAGTACTAAAAAGAGCTCTGAAGAGCGTTAAACAGTAAAATCTGGGTTGACGTATATTTTCAAGTTTTCTGTATGCCTTCAATTTAATGGCTAGATATTACTAGAAAGAGTGCTGGAGAGTGTTGAATGGCAAGATCTATTTTGACATATGTTTTCAGGTTTTTTGTATGCCTTTAATCTAATGGCTAGATATTACTAGAAAGAGTGCTGGAGAGTGTTGAATGACAAGATCTGAGTTGACGTAAATTTTCAGGTTTTTTGTATGCCTTTAATCTAATGGCTAGATATTACTAGAAAGAGTGCTGGAGAGTGTTGAATGACAAGATCTGAGTTGACGTAAATTTTCAGGTTTTTTGCATGCCTTTAATCTAATGGCTAGATATTATTAGAAAGAGTGCTGGAGAGTGTTGAATGACAAGATCTGAGGATGTAAATTTTCAGGTTTTTTGCATGCCTTCAATTTACTGGCTAGATATTACTAGAAAGAGTGCTGGAGAGTGTTGAATGACAAGATCTGAGGATGTAAATTTTCAGGTTTTTTGCATGCCTTCAATTTACTGGCTAGATATTATTAGAAAGTGCTGGAGAGTGTTGAATGGCAAGGTCTGGGTTGACGTATATTTTAGGTTAGTTTTTAGCCTCTTAAGCCTCTCCAAGAACCTTACAGAAAATCGGCCGCTTTCACTAGTACCAAAGATAGACCTGCACAGAAATGATGCCAACATTAGATTTTCACCGAGTCTGATCTGTTTTAGGATCCAAAAACAGAAGACGCCGGTGGCTACAAGTGCACAGCTTCCAACGACCTGGGAGAATCAAACGCTAATATCACGCTTAATTTCCAAGGTAAGCTTTAGACTTTAGAAAGGTCAATTGACTAAACGAGGCTGTAGTTTTGCTGCTAAATATCACGCACAAAGGGACTTATGAAATTACGTAAAAGCCGTTGGATTAAAATCATGCTAAATTCGATATCCATGTTTTTTTTTTTTTAATTTTTTTTTAAAATAATAAGTTCTTTTCAGCTTGAATCATAAAATGTCTTCCATATTTGACACGCTGAGAAAAATCTTCAAAGCACCTCGTAAACATATATTAGCCCAGAATACTTTAAATAAGAAAGAGATAAATTGATAATTTCAACCACTTTCAATTAACGTAGAAGTAATGGTCATACGGGGAAAAACCAATGCGTGGAAATAATTATTCTCAGCCAAATCGTAACTGCTGTAATGACTCGATCAAGATAATTTACTATTGAAGGAGCACACTTTAGTTCAATTTATAAAATAAAAGTTAGATATTATCTAAGTAGCTTATATATTGCATTCGCGCATATCAGTGATCCGAGGTGTTTTTGAGATAAAATAAAACGTTTGATTAGTTTCACCGGGATCTAGATCTCCAGCAGCCTAAAATCAACATGTTTCAATTTGATGTATTAGAAAAGATTTAATTAATATTCATCCGGTAAATTATGATTTCATTTTGAATATCAGAATTCAATACGTAGACAAGTTCTGAAACGAGCGTACCACTTATAATGCAGAAATCATTCTTTCTACAATTAAAAAAAAAAGAGGGGAATATAGCTTTTAGTGGAGTGTTAAATGTCGGTGTACATTTTGAACTTTTAACCAGACCATGAAGTGGTTCTAAAAAATCTGTAAGTTTTAAGATATCCTTATAGTTTTATATAGCAAAAAAGAGCAGATTTTCATATGGGTAATTCTTTGAAACTTAATCTAGACAATATAATATTATTATTATTATTATTATTATTATTATTATTATTATTATTATTATTATTATTATTATTATTATTATTATTATTATTATTATTATTATTATTATTATCTTAAACCAGAATTTCCTCAACACCGAAGAACGCTCAATAATTCAATATTATCATATACATCATATAATTATATATCTTATATTTTACAGGTGGTGAGAAGGCAAAAGCCAAAGCTACGGCCCCGGTCTTCAAAGAGAAACCGAAAGTAAGTCAGGACCCTACAGGCAAGAACATCATCATCGAATGCAGATGCACCGGAAGTCCTAAACCCACGATCACGTGGTACAAGGGTACCCAGGCGGTCCCAGCGAGTTCCCGCGTCATTCCGACAGTCACAGAGAGCGGCGGCGAGTACGGCATCAAGCTCGAAATTCTGGTCAGTGAGAGGAAGAGAAGAGAAGAGACAATTTACATTATTCATCCCTCTTGAGAAAATTCAAAACGGACATGCCCTTTAACATAAAAAGACATGAATAGATGCAATAAAAATTCGGTTGTATATATATATATATATATATATATATATATATAAATCAATAAATAATACATAATTATATATAAAAGCTAGATGTATTCATGTTTCTATACAAAGCAAGTATATTATATAGAGTAAGTTTATAATACGGTTCATGTTAGTTTTAAAAATACTTTTTGGCGCTATTATCAAATGATGATTGTTAAACTTTTTTTCTGCAATGTTTGTGTTGTGTGTGAAACTAAAATGACACCAGAAAAGTTGCGACACCTGTGCGCTACAAACATCATTTTCGAAATCCTACATTTTTTTTTCAGATTTTTTATCAAAATATTGATGCGGTTAAAATAAATTTTCCAATATGATGATATTACTTAAGCATATAATTTATGCCAATATAAATTATTTTGAAGTTGGGGAGCCAGCTACTCGTTGGCTTGTATAATATGGACTTTTCTCTCATTCACGGAAATCAGAACTTTACCAAAGATGACGGAGGCCAGTACAAAGTCACGGCAAAGAATGAAGCTGGAGAGGGAAATGCCAACATCACGATAAATCTAGAACCGTGAGGAAAATGCATAGTTCAATCTCTTGTTCAAATATCAACAGCGTTTTGCAGCCCACAATCTCGTTTATCTGTGGCAAAACGTTACCACTGTGGTTAATAATTCTATTCTATATGGTTAACTTTACCACTGTGGTTAATAATTCTATTCTATATGGTTAACTTTACCACTGTGGTTAATAATTCTATTCTATATGGTTAACTTTGCCACTGTGGTTAATAATTCTATTCTATATGGTTAACTTTACCACTGTGGTTAATAATTCTATTCTATATGGTTAACTTTACCACTGTGGTTAATAATTCTATTCTATAGGGTTAACTTTACCACTGTGGTTAATAATTCTATTCTATATGGTTAACTTTACCACTGTGGTTAATAATCCTATTCTATATGGTTAACTTTACCACTGTGGTTAATAATTCTATTCTATATGGTTAACTTTACCACTGTGGTTAATAATTCTATTCTATATGGTTAACTTTACCACTGTGGTTAATAATTCTATTCTATATGGTTAACTTTACCACTGTGGTTAATAATTCTATTCTATATGGTTAACTTTACCACTGTGGTTAATAATTCTATTCTATATGGTTAACTTTACCACTGTGGTTAATAATTCTATTCTATATGGTTAACTTTACCACTGTGGTTAATAATTCTATTCTATATGGTTAACTCCTCCTTAGATTTAACAAAGCAAAAGAAAACTCTTGGGACAGAATAAACTGTGTCTGAAGATGCTTTTTATGTTTCCATAATCATGCTAGTTTGGGACAAAAAATAATAACATTAAGCATTTGGCTCGCTGGGAATAATAGAAAAGATATCATTTTATCATGTGGTAATTAAAAAAAAAAGGTGAATCTATACATGATAATAGTGTCTCAAAAACAAAGACTTTGATGTTATCAAATTGAAATTATTTTTAGAGCCCATGAAATATGAAAAATAAATTTTTCTAAAAACAAAGATCTAAGCGTTCTGAGCACTTCAGATAGTGCCTCCATGTCGAACAAAGTTGAAACTATGCAGCACTTTCTTTATCGAATTCTTACATGAGCCCCCAACAATTATAACTCTTTCAAGATTTCAAGACGCATTTTCAGTAATAAGCACACTGCATGTCAAAAACGCTCAAACAGTACAAACTCTTGAATAAGCATAATTTTGCTACATTTTCATGGTCTATTTTGTGTCTGTTTTCACCGCAGACCTAAAGATGCTCCCAAGGAGTCTGCTCAGATGGTCGTAGGCCAGCCTAGCATTCGCCTGGATGAAACGGGGAAAACCATCGTCATCGAGCAGGGGGTCAAAACAGCGGGAATGCCCAAAACTGTTTGGTATCATGGAGAAAAGGAGCTGAAAACAGACAACAGGATCAGTCTCAAGACACCTCTGTTCAAAGGCCTGTACTACCCAACCTTGAAGATCGGAAAGGTATGGAAGTTTTTTTTCTGGAAATTCGTCGATAGAGCAGCCATATCGTCCCCTCCAACCCCCCTCCGTTGTTTCAAAAACTTCCTGGAAAGAGTGAGATCTCAGTTTTGTGATGCACGGATTAGAATTCTAGCGATTCGGGTTCGAATATCATGCGTTGCAAAATAGGTAGTCAGTTAGGACTTATGGCTGAAGGGTGCTTGCTTCCCCTCTCTTGCCCCCCCCCTCCCCCCCCCCCCCAATCCCTTTCCACTCCAATTCTTATTAGGGACAAATCTCCTGCAATAAAGGAGGTATATTATACCCCGGTGACTTCATTCTGCTTGTTTATCCAATTAGTAACTTACAAAAAGGGAAGTCAAACGATCTCTCTTGCTGCTTCATCATTATTATTTTTTTCTTTAAACTATAACGATGTTTCTATACCATCGAATTAATGTTGAATTTTTTTCAGTGATTTAAAATGAACTCCTACACTTTCTTTGATTACAATTCTTCAATCAAGTAGTTCATATTATTTCCTCTTTTTTGTAACTCATGTTTTTTTTTTCACTGAAATTTTAATATAATAAAGATGCATTGGTATATTAATTTAGTTTACAGAGAAAGATAACGGCACGTACAAGTGTGTAATCAAAGCCCCAGAGGGCGAGGCAACTGTCACAGCGACGCTAAATATTGGAGGTACGCCTTGTGAATGTTTTTAATTACGCTAAAGTTCTCTAAATTTAATGCTCAGAGCTTATGCCAAAATTGTAAACACCAGTATTTATTGTAGCCTGACAGCTAAGAATCCCTTTTTTCTTTAAATTTAGTAAAGGAGATAGAAATTTTATCAGTGATTTTGATGGAGGCTACCATAGTTGAATGACTAAAAGTGATGAAGATGACGCATCTTATATTTATAGTGACATTGAGAAGGATGATCATTGTAATAATAGTTTTACTGTAAAGTGATGACATTATGTTGATGTATATGAGATTTATATAAAAAAGATACATTAGAGGATAGTTTAAACGTGTGTTTACAAAATACATAACACATATTTCTAACACATGCCTTTTAAGATCTGTATCATATTGATACCCGATTGTATAATTATCTTAAGTCCTGTCACGTTTTAATTTTTTGGTCCAAACTGCTCATACATTTCTTAAGACAGGTATCATATTGGTTTGTGACTTTTTGTCTAAACTGTTTTATCATATTGATTTGTGACTTTTTGGTCTAAAGTGCTGTATCATATTGATTTTTGACTTTTCCGTCTAAACTGCTGTTACATTTCTTAAGCCCGGTATCATACTGGTTTTGTGACTTTTTGTTCTCAACTGCTGTATCATAATGATTCGTGACTTTTTGGTCTCAGCTGCTCATACATTGTTAATCCTTCCAGCCCTTCAGCAACAAGGCGAACCAGCAAAGATTACAAAAAAGCTGGAACCTAAGGTACGCATTACCTTCTTTTCTTGACTTTTTATTTTCTCGTTTTCTCTTTCGTAAAGATGAATTCTAAGCCGTTGCTTTCTTTTCTTTTATTTCCCAAATAAAAATAAATATGAGATTTGCATTAGATGGTTCTACCAATGCCTTTGAGTATTTATAAGAAGGATCTCTTAAGAACAACATACGAAATTTAAACTTTACATCTGTAGAATCGTGAGATTATGAAGTTTTTATCATTTAGTAACTAAATCAGTTAATCTGCCTATCTTTTTTTTGATTGTTAATATTTCAACAATGAGTGTCTCTCCAGTTTCTATTTATCAATTTTCTAGTCTGATTATCGAAGTGTCTATCTATCTGTACAACATCTTTATCACATCAATCTTAGCAATCCATGAACAAATCCAATTATCACTTTGTCTACCTTCCTTGTACAATTACTCACCCACAGGTGCTATAATGAAATAAGCACACAACTTTAGAATTTTCTCTGTGCATTTCTGACAAAGCCGCATTAAAGGCGAGACGTTTATACATTAAATTCATAATTGTGTTGTTTCTGTTTTTTCTTGTCCTGTAATTAAATTTTTTTTCTGCCAGTTTCTTTTTAGCCCCTGTATTATACTACTTACTGTCACACACGCGTCCTTTTTGGATCCTTTTGCAATTAACAAGTTGCCCTCCAAGTGTGGTGTTTTTTCCTTTGTAATTAGAGTTCTGATTAATGTGCATTTAAGACGAAAAGTTTATACGTTAAATATATAGTTGCATTGTTTGTTTCATTTTTTGTCCCCTAATTTTTATAATTGTGTGCCAATTTCTTTATAGCCCTTATCTTATACTATTGAGAGACAAACGCGTCATTTTGAGTCCTTTGTAATTATCAACTTCTCTGAAGTATGGTGTTTTTAATTTTTCTATTCGAATAATTCTCTCCCCCCCCCCCAGGTGGTCAACGACGGAGATTCTGTGGTGTACCAGGCCAATGTGTCCGGCACTGAGCCACTGGACATCACCTGGAGCAAGGACAAGAAGCCAATCAAACCAGGAGATATCTACTCAACCACGTTCACCGGCGGGGTAGCCAAGCTGAACATCTCTGAGGTCTTCCCCGAAGACTCCGGGGAGTACACGCTCGAGGTCAAGAACCAGTGGGGGTCAGCCAAGTCTTCGGCCAGCCTACAGGTCAAAGGTTAGTTTCTCCCTGCCATACGTTTTAAGGTAAAAAGGTATGTATTGGTTATTAAGAGGTTGATGATGGTGATGATGAGTGTTATGACGTTGATGATGATGATAATGTAGTGGTATTTACGGAAAATAATGTTGATGATGATGAGGAGGAGGAGGATGTTGATGATGATGATGATGATAGGGATGATGATGATGAGGAGGAGGAGGAGGAGGATGTTGATGATGATGATGATGATGATAGGGATGATGATGATGATGATGATGATGATGATGATGATGATGATGATGATGATGATAGGGATGATGATGATGATGATGATGATGAGGAGGAGGAGGAGGAGGATGTTGATGATGATGATGATGATGATGATGATAGGGATGATGATGATGATGATGATGATGATGATGATGAGGAGGAGGAGGAGGAGAAGGAGGATGATGATGAGGAGGAGGAGGAGGATGTTGATGATGATGATGATGATGATAGGGATGATGATGATGATGATGATGATAGGGATGATGATGATGATGATGATGAGGAGGAGGATGTTGATGATGATGATGAGGAGGAGGATGTTGATGATGATGATGATGATAGGGATGATGATGATGATGATGATGATGATGATGATGATGATGATGAGGAGGAGGAGGAGGAGGAGGATGAGGAGGATGTTGATGATGATGATGATGATGATGAGGAGGAGGAGGATGTTGATGATGATGAATTGAATAGTTTAATGATATAGATGAAAAAATATAAAGAAATATAGATATAAAGCTTATTTTAATTTGAAAGAAAGCATTTTGAAGACAACATATCTTGACTTAATAGCTTTGAGTTTGAAGCGGGTCAAAGATTTCATGCTCAAAGATTTCAAGCCTTGATACTTCACCTTGTAAAATACAAGTATAAAACTTCTCGAGTAAATAAACCCCATGGCTATTTCTCAGCATTTTAATTTTCATATTTGTATTTATTATTTACTGAATTTTTAAACACTTCACAGAATTTATGTTTTATTTTTCATCACGTTTCTGATAGTAACATGTTAGCTAGCCAGTATATGAATATGTAATGCAATATGGTACTAATAAGGCTACAACTAAACCAAATAACTATCCTGGTTCAATCAAAACTGTTTCTTAAATCTCTGAAGTTTCCGTTTTAAGATATTCTGATGCATTCTTATCTTTATAACTGTTCGGAATAGATTTAAAGACAATATCCATTCTCTTAAAGACATTCAGTTGTGAAAAAGAGAGGAAAGCGGTTGATTAAAGGTTCACTATCAGGTGATAAAAGAGAATGGTATGGGTGTAAAATATTTACCAGTCATCTAATTCTCAGGTGAATTTCTTTATCAAACACCAGAGCTTCCGGAGGAAAAGATGCAGAACAATCAAAACGATGCCAAATTGAAACCCGGGCAGGTCTGTACTCACAAATTCTTATTAAAAATTTGTTGAATATATTTAGTATATCTAGAGTTATGTCAATGCTTACCTTTTGTATTTTACTTTTACTTTATTCTCCTGTTTTAAGACACCAAGGAAAGTAAGCTAAATATTTTGCCTCGCAAGAAAAAGAACGATTGAGCATCAGGCGTAAAAACTGATTCTTTTACACTGCAAAGCCGACAGGTTCATGAACTTTCATCTTTCATTTTTCAGTTTTTACTCAAACTATTCACATCAGCCTTCTATTTTCTTTAAAGCTACAGGAGGCTTCAAAGATACTATGCGGAAAATAAAAAAAAGTTATCAGAGTCAGAGATATTTATATCTTATCAGAGAGGAATTTAATGACTAATCAGGTTTTGACTTCGTATTTTATCTTCATGACGAAAGAAGACTTACTTGTCTTGCTTGACTGCTTATTTATATTAACCAGTCATCGAAAGGAAGGGAGTGTGTTTAGTTATTACCCCCTTCTATTATATTTGATAGACATTTAACTGCGTTAGAGAATTTATTACTATTGCTATAAATTATTGCAGTCTCGTTGAATACAATGAAGAATGAATGATAAATGTATATTCTCTATTATGTACTGCCGTTTCTGGACAAAAAAAAAAACAACAAAATAATAGAGTAGATGAATAATGAATGTCTATGTAATGATTGCCTTGTTAAACAAGAATCTCAAGTGCAATGATTAATTAATCAAATCACCATGATTTTTATTGAATTTTACAAGATTTGCTTTCTTAGTGATATCCTAATTTCATTTTTTTTCCACAGAAAAAAGATGAGCGTAAGTATATCGTTTCAAATCGTTGTGTTTCATTCATTCCGTGTCATATTTTACTCCCTGTTCCGTATCAGCCTGTTTTGGTTCCTGGACTATATAGTTCGGTTGTGTGTTATGTGGAGTGAAAGATCATTAGAGTAGAAATCCATCTAGACCCAATAGAACTTGCATGGTCATTGTTCACAGAACAACGTGAAGTGTTCAATATTTTTTTTTGCAAATCTATTTTGACACCCGTTGCCAAATATCTTTTATCTGCGTTTTTTATCTACTTATTTTTTGTCCCTCGAGATAATGCGCAGCGTTTTTACATATCATTAAGACAATCTGTGCCATGACGTGTATTGTGCTATTGTCAACCGTGTCTTAGTGGTGAATATTGTACTTGGCCAGAGCTTTCACTATGATGCTTTAGTTTGTTTGTGGATCCCGATGCTTTAGGCTGTAATACGTGTCAGTGGTTATGGCACTTGGTGAAGGCTGTTCTTGATTTTGAACCAATTTTCTTATTAGTTTAATTAATCGTTGTTTTTTTTACAATTATAATAACATCATTACCTTTTAATTCAATACTTGTTGGTTTAAATTCCAAAACTGATATTGCTTGCAGCATAAATCAAGAAAAATATTCAAGACGCATACTCTCATACTGCAACATAAAAGCCAATCCGATTGTTATTCGTTTTGTGGTATTTCTCCACAATATTATGATGAAATTAATGATCATGTTATTGGTTTACCCTGAAACGATTAGATTTTGGCGAATCCTTACAGGAGGAGGGCCGTGTATTTATGGAACATTATCATCACCCACAACTCTAATTATTTTATATCAGACGGAACAAAGCGTGACCATTAGTGCCGCCAAATTTTGAGAATCTGACGTGACTCCGGATTACTTTGACTTATTCCAGTATCCATTCAATTTTCCATCAGATCAATGGATTTTTTTGTATTTGTATGGAAGTATTGAAAAAAGGTTTAGATTAGTCAACTTTTCCTAAGTTCTGCAGGTAGTTTTAAATACCAATCAAAATTGAAGCAAAGCTTATTCTTGTATTATACCCAGAGATTAGTTTTCTCGTTTACTGTATGTGCATAATGCGATCTTTATTACTTTGTATTTTCGTGATCGTATACTGTACATTTAGTAAGCATCTACAATGTTGATTTTGGACTAAAGGTCTAGTTCTTCACTGATATGACATCACTAGCTTTTTGCTACGAGCACTGTGCACTGATTTGTTTGTTAATCTCACTTTAGAATTCCGATCAAGCGGTGGACTTTGTACAAAGGCCGTAGAATCTGCCGCACGGAGGTTGTTGGTTCTGTTGGCCGGTTATCTGAAATCGGTATCAAGAACTAAAAATAATAAGAATAAAAAAAAAAAAAAACTTATTTTAACTTTCATCATTTTCACGATCTTGTAACTTGTATTACTTTCGATTTGATGTAATATGTTCCTCAATCATGCAAAGGAAATGCATTTTTCTATGTTCAAAGTCCAAAGACCACCGCTTGATTGAATGTGGTTTTTGTGCTGTTAAAATCCAAGGTTACATTATGAACATCATAAAAAAATGCTCACAATGTGTCCTCATTTTTTGACCAAAGTAGATCCAATCGTAGATACCCCTGAATTTTAATTTTCTTTGATGGCAGATATTCCACCACCTTTCCATGTTTTTCACAATCTCCCATTTCCCCTTTTTTAATTTGTTTCCATATGTCCGACAAACAGAAGGTGTTGAGGAAATAATGGAGAATCAAGTCAAGAAAAACAATGCAGCCGCTCCGCTGGAAAATGACAAAAAAGCTGAGGAAGAGAAGAAAAAGGCAGAATTGGAAGCTGCAAAGAAGAAGAAAGCAGACGAGGAAGCTGAAAAGAAGAAAAAGGCGGAAGAGGAAGCGGCGAAAAAGAAGAAAGCAGAAGAAGAAGCGTCGAAGAAAAAGAAAGCAGAAGAGGAAGCGACAAAAAAGAAGAAAGCGGAAGAGGAAGCTGCGAAAAAGAAGAAAGCGGAAGAGGAAGCGGCAAAGAAGAAGAAAGCGGAAGAGGAAGCGGCAAAGAAGAAGAAAGCGGAAGAGGAAGCGGCAAAGAAGAAGAAAGCCGATGAAGAAGCTGCAAAGAAAAAGAAAGCGGATGAAGAGGCGGCTAAGAAAAAGAAAGCGGATGAAGAGGCGGCTAAGAAAAAGAAAGCTGATGAAGAGGCGGCTAAGAAAAAGAAAGCTGATGAAGAGGCGGCTAAGAAAAAGAAAGCTGATGAAGAGGCGGCTAAGAAAAAGAAAGCTGATGAAGAGGCGGCTAAGAAAAAGAAAGCGGATGAAGAAGCAGCGAAAAAGAAAAAAGCTGACGAGGAAGCCAAGAAGAAGTCAGCAGCTCCGGCAATCGTTGTTGACGCAGATCAAGCGGAAGATAAAGGTAGAGTGGGGCAGGCGGGTAAAAGTGGAGGTAAAAATCTTAAAAACAGACCATCTAGTAAGGAGGACGCCGATTCCGACGAAGATACGAAATCCAAACCGCGATCGCCAAAGCCTAAAGGTCAGAAGTACAAAAAAGCTCCAACCACAATTATAGAAGAGCTGGAAGAAGGTATGTATCGGAAGAATGTCGCAAAACAGCGTCGGTTGCATGAGATTCTAACCCTGCATGAGAAACCTGATTGTGCATTCGATTTTCAGTTTGATTGGCGAGACTCAATTCACGAAACTGTCCGAGCCATCACGAGTCTTGATTCAACTACTGCGTTCTAATAATCTATAAAAAAATATACAAAAAAACAAGATCCGTTTTGGCTCAAAGTCGTAATTCGTCAAGTGTGTCTCGATTGGATTCGTCTAAACTTCTCGAAAAACGTTGAAAACGGCGTATCTGGGAAAAGGTTGAGAGTGAAAAATAACCTCAACAGTTGATGAACAAGCTCGCTTTAGAGTCAGTTGAGTTTGGAGCACAATATTGATTAAAAATCTATTTGTTTCGGTTCTAGAAGGTGAAAAACACTTGTACCTCTGGGAATTTTGTGTTTAGAAATGTTTTACTTAAAGCAAGGAGTGAAAGATAATATTAAAAGCTTAAGGTTTATTGGTATCCAGAAATAAACAGGTCTAGATGGCTTGTAACTTTTTGCATCTTGCAAATCAATAAAAATTTTGAACACTCAATTTTCTAGGATCTTTCTATCTCGAACGCGGTGGAATCCCCCCAATTTGACTTTCAATCTTACAAGTTGTGCTCAAAACAAGAAGAATAAAATACCAGAGGTAAAATTAAATATTGAAACGACGACAAATCCAACAGTTTACCGAACTGTGATGTGAAACTACGTAACTCTTTTCTGAATGAAAAGAAGATTTTGAATGCTTCGTAAAATCAAAGATATATTTACTATGCGGTATTTATTTGCTTTGACTCTACTCTGCAACCTATTTAATCAGTATGAGGGATTCAGCATTATATTATTCAACGTTGTATCTCTAATATGGTAAAATTTCGTTTATTCTAGTTGGGCCTTAAACTAAAAAAAAAGTATTTATCCACATTATTAACTTAAAAAAAAGGTGTCAATATGTTAATTCAAAAAATAACGAACAAAATGAGAAAAACTGAATATTTACGTATCTTTTCTTACGTTAGGAAAATCAAATGATTGATATGAACTAAATTTTTTTGGGTATTGTTTCCTTAAGCAAAAAACAAAAAACAAAAAACAAAACAAAAAACAACGTTTATTGTCCTACTTGTCACTTTGTCAATGTTCAAGCTAACGAGAAAGTGCTAAAAGTAGTGTAATCTTTGTAAGCCTTGGCGAGCTGCATGGAATAAAGATTTCACTTGAAAAATATTCTCAAGAAAATTCTCAACAAGAACCGGACCATGATGAATAAAATAATTTCAACATCAACATAAAGGTTCAGAGGGCTTTGTAATCATCAAAATATAATTAAAGCAAAACTAAGTATTGTTGTTATTACCATTTGTGATTCCAATGTCAATCTAATGACAAAATGTGATGATAATGATGGTGGCAAATAATAACAACAGCAACAACAGTTAAAATTGTAGTATTATAATGCTGATGATAACGATGATAAAATTCCCATTTCTAAATATAATCTATAGAGAAATATAGCAATCTTTGCTTATTCAAGTAACTAAAAAATATCTTGTGTAAACTTTTTTCATTAAACACTATTAGAACGATCTTTTATAACATGCTGAAGCTACTGTATGAACAAGTTTGTTCTAATTCATTTGCTAATGACTCTAGATAATAGCTCGTAGTTTTATGTGTTGTCAAACTACACGTTACGTCATGATAAAAAGTAACTTTGATACAGTTGCTTGGAAACTATAATACCTTATATTGCAACATAGTCCAGAGCTAACGCACTAAAAACACATTATTTTTACCAAGATTAACTTGCTTTTTAGCAGTTTTTAATGTCGACTTTAATCGAATTTTGGAGGCTGGTGGTTTTTTTAAGTTATTTAGTTGGCCTGAAGACATTAGAAATTCTTAAAAGTTGTCATTATTAACAGTAAACTTTTAATGAGCAATAACCAAACAGAATGCTTTTAAAAATAGCCCAAATCATCTGCTTTGAATTCATTTTTAACATAAATATATTTTACTAAATGATATTATTTTTTCAATATTAGGAAAACTAAACTCGATTAGCTTAGTATTGAAATGTTGTCTTGTCCAAATAATAATTTCTTGTCTATATATAAATATGAAAATTTGCAAACTTTTTATTTGTTATCAATCTTATTAAAACAGAATATCATGGTAGACATCTCAAATGATATCTTCGTACTACAACTGAATGAAAACTGTGTTTGAGCATCACGCTCTATTTGCTTAAATACTTCTTTGAATATTTTTTAGCATTGGTTAAATTTCAAGCCATCCTTCCAGTTGAAAAGTTTCATTATCAAGTCTTGTATCTTAATTACATTCTAGGTAAATATTTTGGTATAGGCCTATTATAGAAATTATCAATAATAAGTTCTACATGTATATTTTAATGGAGCACGCTATGATTCCTAACATTATTTATCTTGTATCCTACAACCAAAATAATAAAAGTCATGACTTTTCTGCGCCTGCGAGTGTGCGACTCCCCAATAATTGATTGAGCTATCCATGTACTACATGGCTTGCTGCCCAATTTTATATGTCCACACTCTCGTTGCCTGGTATGTGATTGCTATAATCTATGAGCAACCCAGGTCTATCTATGTCCACACTTTCTGTCCCAATCTGTTGCCTGGTATGTGATTGTTATAATCTATGAGCAACCCAGGTCTATCTATGTCCACACTCTCGTTGCCTGGTATGTGATTGTTATAATCTATCAGCGGCCCAGGTCTATCTATGTCCACACTCTCTGTCCCAGTCTGTTGCCTGGTATGTGATTGTTATAATCTATCAGCTGCCCAGGTCTATCTATGTCCACACTCTATATCCCAATCGGTTGCCTGGTATGTGATTGCTATAATCTATCAGCTGCCCAGGTCTATCTATGTCCACACTCTATATCCCAATCGGTTGCCTGGTATGTGATTGTTATAATCTATCAGCTGCCCAGGTCTATCTATGTCCACACTCTATGTCCCAGTCTTTTGCCTGGTATGTGATTGTTATAATCTATGAGCAGCCCAGGTCTATCTATGTCCACACTCTATGTCCCAGTCTTTTGCCTGGTATGTGATTGTTATAATCTATGAGCAGCCCAGGTCTATCTATGTCCACACTTTCTGTCCCAGTCTGTTGCCTGGTATGTGATTGTTATAATCTATGAGCAGCCCAGGTCTATCTATGTCCACACTTTCTGTCCCAGTCTGTTGCCTGGTATGTGATTGTTATAATCTATGAGCAACCCAGGTCTATCTATGTCCACACTTTCTGTCCCAATCTGTTGCCTGGTATGTGATTGTTATAATCTATGAGCAACCCAGGTCTATCTATGTCCACACTTTCTGTCCCAATCTGTTGCCTGGTATGTGATTGTTATAATCTATGAGCAACCCAGGTCTATCTATGTCCACACTTTCTGTCCCAATCTGTTGCCTGATATGTGATTGTTATAATCTATGAGCAACCCAGGTCTATCTATGTCCACACTTTCTGTCCCAATCTGTTGCCTGGTATGTGATTGTTATAATCTATGAGCAACCCAGGTCTATCTATGTCCACACTTTCTGTCCCAATCTGTTGCCTGGTATGTGATTGTTATAATCTATGAGCAACCCAGGTCTATCTATGTCCACACTTTCTGTCCCAATCTGTTGCCTGGTATGTGATTGCTATAATCTATGAGCAGCCCAGGTCTATCTATGTCCACACTCTATATCCCAATCGGTTGCCTGGTATGTGATTTTTATAATCTATAAGCAGCCCAGGTCTATCTATGTCCACACTCTCTGTCCCAGTCTGTTGCCTGGTATGTGATTGCTATAATCTATCAGCTGCTTGTGCGTGTTTTCCTGACAAGATGGCGAAGACAAGGATAGCGATGGCTATGACGCAGACGATGATCGGTTGACACCGTTTGATTCAGACGACGTGTTTGGGTTTGAAGGTCAGTACCCTATACCGCAGAGCCTCATCAGATCTTTGCTTTTACACACTTTTTCTCCTAGTTATGAGACTGAGCACTTTAAAAAAAAAGTTTAAATTATTATCTCCAACCTCTTGACTAATTCAAGATGATTTCAAGACAAATGAAGTAATATTACATTCTCATTAAGACAATTTTTTTTTGCCAAACCATTTTTAAGTTTTCAAAGTCCTTTCACAGTGCATTTCTCTCCATTATTATTATTATAGTTTTAAAACTACCTTAAACCTATACTCTGAGCGATGAAGTCAATTTTTTTTCCTTACTGAAAATAGTTATACAACCAATCACATAGCCGTAATCTGTATGTTAAGTAATCATTTGTACTACCTCTAAAATGTGCGTGGATGAGGCCTATTCTCACTGTTTCATTTGAAACAGCAAAAAAAATCATTTGCTGCATGAGTTCATATTTACAGCTCTCAACTGATGATTTGCAGCCTATTTTGTTGGATCAAGCATAATGTTCCCCCATCGTTAGGTTTCTCCTCCTTCCCAATCACTTGAATGAGCTTCAACCCTGCAGCCTCCCAGAATCTTGCATTGCATGCTGCCCGCGTGAGCCGGTTGTCCTTGCTCTAATGGGAATACGGTCAGAAAACTTCAACGATTATTTGCGATCTTGTCTATCGTAAACAGAAATGAACTTTTTTATCCACACAGCGCTCAAGATTATTCTTTCAGACAAAGCGTTGACTCTGTATTGCCTTCCATCTGTTCTTTTTCATATATATCTTTTAAGCATGCTTCCCATAATTTGCTTGAATTTTCAAATAATTACGACTTCTGGAAATATGGGTCATTTTCCACTTCGGGTAATGGCTGTGTTGATGTTTGGAGTATATGTTAAAATAGGACGTGTAGTAAAATTGTTGAGTATTGACATTTGAAAGGATGGAGTATAAATGTTTGAGATATTGTCTCATCCAAGATTCCCAACGCTGTTAGAGTGCAGCACTTCAAGGTAAGTCTAAGTTTACTTACACTACAAGATCAGGAGATTCACTTTTCTGTGAGAGATTTTTTTCTAAAGGAAGAAAAGGTTATGTGACCTATTAAGGTAAGATATAAGGTAAGGTCAATGATTGAGTGATCATCCTTTCAAAATATTAATGGCTTCTCTAAACGTTTCATTCATAAGTAAGAAATAAATAAACTCACCAAATTAAAAATTGTCATTAAAAAGCATTCTTTATTTCAAATCTTTAACACTTCCACTATGATTATTTCCAGCGCTTTAAAAATGCCTTGTTATTTCATCACTTGAGTAGCTTTTTACCCATTAATATTTTATTTTCTCATAATTGTCTCTCCCAACATCACTTACTATAGAATGTAACTTTAGACTGAAAGAATTGATATTGATGTGTAGATTCAAGTTTTAGATCGTCATCTCTAACAGTGCAAACCCAAAAAGGAGTAACCCACGATTTCCTTCACCCGACGCTTCTTTACTCACTCCATCCCTCATGCTTCATTAAACACGGACCTCGTTCTCTGCTGGTTCATCTTCTGGCGTGGAAACAAACTGTATTTACATTCATCGTTAGACCTAGAATACATTGTACAGATATCTCGAGCTTCTCTTTAAAATCTTAGAACTAAACTAATACAGTCTGATGGCAACCATTTAAAAAAAAAAAGATTGTTTCATCTTAACTCGACTCATTCTCAATTTTTTTGTTCATCTTTTTTAGTTACACGTTTCTATCGAGTATCTTAGTGGCAGAGGGAAAAATGAGATTGATTCCATTTTAATTTTTTTTTTTTTTTTTTTGCATTTTATCACATATGACTACAATATCGTATAACATCGGAATAAAAAAGATGTGATTTGTTGTAAAACATTGAACGCATTCTGTTCTCGTTGTTGCATTTAAATTCACAGTGGCCACTCGTGGTGTGTCCAAACAAATGTAACGGAAGATTCACAATAACTGTGATGTATCAAACTGTATGGTCATGTCTATAACTGCTGTCGCACTAAGTCATCAAAATCCATTTCACTTTCCTAACTGCCTTGGTGAGAAAAAACATTTCTTTTCATGTAAAGAAAAGCGGGTTCCTCATTCTGAGCAGAGTTCTTAGATCATTTTTACTGAAGCAGATGGTTTCAAGTTTTCCCCAATCAACCTCTTGTTTTATTTTTCTCTTCACAGGAAAGGGGAGCACGGACCAAAAGGTGAGCAGTTATTTTTTTTAATTAAATTATTTAACTTAGGAAACAGTTCCTATTGAGAACGGTACCAACCTGAGATGGGGGTAGATTGTAAAGTCATTGATAAACATAATAGATTGGGTTCCAGACACTTCATCACTGAGTTTTATAAAATCAGAAGGGGATTTCATAGATGAATCTTTTAAAGGAACCCCGATTTAGTGACAATATAAAAATTGATCAAATTGTTATACTTGAAAACAAGAGCGTTAATGGACATTCATATAAGGCCAGGATTAAAAATATTTTTTTCCCTAAATAATCCAACTAATTTAAGACATAAAAAAACACAAAGTACAAATGTCTTTATATCGAAACCTTCAGAAACGTAATTCGAGGATTAACCAGCAAATATCAATTTTGTTAATTTTTTTCAAAATGTCAAATTATACGTAGTACAAAATCCTTGTATCCATAATGTTTGCATCACCTGACAGACCGTGCTCAATGCCCACCATCTGTTTCTCTCTTCACAGCCGATGATGAAGCTGGGAGAAGGCCCCGCCCTGGATGAAAAACCTGTCAACCAAATCGTCATGGAAGGTGAAGCCCACCTTTGTCTCAATTCATCGATTCATGTTTCTTTCTATCGCCATGTTTCTTCTTCTTCTTCTTCTTCTTCTTCTTCTTCTTCTTCTTCTTCTTCTTCTTCTTCTTCTTCTTCTTCTTCTTCTTCTTCTTCTTCTACTTCTTCTTCTTCTTCTTCTTCTTCTTCTTCTTCTTCTTCTTCTTCTTCTTCTTCTTCTTCTTCTTCTTCTTCTTCTTCTTCTTCTTCTTCTTCTTCTTCTTCTTCTTCTTCTTCTTCTTCTTCTTCTTCTTCTTCTTCTTCTTCTTCTTCTTCTTCTTCTTCTTCTTCTTCTTCTTCTTCTTCTTCTTCTTCTTCTTCTTCTTCTTCTTCTTCTTCTTCTTCTTCTTCTTCTTCTTCTTCTTCTTCTTCTTCTTCTTCTTCTTCTTCTTCTTCTTCTTCTTCTTCTTCTTCTTCTTCTTCTTCTTCTTCTTCTTCTTCTTCTTCTTCTTCTTCTTCTTCTTCTTCTTCTTCTTCTTCTTCTTCTTCTTCTTCTTCTTCTTCTTCTTCTTCTTCTTCTTCTTCTTCTTCTTCTTCTTCTTCTTCTTCTTCTTCTTCTTCTTCTTCTTCTTCTTCTTCTTCTTCTTCTTCTTCTTCTTCTTCTTCTTCTTCTTCTTCTTCTTCTTCTTCTTCTTCTTCTTCTTCTTCTTCTTCTTCTTCTTCTTCTTCTTCTTCTTCTTCTTCTTCTTCTTCTTCTTCTTCTTCTTCTTCTTCTTCTTCTTCTTCTTCTTCTTCTTCTTCTTCTTCTTCTTCTTCTTCTTCTTCTTCTTCTTCTTCTTCTTCTTCTTCTTCTTCTTCTTCTTCTTCTTCTTCTTCTTCTTCTTCTTCTTCTTCTTCTTCTTCTTCTTCTTCTTCTTCTTCTTCTTCTTCTTCTTCTTCTTCTTCTTCTTCTTCTTCTTCTTCTTCTTCTTCTTCTTCTTCTTCTTCTTCTTCTTCTTCTTCTTCTTCTTCTTCTTCTTCTTCTTCTTCTTCTTCTTCTTCTTCTTCTTCTTCTTCTTCTTCTTCTTCTTCTTCTTCTTCTTCTTCTTCTTCTTCTTCTTCTTCTTCTTCTTCTTCTTCTTCTTCTTCTTCTTCTTCTTCTTCTTCTTCTTCTTCTTCTTCTTCTTCTTCTTCTTCTTCTTCTTGTTTTATTTCTTGTTATTATTCTGTTTTCATGAACCTTCTGCTCAGATTGGTTATTCCATTTTTACTATTTATCTACATATCAGTCTATTTATCTCTCTAACTTTCTCCTTCTTTCTCTTTCTCTTTCTTCCTGTCCTTCTTTAGATAAACCATTTGTCCATCGATATCTGTTGCTACTTTTATATATCTCTCCTTTGTCTCTCAGCCTTCTCTCGCTTCTTTTTTGTCTGGTCTCATTCTCTCCCTCTACTTTTACGTCCTTTATCTTCCTCGTTTCTTTAAGTCTTTGTTTCCCATCTTGGTTATTCTCTCTGTCTGCCTCTCCGCCTCTCTCTATCACCCTCTCTCTCTCTTATTATGTGTTTCTGCCCCTACTCTTATTCTCTCATGATCACTATAATTTCATGCCGTGGTTACTACCCACTGCGCCGACATGATACTTGGGACTCTTACTAGCAATTCATCCCAAGAAACTTTGGTTAGTTTAATTACAGACATCAACCTTTTGTTCTCTTTCACCTGAATTTGTTGCCGTGTCAAGAGATTGACTGAAGCCTCCACTAACTTTTTTTTCCTTTTCCTTTTTCTAACCTCAGGGGATGACCTTAAACTGACCGTAAACGTTGACCCCAAAGGGAAACCGTCTCATGTGGTCAAGTTTTACCGGGGTGTCCGGGAGCTGAGGGACGACTCTCGAGTGACCATCAAACACAGCGGCAACTCGTCCACGCTGGGCATCAAACGCACGCGCCTCACGGACGAGGCCAAGTACACGGTGAACGTGGAGTCTGAGGGAGCCATCACAGACACGGCCACCTTCAGTGTCTTCATCAAAGGTCACACTTCCTTCCTTATACCAGCCAAGGCATGCTTTTTAAAAGTTTGATTAAAAAAAAATAAAGAAATAAAGAAAAGGTTCGGAAAATCACTAAATTTCGATTAAAACTTCTTTTAGGCAAAAATCCTAGGACTATTTCTTGCATACAGGCTGATGGACCGAATTTTGAAAATTTTTACATTCATAGATGCTTTGAAAAGTGAATTAAACTGAGTTCATTTTTCTTATACTTGAATATATGTAAAATAATTATAATTCTATTAAAAGGAAAATTGGCCGACATTTTTAACATTTATTAGGTAAAGAACATAAAATATAATTATAGTCTTTCAGCTTTTTCAAATTGTACTACCGACTCACGGTAATCATTGAACAAACTCGTCGTGTTTATGTAAAATGGCAAGATGCGTGGAAATAACGTCATAGGAATAAGATCTTAAGGTTTTTTCATTGGCATTTGATGAACAAATAATTAGTGTTAAAAATATATTCTAATTTGAATTATTTCTGTAAAATTTAGATTGCTTTATACTCCGTAATTAAAAAAAAAACCCGTAATATTATCATTAGTTGTATGTGAAATATTGAATCAACAAAAACTGAACCACCTTCACCACTTAAGTTGTTTTTGGGAGTAACTATCATATAAAATGATGCCAACACTTGGAGTAAAACACTATTCAATGTATCTTCTATCGTAGGTCAAACACAATTATAGAGTTTAATTAATACTTAGGCTGTTCAGTGCTTGTTGTATGGCCAAGAAACGTGCCAATTATTCAGCAGAGAAGGCGCTCTAAGGACCGATTGTTACTAAAATGTTCGATTAACCTGTCGTCTGATAGCACGACAGTCTGCAAAATTTTTCCCTGGCATATTTGGAACACACCTTCGGAAAAAAAAATTACTTTTACACAGCCCTTCCAAAAATTAAAGAAATCCTAAGCTCCTCTTGAAATGGACGGTGATTATCAGCTAACCGTTCCAACTGGCAAATCGTAATGCGAGGAACTGACCGACTTTGGGGGAAATTTCTCTGACATAGAGCTGAAACTTGCCTTTCCTATCTAAGGGTGCTGCGGAATCCAAGATCTTGCAAGTGAGATAACTCTAGCTTTGCTATTAAAAATAAATATTCCAAGAGTAGGGTCCCTTGTCAATGAATTCCTTCACACTAAATAATATTTTTCTTATGAGAAAGGGAAACAATTTTCAGAACAGTAAGACCGCAAACGTCTTTAATTTTTATAGCAAGAGGATTCCTTTTTTAATAAATTGACATTAATGATAATTTTCTACATTTCATTAGAGACATTCCATAAAATATTTGATGTGATTTTGATAAAATTAGCCTGTTAGGAAAAATATGTACACAGTAAGAACACGTTAATTAGCCTTGCTGAAAATAAATAAAAATAATTAGATGCTTGCAGGTTTTGTTCGTATTGTAAAGGAAAAAAGTTCTCTTGCTTTAGGCCATGACATTTGATTCGTTAGATATTCTGCTTGCAGCATAATATTTCTTTATGTTTTATATCTAGATAAAACAAGTTTGCTTTGATTTATTTTTTTTTTTTGCTTGTTCACTTACCACTCATCTATAGACTTTTTCTTTCTTTTCTTCTTCTTTGAGGATTTTTTATTCGTCGTTGATTTTATTTCATTTTCACCTTTGCGTTCATCATTATGTTTCGATTGAAAGCTTTCCGCTTTTGTTCATTTCGTTTTTCTTTCCGCCTCACATTGATTTCATTCACAATCTCTACAGCACGCGAGGGAGAATAACACTTTTGTTGACTTCTCTTTCACTGCAATCAAATAGTTACACTCATTATACAGATCATAAACCGACCTGAAAAGTACTTGAATCTTCTACTCAAATATTACAATTGTTTGTTTTTAAAACAAATACAGGCACAATATTCATTAAGTTTCATCACTCAAAACTAAGTCAAAGCGCAGTATTTATCCTGCACATATTTGGCTTCGGTGTGTCAAGCTGTCCAATAAACATGGTGTACTTTCAAGAATCCTTCACGGCTGCTATGATCGTAAAAATAATATCGCTTCTGCTTGGCGAGCACTACTTAGATCGAGCTTATTTTTTCGAGTACGACTCTGCATGTCTAGATGAATAAAAAATGTGGTCTCCGGGCCTTTCCTACTGGCGATTTGACCAGCCTAAGTTCTGGTAAGTGATGGTTGAAATCCTTAGAGTGTGTTCCCGAAAGACCCTACCTTCAACCCCTTGTCAATCCCATGGTTGGTAACACAGCCCTGTGTTTACTGCATAGAAAGTCATGGAAAAAGTCGACCCTTGTTTTAAAGACCAGTGGCTTGGCTTAAAATTGCTCAGTTAACTGAGGATTCTTCCAAGTCTTAACACCAAATTGTCTGAGAAATCTGCCTCTTGGTTTCTATTGATTTTAGCAAGGCTGCTCTCACTCATTCATATCTTGCGCAACTTATTTGTCATTAGAGCTTGGGCATTTATGAAACTTTCGAATACAGAAAGTTTTCTTTCGTCCTTTATAGTTTACTGCAAAACGATCAACACATTTCGTCGTAGAAAGATAACAGATAATATGAGAACAGCATTTTCGGGCATGAAATCAATAAGCTCGAACAGTTTAAGTTCCTTAACTAAGAAGAGCTGTCATGAAGCCATTGCATTTGAAGGTGGTAATACCATCCCTCCAAATGTCGCTGAATAATAACACCTGAATATAAGTATTGGCCTGTAGGTTGGGATTCGGTCGTGCTGCTTCGGAGCCATTAATTTTTTTTTTACTCTTGCCATTCTAAAACTCCGTGGGCAGAAATAATATCTCAATCATGCGCCTAGCCATGTCATATTTGGCATAAAGTTGTAAAATACCCTGAAGATTGGAGTGGTAAAAAGGTTTTTTTTCCAAAATAGTGTTTTTTGGATAATAAGGGAAAAAATGTAACTTTTTAAAAGGAAGA
>JAWDGP010007831.1:92500-200000 GCA_033675545.1 Elysia crispata | reverse complement strand
TCTTTGGCTTCCAAAAACAAGTTCCCCTCTCTCTCCTTTAAACTCTTTGCCTTCGCATAATTTTATTTTTTCTTCATTGAAGTTCGTATTTTTACCTTGAGTAAAACAACATAAAAATTATTTTTGAAGCTTCCTTTGTATCTCTTTACTTTATGTAGACTCTAGTACTTCTATAAACTTTTGAGCTCTAAATCCATCTATTTTTCGCGATTGTTTCAATTCAGCACCAATTTACTAATCTCTCACGAGAACTCGGCACTTTCTGTTTCTTATTTTGTTCATTTTGACCATATTTCTGAACACAATCTTTTTTTAGATTGCACCAGATTTTTCAGCACAATTTTATGTTTATAATTTGAAAGCTTAAAGCTTAAAGAATTCTTTAACCTCCAGTCCTTAGCTGTAGTGTTTCATGCCACTTTGTATAAAATTCTTTTTTTACAACATTGATATTTGATACTACTTTGTATTTTTCAATGGAGATTATACCTGCTATTTTTTTCTTTCTTGTCCTCACTTCTATTCTTTATTTCAGAGACAGGTATTTCGACTATTTTCTGTTGTTGTTATGTTTCTGTAGACACAACAAACTTTAGTTGCTTTTTCATAGAAGGCGCAGCCTTACTTGTTGTAGATTCTACAAGTTCTAGTTGTAGACTAACCAAGATACAAGTAACAACTATAATTATTCGAAATGTTTGTTTGTAGAATAGGATATATTGATTTCATTCTGTAGATTTGAACTGTTGAAGTTGCCCCAGGTATTGAACTAACAAAACAGCCGCGGGTAGTCGGAGCCAGCTACTGTTTAGCTGTGTCGAGTGCGGTTTCTATTGTTTAGTCTCTAACCCTAGTTCGTTACAATGTGATGTCTTAATGTTTTACACGGAACAAAGGTGAATTAAATTTTAATGATCTGCGGAAAAATGGAACTTCTAGATCTCGAAACTCAATAGTGGGAATCAGGTGTACCTGAATGGGTTCAAAACATTACAATTTCTGTAATTTCTGGCCTTTGAAAATTTCAGAGCTCTCCAACAATAATAATTCTCAGTAAAATGAACTAGGATTTTTAATATATTTAAAAATTGTATCAGCATCTTCTATTGTAAACAGACCTCGAGATTTTAAATTTTCTTCTAATTACATTAACTCTATCAAAATCTAAACTCAGAATTTTACCAATGCTCCTTGAATCTTCAATTTCCATAAAAAATATTAACAATTATGGCTTTTTAGCGGATAAGAACATGAAATATTTTTGTTGTGAGAAAATATCGCACAGCAATTTTGACCATGCAGATAATAAAACACACCCTTCACTCTATCTCTGCTACCATTTGTCGGCTAACCAGAGTCGCAGAAACGTAAATATATTTTTTTAATATTCCGGTTTTCCACATTATCCATCCTTAAATCACATTAGCTCAAATAACTGCGGATTAACCTGGTGTTGTTTTCTTTTTTTTCATTTGATCGCAGCTGCGCTTCTCACTTAAAATTAAATATTAAAAACTGTTTTATGTCTCGGTTTAGAATATTTTTTTTATTGTTGAGCTGTTCTGTATTTATTAATTAAAAACTTTTAACGTATGATGAAGGCTATACGTTTTCACAGTTTCTCACCTGCTATGCCATTGTGACTGACAATAGGTATTAAAGAGAATCTAGTTTGATAGTAACCTAACTCGGTTTTCGTTTGGTTAAAATTTTGCTCAAGATTTAGATCATGATATTTTTCATATGCCAACTTTTATTGATTGTAATAAATCAGAAGCTTCATAATATATTTTTTTCTTGTATTCATTAAAATTTCTTTGTTTCAAAACGTGTTTAATGTGTTCAAAGCTGCTTCTTTGTGGTGCTTTGTTTTTAATCAAACACTTTTTCATTTTAAGCGAACATTATCTTATTCAATTTAAATGTAAAAAGTGACCTAATTTTACACGTTGTGTTGCTTTAATGCCTTCAACATCAAAATCAGCTTCTATTTCAGTAATTTTTTTTTTCTGACAGCCCTGTGTTTAGAGTGTGCATAAACAGGGTTTTCTTAGGTAGAAACTAATTTCTCCATTTAACTGCATGAAAATTTTAGACAGAGTTTAGTAGTTTCTCAATTCTGATTAGTGCAATTGTTAAATATCTTAATGTAATTTGTTTATTTTTTTTGGTGAATTTAAATAGTTAAGTTCTTGTGAGACAACATTATATATGAAAAGATAAACATAGCGTTTACGCCTTGATCCACAATAGACACATAAAGTGTAGAAATGTTTAAATTGATTCATACCTTATGAATAAAGCCTTTAATTCACCATTACAATTTAAAAAATATTAATTAACGACAATTTAATAGATTAAGATATAAACTGAGTGAAGAAGGAGGAGGCAAAGACTGGCAAACAGGTTAATAACAGATAAGCTAGTAGATGCGTCCCTAAAGACCCAGACAATTTGACGAGGTAACAGTCAAAGATATACAGACAATATGACCAGGTGACACTGACAGTCAAGGACATACAGACAATCGACAAAATTATCGTATATCACTGACAAAATCAAGATAAGATATAATTACAGATTTTCCAAGATATTTTTTTCCTTTACAAGATAAACCCAGTCTGCAGATTAATGCTCAGAGTTGAACTGTTCCGTTGTCATTCTGTATTGTAATGTTATTATTCCAATATCATCATCCTCTATCCGATAATCCTTCACCCTACTCAGTGGACAAGAAAGGTCGCCGACTGTCCCAGATTGAGGTCATGAAGATGAACCTCAAAAAGGTCGAGACACCCGGAAGTGATTCAGAAGAAGAAAAGGTAAGAATGGTCGGGGACTATGAATAATTCTTATGTCTCTAATCTCCACGTGAGTTGTAGTTATGTTTAAACAGTCCTCCTTAACATAGTGATATCAACCCTCTTTTATAGTCAAACGTAAGCCTTTGTAGGACAGGCTGCAACTAAACACGTGAGCTCATATACTTATCGAGTGACGATGTAAGGATAGAATCCGCGAAAAACAGAATGCTAAGATATTTGGGCTTCTAGTTGGCCTTCTTGTAATTGTGCGTTTTGAATAAATTTATATTGCGGAAGATTGTGTGTATATGTTTAATGCTGTCACTATTCAATGTTTATAATTCAATCATAATTTTTATTTCAGTCTTCATCACTGTTTTTAGCTTTCCATTAATTATTAATTTTGATTTAGTTTTCTCCTTATTACCCAATATTATTTAACATTTTGTTTAAGTACTAACATTTACGATAAAAAAATCTAACCGCCACAACTAATTCTAGAGTTAGGCCTACAAGATCCAAATAGTAAAAGTTCTAACACTTTTTGTCTCGCAAACCAAGTGCCTCCAGAAAGAGTCCACCTCCCGGCGAGCCTCTAGCATACAGATGGAGAGCAAAGAGCTTCGAGAACAGTTACTCCGCGTAGAGAAAACTGGCGAAAAGGTTCTTGACCCTACAAATTTGCATATTGGGATATCTAGGCAAAATCTGCACGGATTTCTGACTTCGCGAATGAAACAATTAAGCAGTAGTTTTCTTAGAGCAGTTTCGCTTCGCGTTTGGAACATTGAATTCTTTGTTTAGAGTGACACCCCTTTCTTCTCGACTTTTGTCCGTTTTTGAGGCTCTTGTCATTCCAGGTAATTTTCTTTCTTACAATGGAATGATCTTTTTAGTTTTTTTCCTCTTGATATCTAAGTGGATATGCTAAATTCTTTAGGGTTATAGCTAAAGTCATTTCATCTGATGCATGCATCCTTAAGCATTAACTGATCTGCTTTTCTTTCCCCAAAGAGACAAAAGAAAAAAGGAAATTTTAGCCTTTTTTTTTGGAAAAGCTGTAATTATATGCTCAAACTGTTTCACTGAATGATTTGTGAACTGTTTTGTGAGTGTTCATCAACATTGTTCCCTCTGAGAAGTTTCGTAGCATTCCCTAGTTTACGTAGCATACTGCAAAAGACCGTTCACATTTCAATTTGACGGTTTCGTTCATAAGAATTTTTTTCTACCTTTTATATTTTCACAACAATTGCGATGCTGATAGTTTGTTGTTTTGATCTCTAAGAAGAATAATCCGTAGTAGAAATTTTGTGATATCTTTTAAAAGAGTTAATTCCTCTGGTGATATGCATGCCTCTGCTCCACTAGCCATTGTCCTTAGTTTGCTCGTTTCTTATGGTTGGGGGGGGGGAGCATCTGCTCCACTAGCTATTGTCCTTAGTTTGCTCTTTTCTTATGGTTGGGGGGTGGGGGGGAGCATCTGCTCCACTAGCCATTGTCCTTAGTTTGCTCTTTTCTTATGGTTGGGGGGGGGGGAGCATCTGCTCCACTAGCCATTGTCCTTAGTTTGCTCGTTTCTTATGGTTGGGGGGTGGGGGGGAGCAACTGCTCCACTAGCCATTGTCCTTAGTTTGCTCTTTTCTTATGGTTGGGGGGTGGGGGGGAGCATCTGCTCTACTAGCCATTGTCCTTATTTTGCTCTTTTCTTATGGTTGGGGGGTGGGGGGAGCATGGTCTCTTGAGTTCTTTATCATGTTAAACTGGTAGTAGAATCTAAATTTGGATGAATAGGGTGCACGTTTTTTTTAGCTGAAATAAAGTTCGGACACATTTGATCTATTGATTATCAAAAGAAGCCTAGAAAATGATCCCCAACATACATCCTAGCAGCATAAGTTCCTCATTATTTTTTATTGATCATAGATCAAGTGCGCCTCTGATTGCAATTGTGTGTTCTAAAATGTGTTCTTTTTTAAGTTTGATGTCGGAGTAGATTATAATAGTCTTAGAAAATATAGCTTCTTTCTTTGTGCCATTCTTTTGGAGGAACTCTTTACTCAATATTCAATTGATTGCATGGATCTTCTTCTTCTTCATTACCATGTGTTTTTTTCCCCATGGACACACTGTATTAAATATACCTGTCCAGAACCTTTTTCCACAAATATTATCATGCTTGAAACATCTCTCCTTTCTATATCTTCATAGATTTGCTTTTTAAACTTTCTCTTGTTATAAAATTCTTCCTGGCTCTTTAAAAGCCTCCGGTATAAATAAACTTAATCTTTATAACATTTTTCATTCTGTTTTAGTAATATCTTCATTGCATGCCTAGCAGTAGTCCCTCTGTTTCTTTTTCTTTTTTCTTAATTTTGTTACTGAATTTTACATAATTAAATTTTGATAGCAGGACTTTTTTTTAACTGAAATCTCCCCCCCCCCCCCTTCATTAAAACCTAGTGCTTTAAATCAGCCACCTTAATCAACACATGCTTCCACAGCAGATGAATCTTTTCGTCCCCGGCCGAAAAATACATACAAAAATACAACCAAAATTATGTACGAATAAAGAAATAAATTTGATTTGCGTCATAAGAACTAACCACAAGAAAATAACAAGTAATAATCATAGTTCTTACACTCAAAAAACCTCTTTCGCTCCCTACCATTTGATATGAAACACCCGTCACTCTATTTCCCTTTCAAAAACTTTTGCCAATTTGTCACAATCTGAACCCGGCCTCATTGTACATGTCCACCTGATCTCACGTCTGCTGCCAGTCGACCAAACCCGGAAGTCGTCGCCAGTCTGTGGAGATGATCGAGACGCCCGTGAAGAAGGTCTCCGCCGACAAGCTGGAGGCGCTGGAGCAGCAGCAGAGACGCTCCTCCATGCAGCAGCGGCGCGCCTCCTTGGCGGAAGTGATTCCGGACTGGCCCACACTCGCCAAGCGGAAAGTTATCAAGGAGGTGATTTACTGGGCTGGGTAGAAACACCTGCGATCGGCTTGTAATTAACGTATTTGTCTTACGGTCTTGGTATTGACTAATCTAAACGTTATTTCCTTTTTATTTTATTCCTTTCTTATCCTTCTGCTTTGCAGAAGTTTTCTTTTCTAATCAAAGTATGGGTTTAGTTCAAGGGTTGCCAAAGTTGGGATCTAGTTGGGATCGCCTGTGATCATTGTCTAACGGTCTTGATATTGACTAAGCTAAACGATATTTTCTCTTTATTTATTCCTTTCTTATTCTTTTGCTTTGTGGACAGTTTTTCTTTTTTTTTCTTTTTTTTAATCAAAGTTTGCGTTTAGTTCAACGGATGCGAAAATTTTAAGTTGATGATATTTTTTTTAATTCATCATGGAATTAACAGCTGTTAACTTCAGGGCAAGAAAAATCTCGTGGGTCAAACGTTTTCATACAAAACTCGTGATGAATTAATCATTGTCAAAAATAATCAGGAAACGGTAGTGGTATTAAGGACTTTTTGGTTTGGTTTCTTTATATTATTTTAAATATAACTCAAGTCTGTTTATAACGCCATTGTTGTTTCTATATATATACACACTGTCAATTTATTGGTCACGATAGTCACGGAAGGAAACGTGCATTAATACTATTATTATTATTATTATTATTATTATTATTATTATTATTATTATTATTATTATTATTATTATTATTATTATTATTATTATTATTAGTATTATTATTATTATTATTATTATTATTATTATTATTAGTATTATCATTATCATTATTATTATTATTAGTATTATTATTATTATTATTATTATTATTATTATTATTATTATTATTATTATTATTATTAGTATTATCATTATCATTATTATTATTATTAGTATTATTATTATTATTATTATTATTATTATTATTATTATTATTATTATTATTATTATTATTATTATTATTATTATTATTATTATTATTATTATTATTATTATTATTATTATTATTATTATTATTATTATTATTATTATTATTATTATTATTATTATTATTATTATGTTTAAAGTACACAAGAAAATATACAATGCATTTGGAACTATGCGCCCACTTTAACTTGATAAAGTCACCTTAGCCCCATAATCTAGGATCGTTCTAGCAATAGCACGAGAAGTTTGAGTTAAACAATCTTTACCATGTCTTGATGTGTTACTCTCAGCCCAATTCGCATTTCATGGACAAATGCATAACGAGAAAAATATGTGTGTTATACCGCATTGCATCAGAGTTCGCTCAATGAGAATGTGTACGTGTGTTGTCATTTTATTTTTTGGACTAATTTTTGCACAACATCTTGAGTGTTGTAAATCTGCAGACTAATATTTCCCAACATCACCGTATGTTGTAAAACTTTCCACCCAATTTTACCTAAGCTTTGGTGACATTATTTGTTCCATCCTCATGTCTCTGCAAGCAGACATGATTTGGATGGTAAATCTTTCTTTGCTCTGTTTTACGCCAGACTGAAATAAATCATCTCTCAATTTATCATAAGTTCTCATTTTTTGCGCGCTTTTTCTATTTGACATTTATTTTGCTTTTTATTCAGACTTGTATATCATTGTTATATTTTTTTCCAGTTTGATTCTATGTTAACCTTCCTGTTGTATCTTTTCAGTTTGACAATTTTAGTTTTATATTATCAAAACGTTAGAGTCTTTTGCACAATTCATTCAGCATTTCAAAGAGAACATTGAATATACTAAATAATTTGCACTTTGGGTATCATTTACAAGAAACGGATTTCATTATGTTTTTTAAGTTCTTTGAAGTCTCTAAGAGTGAGAAGATAACAAAACATCATAATAAGAAATTACTTTTAAACATTTTTTGCCTCAACGTTCTCTACATTAAGGTGTTTAAATTTGTTTAGTATTAACGTTTATAGATTGATATCAAACTTAACACAAAAAATGTTATAATTAGGCAGTATACCCATGCTTTATATCGCCTCAGCTAAATATTCTATATTTTTCTTGTTAACAATAACCTGTCTCTTGTTTTTCTCCTTCTCTATTTTATTTATTCAAAGATTGTGTATTGAAACTGTTTTGCCAACAGGATAATCATTCATATATTTATTTCTCCTTGTATACTGTGTTTCATGTTTTTAATTGTTTTTTCCCTTTCTTCGGAAAACTTACGCATATCACAAAACTTTTTTCTTTTCCAGTTGTAGATGTTT
Source organism: Elysia crispata (assembly GCA_033675545.1). Taxonomy (NCBI): domain Eukaryota; kingdom Metazoa; phylum Mollusca; class Gastropoda; family Plakobranchidae; genus Elysia; species Elysia crispata. Next base: position 191,981 of record JAWDGP010007831.1, on the reverse strand, counting down.
CTCTCCTTTGCATGGTTGTACTTCTGTTCGCCATGCATTTTCAAACCTTTTATGGTTTCTCTTTCTGCTACCTCTGCCTCTGATTACGTTACTTGCATATCTCGGTGCATTTCGTAAAATTTTCTCACAATTAATTATTAGTTTTGGCGGATTTCACAATGACGTTATCAATGTTATGTTTATTGCAGATTGTCAACGGTAAAAACTACCGAGTCAACTAATTTTAAACATTATGCCCTCTAGAATAGTTACTTTTCTTTTAATTTCTTTATCACTGAAACTAATGCGTACTTTAAAAAAAAAGAGGAGAAATAGATAGTGAGTCATCCCAGCTTTGAAATTACTGTCATATTTGTTAAAAAAATATCTATGGCTGAATGAACGACTCTTGATTTTTGCTTTACATCTTTTGTCGAAAAAGCATTTATATTTTTAATAGCATTAATAAAAACAGAGCAATTAACATCACAATATATTATTATACTAGAATAACTCATATTAGTAATGACAATAGTACTACTACTACTACTACTACTACTACTACTACTACTACTACTACTACTACTACTACTACTACTACTACTACTACTACTACTACTACTACTACTACTACTACTACTAATAATAATAATAATAATAATAATAATAATAATAATAATAATAGTAATAATAATAATAATGATGATGATGATGATGATAATAATAATAATAATAGTAATAATAATAATAATAGTAATAATAATAATAATAATAATAATAATAATAATAATAATAATAATAATAATAATAATAATAATAATAATAATAATAATAATAATAATAATAATAATAATAATAATAATAATAATAATAATAATAAAAATAATAATAATAATAATAATAATAATAATAATAATAATAATAATAATAATAATAATAATAATAATAATAATAATAATAATAATATCAACAATGATAATAATAAAAAAAATTACAAAAATGTCAGTAATGATTACAATTTGAAAAGAAGATACTTTTATATCTTCCAATTTTATTGGAATTGATTTAATCGATCGTCTTATTATAAAAGAAAACAGGACAAGTGCATTAAGTTGAAGTTCTTGATTTTTTTTTTCAACAAGGAACCTGATAAGTTTAGTGGCGAGATGGAAGACATCAAAACGATGGAAGGATCTCCTTCTGAAATCTTCGTGGCAGAGTTTTGCAAACCGGACGCCAAGATCAAGTGAGTTTTTGTAAATTCAGTTTTTGTTTGATGTTTATGAAAAAACAATTAATAGGATTAAAAATTATGTTCCTATCTCAATATCATTCATAGGTGAGAGTGATGTTGATTGGATTGGTCTTTAATCTTGATAGGATGTTAAAGTGTCTTGATTATTGAAAGAATCATGTAAGTGAATTTAAACGATCATGTCCTAGGACATAGACCAAATTTTCGGGGAAAAAATGTGCACTAAATTAATAATAAAAGCCAGAAAGTATTTATTCTATAAACTTGATCTAGAGATTTCCTTTGGAATTTTAACTTAACATCTATAGGCCTTAAAGAAGTCGACGCTTCTCTTTTTCTATCTATCATTCCATTCTCCTTTGTTTCTCTTTATTTATCTATCTGTCTTTTCAATCAGTTCATTCCTTCCCCCTCTCTCTCTCTCTCTCTCTCTCTCTCTCTCTCTCTCTCTCTCTCTCTCTCTCTGCCTCTGTATCTTGCATTCCATTCTCTATTTTTCATTCCCTTTTACACTATTATCTTTGTTTTTGAATTTCTTATCTATTTTATATGTTTATATTATTAATTTTGTTCTTTCATTTATTTCTTAAATCCTTATTTTTTGTTTTCCTATGTAATCAATCATTTATACAATTTTTTTGTGTGTAAATTTTGTTCATAATTGATCTACTGCATTCCGTGACTTTTATGCGTATATTTTTGTATAATTCATTTTCCTTGGTAGACCTCTCTGAATGCAGCCCTTATTTTATTTTCATTATTTGATAGTTTGTATTTAAATACATTATGTAAATATCCTTGTGTCATTTTTTTGTCTTTGATGAAAGCGTAAAGCTGAAAACTTACGTGCTTTTTTGTTTTGTAAAGTTTGGAGCTCCTCTCTATTTATTTTTTTTTAACGAAGCTGCTGGTTTTGGTACTGCTGCCCAAACCATTATTACTTTCACTACTGCTACTTTTACTGCTACCATCTAATATTCCTCACTTACAAATAGATGACTTTCTCCGTCTCCCTTCTCACAAACAAAATTATTCTCCATTTTAGGATGGAACTTCTACTTTCACTATCGGTTTCAATGTGTAGCTATCTTCCTTCCTCGCTGTACACACCGTTTCTAACGACTTCTCTCTCCAACGAGCTAGGTGGTTCAAGAACAAGCTGGAGATTTTCCACGGGCACAAATATCATTTCGAAGCCGATAACTCAGACTACAAGTTGACCATCAACAACATCAAAGTCGAGGATGGCGGCAAGTACACCTGCCAGTGTAATGATATCAGCACTTCAGCCTGGCTTTATGTTGAAGGTGAGTGGTAAAGTAGCTCTCCAATGGTGGAGGTCTAGTTGCCAGGCAGGGACATCACTATTGCTTAAAGCAGGTATGTCTAAAGTAGCTCTCCAATGGTGGAAGTCTAGTTGCCAGGCAGGGACATCACTATTGTTTAAAGCAGGGATGTCTAAAGTAGCTCATCAATGGTGGAGGCCTACTTGCCAGACAGGGACATCACTATTGCGTAAAGCAGGGATGTCTAAAGTAGCTCATCAATGGTGGAGGCCTACTTGCCAGACAGGGACATCACTATTGCGTAAAGCAGGTATGTCTAAAGTAGCTCTCCAATGGTGGAAGTCTAGTTACCAGACAGGGACATCATTATTGCGTAAAGCAGGGATGTCTAAAATAGCTCTCCAATGGTGGAGGTCCAGTTTTCAGGTGAGAACATCACTATTGCTTAAAGCAGGGATGTCTAAAGTAGCTCTCCAATGGTGAAGGCCTAGTTGCCAGACAGGGACATCACTATTGTTTAAAGCAGGTATGTCTAAATTAGCTCTCCAATGGCGGAGGTCTAGTTGCCAGACAGGGACATCATTATTGCGTAAAGCAGGGATGTCTAAATTAGCTCTCCAATGGTGGAGGTCCAGTTTTCAGGTGAGAACATCACTTTTGCTTACAGCAGGTATGTCTAAAGTAGCTCTCCAATGGTGGAGGCCTAGTTGCCACACAGGGACTGCACTACTGTTTAAAGCAGGAATGGCTAAAATAGCTCTCCAATGGTGGAGGTCCAGTTTTCAGGTGAGAACATCACTTTTGCTTACAGCAGTATGTCTAACGTAGCTCTCCAATAGTGGAGGCCTAGTTGCCACACAGGGACTGCACTACTGTTTAAAGCAGGGATGTCTAAAATAGCTCTCCAATGGTGGAGGTCTAGTTGTCAGGTGAGGACATCACTATTGCTTAAAGCAGGGATGTCTAAAGTAGCTCTCCAATGATGGAGGTCTAGTTGCCAGACAGGGACATCACTTTTGCGTATAGCAGGGGTGTCTAAAATAGCTCTCCAAAGGTGAAAGTGGGGTTGTCAGACACGGACATCACTATTGCGTAAAGCAGGGATGTCTAAATTAGCTCTCCAAAGATGAAAGTGAGGTTTTCAGACAGGGACATCATTATTGCGTAAAGTAGGGATGACTAAAATAGCTCTCCAAAGGTGAAAATGGGGTTGTCAGACACGGACATCTCTATTGCGTAAAAGAGGGGTGTCTAAAATAGCTCTCCAAAGGTGAAAGTGGGGTTGTCAGACATGGACATCCCTATTGCGTAAAGCAGGGATGTCCAAAGTAGCTCTCCAAAGGTGGAAGTGGGGTTGTCATACAGGGACATCATTATTGCGTAAAGCAGGGATGTCCAAAGTAGCTCTCCAAAGGTGGAAGTGGGGTTGTCATACAGGGACATCCCTATTGCGTAAAGCAGGGATGTCCAAAGTAGCTCTCCAAAGGTGAAAGTGGGGTTGTCAGACATGGACATCACTATTGCGTAAAGCAGGGATGTCCAAAGTAGCTCTCCAAAGGTGGAAGTGGGGTTGTCATACAGGGACATCATTATTGCGTAAAGTAGGGGTGTCTATAATAGCTCTCAAAAGGTGAAAGTGGGGTTGCCAGACATGGACATCACTATTGCGTAAAGCAGGGGTGTCTAAAGTAGCTCTCCAAAGGTGGAAGTGGGGTTGTCATACAGGGACATCACTATTGCGTAAAGCAGGGGTGTCTAAAATAGCTCTTCAATGGTGGAGGTCTAGTTTTCAGGCAAGGACATCACTATTGCGTAAAGCAGGGATGTCTAAAGTAGCTCTCCAAAGGTGGAAGTGGGGTTGTCATACAGGGACACGACTATTGCTTAAAGCAGGGATGTCTAAAGTAGCTCTCCAATGGTGGAGGTCTAGTTGCCAGACAGGGACATCACTATTGCGTAAAGAAGGGGTGTCTAAAATAGCTCTCCAAAGGTGGAAGTGGGGTTGTCAGATAGGGACATCATTGTTGCGTAAAGCAGGGGTGTTTAAAATAGCTCTCCAAAGGTTGAAGTTGGATTGTCAGACAGGGACATCACTATTGCTTACAGTCGACATTGTCAGTCTAAAAAGACTGAAATAGTGGTCCAACTGTAGTGGGCAAATATGATTTTTTAAAGGTGTGTGATAGTACATCAAATTGAACTAGCGATATAAAGTTTTAATTTTATAATCTAGGTATAGATTCAGTAGAATTAAGACTAGATATAGAACTAGCTGAAGAGGGGGCCCAGTATTGTAAATTTTGTTTTGTGTTTTGCTGGATAATGATATTATACTGATTTATAATTTCTCTGAGCAAAACTGCTTGTCTTGTAGCAAAATACAAATACTCCAAAACTTCTTACTCTGGACAGAGCGACATAGAGGGAGCCATGGTATCTTGATTTAGACAAAGTTAAAAAGTTTCATTAGTAAAAGTTGCTTTTCTAAGATATAATAAAATGGTTTTTAAAAGAAACTTGGACGAATTTAGCACAATCTCTAGACCAACTTGATTAAGGTCTTTTATTGACAAATCGGAAAGTAGAAAGAAATTTCATAACTAAAGAGATAACTTTACAACCATAGATATTAAAGAGGGTTTACCTCAAATATCAGATCACGCATTTATCGATAAAGCATGGATTTGCTTGAAAGTTGAAACAACTTGTCAATATCAATGCTTGAAAACAAAGGCCTGTTTGCGACTCCTTAAGCAAAGCCGATCATTCCTCCATGTCTAAATTTCTCCATGTTATTGACAAGCTGCGTGTCTCGCGTCCACAGCCAAGGAGCCGGAATACTACTTCACCCAGAAACTGCCCGAGACTTACAAGGTGGAGCGCAAGAAGAACGGGGCCCTGGAGTGTTTCGTCTCCGATCCGAGGGCCAGAGTAAAGTGGTTCAAGAATGACCAACCTCTCGAGGTGAGGGCCTCTCCTCATTAGCAATGGTTTTCTCTCTGTCTCATTGGATCTGTGTGGCTGTCTGTCTCTGTCTCTGTACTTGCCCCTCTGTTTGTCTCTGTCTCTCTCTGCCTCTCTCTTTCTATCTGTTTATCTATCTCTCTCGCTCGCTCTCTCCCTCAATCCAGTTTCTAGTTATTTTGGTTTTTCTCTTTATTATCTCATTTTATTTTGTATTAATTGGTAGTTATCAGTTGCAGCTTAGTAAAAAGCAGATATTCACTGTAACTAATGTGAACAACTTATTTATATCTGTTTACTTCACCTGAATGATCACTGCAATATATTTTTTAAGATTTCTTTGTAAGTAACTACTGAAAGCTCAACATAAGACCTTTAAACTCTTTCTCTTACTCTCTCTCTCTCTCTCTCTCTCTCTCTCTCTCTCTCTCTCTCTCCCCGGCCCCTCTCTGTGTCTTTATCTGTCTGTCTGCCCCCCCCTCTCTCTCTCTCTCTCTTTCTCTCTTTCCCCCCGGCCCTTTCTCTGTCTTTCTCTGTCTCTGTCTGTCTATCTGTCTGGCCCCCTCTCTCTCTCTCTGTCTCTCTTTCTCTCTCTCCCTCTGTCTCTCTTTCTCTCTCTCTCTTCCTCTCTCGTAACACTTGGTATACCTTTTCTCTCATATTCCTGTTCTCTCTTATACTCTTTCCGTCTCTCTATGGTTCTCTTTTTAACGAGGATAGTACCGTACTCTATACCAGGGGACAATTTTGGAATTCCACGAACAATATTGTTACATTTGGTCACCATTAACGGCTTTTGAAATCTAAGCATTTGAGATTCCCTTTGATGTATTGGATTGTTTAGCACATTGTGAGTCAAGCTCTCAAAGAAAATACGACTAATCAATCATGTTTTTAATCCTTCCAAGCCAAACTTTTATTTCTTGCTCATCGTCAGTACATAATGGATATTCCTTGAGCACTATGAATCGATGATCTTTGTTATGAGGGTTTAAACAGATTTTCTATTAACGGTGTTTAATATAGTTTATAGGTATTTAACACATTGCGACTTCAATAGAAAAGAGGTGAATTCAACACTCTCTATAGACCTGAACAGACATAATTGTATTGCTGTATAACTATCAGTGTTAAGTCTCGTATGATCGCCTAGACAGAATAACGAGAAATAAGTCTCCTTTCTAGAATATTTGGCGGCAGAGATAGACTTCAACACACTATATTGATCTTAACAGAATTAATTGTATTGCTGTATAACCATCAGTGTTTTAAAGAGCCAGCGTTTAAGTCCGTTACAATCGCCTCCTCAGAATCACGAGAAAAAAGCCATAACATTGTGAAGATTATGGCACCACGCACGTATCACAGATAGATGTTCAATATAGCGTGTTCAATATAACTGATAGATTTCAGTAGAAATGAGATGAATTGTATAAGTGTATTGTTGGATAACCATCAGTGTTTTAAAAGGCCAACGTTTAGTCCCTCATAATGGCCTATTCAGAATCACATGAAATGATCCTCCTGTTCAGAATATTTTGCAGGCATATATAAACTTCAACTCCCTGTATTAACCTGAACCAGACATAATTATGTTGTTGCATAACCATCAGTGGTTTAAAAGGCCAACGTTTAGTTCCTTATCATGGCCTATTCAGTATCACGAGAAAAAAGCTTCCTTCTCAGAGTATTTTGAAGACTTTGGCCCCGCGCCCGTATCACAGAGATGCGCGACTGTGGCTGCTGTGGACGGCTGAGCTAGGACTGATAGGGCAAGGAGTGGTGGTGGCCGCTCAGATTCTGGCCAATCAGGCGTAAGGAGAGACCATACCCGAACCATATCACTTCCAGAGCGTGAATGCAAAGTCTAGGTCTCAATGGAATATCTAAATCGAAAAGCATTAGGAACAATCTTCAGTTGTGAATTGAAAGCTGATCGTCTTTGTTTTCCTCTTGCCTTCGGAATTTCACTTGTTAAACAAATAGTCGAAGATGCGCGATGCATTATTTTTTTAAGTCAATAAAATGTCCCTTCGACTAAAATACGATTTTAGTATCATGTTTCAGACTGTTTGGTTACAAAAAATATTCTTTAAGGACTTATTACGCAATCTCAGTGCTTCCGACTCCGCATTTGTCTCCTCGGGTTCTCGATAATCTCATGCGTGAGGCTAAACACCCAGTCGTTGTCGCCATTCTCGCTGGGCTGGACTCCGTGAGACTCGCCGCTGGCGCCCGCCACTCCGCCCAGGTGAGGCACGGGCAGGGCTGGTAGTCTGTTCACGGTCATCCCTGGGTCCGTCGTGTAGGCCTTTCTCCGAGCACCGGTGTGGTGGGCGTGGTTATAACGAGCCTCTGCAGCAGACATGTGTCTAGGCAGAGCGGGTAATCTCCCATCTTGCAGCCAATTCTGCATCTTATGTCGGCGTCTTCTCTCCTTCTTTATATGACGTGCGGCAAAATGGTCGAGCTCTGCTAGAGTAGTGTCAAAGTTCTCCCTCGGCCGGCCGTCATTACCTCCGCCACCTTCTCTGCGCATGCCTACACCGGCTTGTTCACGTAACTTCCGGCCCACAAACCTAGGCTGCTCAGCCCGCAGTTGCATTTTCCTGTCACCAAGGTTCTCCTCGTAGACCAGCATCCTCTCCCGCAGCGGTGGAACCTGCTCAAAGAACTTCCCATCCCGGATCTGCGGCCCGAAATACCATTGGAGGAAATTCCCTATAGATGCCAAGCCTCCTTCTGGTACAGTCCTCTCCTTCCATAGGATGTCTTTGATTAGATCGTTACTCGGACTGGCGGGAATTCTCAGCTTAGTGAGCCAATCGCCGTGAAGGATAAGGAAAGGTCTGTAGCGTTGCCGCGGAATGAGGAATATTGAGCTTTTTGGCGTGATTCTTGTGTCAAACACTGGCGTCTCTTCGTCCTCTTGGAGTACCATACCGCAGGAGAGCAGCAGATGATCTCGGAAACTGATTCCTGTCTTCATGGTTACCCTCATCAGAAACGTGGCCAGCGTCTCCTTGCTGTGAGCCAACATGCGGTAGATGATGTTGTTATGGCCGTGGATGAATACCGGGTACTGCCGCAAGCTCAGCTCTATGGGAGTCTAGGAGGGAGAAAATAGCATGGTTTTCATTGCCATATTTATAGAGTTACTTGAGTGTTTCATACATGTTTTCTTGTCTCAAAGGGATTTAAAATTTAAAGTATACAAAAAATTATGAAATAGAAAGGAAATTAAAGAATATAAGTCCAATGCATTTAGATAACGTTGAAATGTTGTATAATATAAATAAGATTGACATGCAGTAACGCTTGTAATGGTTTTGAGTCTGGAAATAACTGCTAGGTCTCAGATTAAAGATGAATGTCAGATCCTCGAATATTAAAAAAAAATGCAGTGAAATGTAAATCTTGGAGCTATATTGGTGTAATGCCAACCACTTGAAGGGAGCACTGAGCTCAGATAAATGATCAAATATTGAACTGACGCAGGTTCTTCCCAACATCCAAACACAATTTTCCAAACACCAGTCCTAAATTTTTTTCATGATTGTGTAGAGAGATCTAAAGTGAACCCTATTGTGATTTGACGGAGACAAAATAAAACTGTTTCATGTTAAAACGAACACAATTAGAAACAGTTAATTTTCAGAACTACTGCGTAACTTTCTGTTGCTGAGCAAAATTATAAGATAAAATCGTATTCCTTTTACTCGTAGATCACATAAGAATAAAACTTTGAAGCTTTTCAAGTCGATCATTACTTTGACAATGATGAAGATTGTGAAATTATCTTCAACACAAAATCCTGAGCCGTAAAAAAGAAACGTGACAAGAAAATCCACGTACTTTGTATTCCTCTATGACATCAACCACCCGCTTGTTGTTGGGCAAGCGATGCCCGTTATAGACCAGGTCAATCATGGAAGCGTTCGGGACACCAACCCGCTCCAGAGTGTCTTTCACTGACTTGATGGTCCGGCTGGGCGCCACCTTGAGCAACTCGTTCACTCCTTTAGCGATTTTGAATTTAAGTGTCAGTCCGTACATGAGATCATTGTCCGCTCTTATGGCCGAAGTGTCCAGTTTGACGGCTTTAGCATGGGGCTGGATGACTCCCAACGTATCGGAAAAGTCCACAGACGTGTTGTTACCCCGTATCAGCCTCATCAGGTTTACAGGATATCCCGTCATGCCGTGAAGTTTGAGAACCACTGAGGACCACCTATCGAACTTGGAGACCTGAATGAAGGAAATCATAAAAAAGTCATAAAATGGGTTCTTGAAAATTGATCGTTGAACGGAGCTCACGACTTTTAACAAAGGAAATCGCATTCCCTATGATGGAGCTGACATTAAGGCGAAAGGTCTATATCTAATTTTGAATTATGACTTCTTTGTCCCTATAAGTCCAGGTTGGGTAATCGTTTACACCTTAAGTTATTTCATTCCATCATTCACCCGTGTATACTACGGACCCTTATATATATCTATAATTATATATCTATCTAGCTGTCCCAAGAGTTGGGAATTATTTTGTGTTTTATTCTATAAGACCTGAATGTAGTAGGACTTCCCCGTGTCCATGAGCTTGATGGGCACGCTCTGTAGCGACATCTCGTGCGCCAGGCCTATGGTGGTCATGCGCAGAACGCTCCCTTCCTCGACGCCGTAAAGCCCCAGGCAGTGGTCCCAGTCGACGAGGCGGGAGCCCAGGTAGAGCACGAGGGTGTGTTTGGGCAGGAACAGCTCGTACAGCCGCACCACGTCCACCACACTCTGGCTTACCGTCCGCCTGAGGACACTGCTCATGTGTCGTGATAGTGGGGGTGGGGGGTAGTCGTGAGAGTGGGGATGGGAGCGGGGGGAAGGGCAACGGAGGATGGAGAGAGAGAGAGAGAGAGGGCGGGAGTGAGAGAGCGGGCGGGAGTGAGAGAGAGGGCGGGAGAGAGGGGGGAGAGAGAGACGGCGGGAGAGAGAGAGGGGGGGAAGAGAGATAGAGAGAGGGCGGGAGTGAGAGAGAGGGCGGGAGAGAGAGAGATAGGTAGGAGAGAGAGAGGGGGAGAGAGAGAGGGCGGGAGAGAGAGGGCGGGAGAGAAATAGGGGGAAGACAGAGAGAGGGGGGGGGAGACAGAGAGAGGGGGAGAGAGAGACAGAGAGAGAGAGGGTGGGAGAGATAGGGGGAGGGAGAGAGAGAGAGGGGGAGAGAGAGATAGGGCGGGAGAAAGAGATAGGGGGGAGAGAGAGAGAGGGGGAGAGAGAGAGGGGGGAGAGAGAGGGCGGGAGAGAGAGAGGGGGAGAGAGAGAGAGGGGGGAGAGAGAGACAGAGAGAGAGAGTGCGGGAGAGAGAGGGGGGAGGGAGAGAGAGAGAGAGAGAGAGAGAGAGAGAGAGAGAGAGAGAGAGAGAGAGAGAGAGAGAGAGAGAGAGAGAGAGAGAGAGAGGAAAAAAAGGGGGGGGGGGGGAATTAAAAAGAATTTCGAGTATTATTTATGGCAAACAATAATTAGTTTGATATAGAATATGCAAGTAAATAAATTTTTTTTAGGTTAAAAAAAGTTGTTTTTGCATAATTATTTTTTTCGCCTTTGTCTATTGACTAACTTGCTCTAACTTGGAATAGATTTGGCTCTAATTACTTTTGTTCGTTCTTAAATTAATTTGATTAATCAACACAACTATTTAGTGAGATACTACCATTGGGACTGACAGCTCTGTTGCATGATAAGGTCAAAACTGCTTAATGATCAGTGTCTTCGAGTCTTGTTCTAGGAGGTCATTGAGACCTACAGGTTACATAGATGCCCGCTAAGAAACTAAAAATAAATTCTGATCGAGTAGTTATAAGCTATGTCCGAGCTTTGTTATGGTTCTATTATGATATGGAAACAATCATGATAATTACAATTTTTTATGTCATGTAGGAAAGACAAGGCATAATGCTTGAGCAAGAAGTGAATTTCCACAACTCTGATATAATTTAAGAAAACTATATCTCGATTAGGCATAGTAAAAAAGTGAAGTAATTCGCGAGTTTGCCTTACTGCCACAATCGCATTGAGTCCTATATTAGTTGCGCTAGCTTTTTACCGTTTGCCAGGATGTGGCAGGGATCGACCAGTTATTGAAGCTCTGGATGCCAATGTTGAAGGGATTTGGGTCCTAACAAGATTAAACGTGTTTGAGAGCGCGACGTAAGCCAATTACAGCCGGCGCGTAAAATATGTTGTCGATAATTTGAAGCTTATGCTTTGGGTGGGCGTGGACTGCGATGCATTATACAAAGTTCACTCACTTCTTGATACTGGCCTTCATGTTGTCTAGTTGATGTGAGAGCAAGTTACAATCCAACAGCTTTCTCGCCATCCCGCTTCCCTCCCTCCTTTCTCTTGAAGTCCCGTCACGTCTGAGCGACTCACTACGCAATTATCTCCAGTCTCGTAGGACAGGCGTCCACGAAAGTCTTAGTATTCCTCTATTCTTATTACCATTGAAAGTTTCTTTTCTCCTTTTTCTTCTTCTTCTTTCTCCTCTTCCTAATGTTATTATTATGATCTTCATTATTATTATTATTATTATTATCATTATTATTATTATTATTATTATTATTATTATTATTATTATTATTATTATTATTATTATTATTATTATTATTATTATTATTATTATTATTATTATTATTATTATTATTATTATTATTATTATTATTATTATTATTATTATTATTATTATTGTTATTATTGTTATTATTAATATTATTATTATTATTATTATTATTATTATTATTATTATTATTATTATTATTATTATTATTATTATTATTATCATGAAAACCATATTCAATATTTTTTTTTTTTACTTTTATGCTTTCACTTTGAGGTGCTATGCGCTAACGTGTTGAGTATGTACACTACACTAGCATGAAAATCCTCCTCTCTGAACGCCTCACCTAGCAATGATCTCCAGCCCCGTGGTACAGGCGTCCACGTGCAGGTGGTAACGTTTTCCCCAGAACGTCTGCACATGGACGAGCGTCGAGTAGCGCATGGTGAGCAGAACAAAGATGGTGCTGCTGTGGGCCAGGCCGTGCTCGAAGAGATACCTCGAGTTTTCCAGAGGCTGGTCTCTGTACAGCAGCTCTGTCTGCTCCGCAGGGTACCCGCGCTCAGTCTGCAGGCGGCCCTTCAGCTCTAGGACCGTGAGATCTATGCTCAGCTGGTGGAGACAGTTGTGGCGGGGAGTGAGGGGCGGGGGGGGGAGGGTTAAAAAACAACATTCAGTTGATATTCAATCGTTCAAGTATTGAATATTAAGTAGAAATTGGGTTTGATTTATCATATCTTGGGCTGGATTTAGGATTTAAGAATGAAACAATCTTTTGTTAAGATAAATAACATTATGTATTTGAGGCTGAATATAAAGCAAAGTCTCACTCGCAAACACTAGTTTATCTGACGCGATTGAATGAGAGATTCCATTTTTATATCTTATAATTTTGATATCCTGAAGTCTACGACAATATGATTGAGCGCCTCAAGAAAATTTTCTTGCAGCTATGATAGCTGAGTCTATAGACCAGCAGGTTTGGTATGAACCACAGAAAAAGATTTTCGTTTTTTGAACGGAGCCATTACTAAACGAAATACCAAAGTAATTCCCGTTTTCAATTGTTCCACTCACACTCTAACAAGAACAAGAACAACAACTCACAATCATGTCCACCTTGTGTCCGAGCTGCTTGACTTCCACGGAGACCACATAGTCGTAGAGAGGCGTTATGAGGACAGAGGTCCCAGGCCTGATCTGGAAAACTGAGTCCATGTCCAGGGGGCGCCTGTGGCCAGGAAGTAGCACCATCATCTGAATAGAGTTGACAATAACAGGGCATAAAGGCTTTGAGGAACGTTTTAGCAGGACTTGTTAATACGGAGTAACAAATCTTGTTAAAACAGTTTTATTTTGCTCTAGAGTTTATTCATTCTGGTCACCAGAATCGAAAAAGGCAATAGAAAAAATTACTTTTCGAAACAGAGATATTGGTGGTAGTAGTGGTAGTTGTAGTGACATAGTAGTACTAATAGTAGTAGTAGTAGTAGTAGTAGTAGTAGTAGTAGTAGTAGTAGTAGTAGTAGTAGTAGTAGTAGTAGTAGTAGTAGTAGTAGTAGTAGTAGTAGTAGTAGTAGTAGTAGTAGTAGTAGTAGTAGTAGTAGTAGTAGTAGTAGTAGTAGTAGTAGTAGTAGGTGTTGTTGTTTTTGTTGTTGTTGTTCTTGTTGTTGTTGTTGTAGTAGTAGTAACTGAGTAGTAGTTGCTATGATTGCAGTAGCAATATTATTATACATGTTTATATGTATATCATATTCTGCGTCGTATTGTTCCACATTTGTTCTACATATCGACATTTCTTCAGTTAGAGGTTCCAAGCTGTAGAGTATGCGATACCCAAACGTACCTTGTCGACTGCAGTATTAAACTGCAGCGTTGACCGCGCAAACCGGACTATGTCCACAAAGGTGTCACCTTCTACAGGCGTGTAAAGAGCTAAGGTTTCTGCGTGTCTGTGTGTCCACACCACGAGTTGCTTGCCATAGACTCGCTGGAGGTCAAGGTCACCATAGATCGTGTCATAGCGGTCGTCGTCTTCGTCTGAGTTGTCTGAATTCTCTTCATCCGGATACGGTATTCGGCTGTAGTCCTGGAATCGGTGGTGGATAGCGATATGATTGTTAGGCTTAACATGGTAAAGCTATCTAAATGTATTTTCATCCGTTGCCTGCGCAAATAATAGTTTAATCCTTTTAAGTGTGATTTTTTAGATATATCCCGTTTGCCTCTAGTCCGAAAATATTAGCAGTTACAATCTTCTAATTTGCACGCCTGCCACGGTCAATATTGCTTTTTGTCTTAAATTGGTTGAAAAACAGACGCAAAAATAAAAACAGCAACAACAATAATTCTCTCCGAAAACTAAGAGAACAAAATTAATTTATCATGAAGCTTAGTTACATACAAAGCTTGCACAAGTTTAAAATAGTTGTATATTTTGGTTTCCTTGTAGAAAGTTCTTGAGAAAGATTATTTTGTAAACGAGATATCAGAAAAGTACGATACGTCGTCAAGATATTACCGCAAACAACAATGAAAGCATGACAAGTCTAAAAATCACACCATCAGACTTAAAACACAGGACGTGAACTTTGGAGAACTTACTGGCCTCGAGCTGAAGATGGTCTCCCCATGATGACCGTAGCCGAAGCCCTGTATGGGAGGCTGAGACAACAGATCCTCCATCCTCACTCCCTGCTTGTCTGCGAGGACCTCACTTTACTATCCAGAGTGCTTTGGGTGTTCACTTCCTCCGTTTGCGCATGTGCAGCCACGGGTTTCCCTTTGTTGCGCATCATGAAACTCTGTGTAGGGAGGAACACTCTGAGATTAGATCGTTGATGCGCCATGTGGAGATGTCAGTGATTAAAGAAGCTAAAGTTGTTTTCGGGACTCAAAGTGCATTGTTCTTTCAATCACGTTCAACTGTTTCCTTTCCTCTTTCAATCACGTTCAACTGTTTCCTTTCCTCTTTCAATCACGTTCAACTGTTTCCTTTCCTCTTTCAATCACGTTCAACTGTTTCCTTTCCTCTTTCAATCACGTTCAACTGTTTCCTTTCCTCTTTCAATGACGTTCAACTGTTTCCTTTCCTCTTTCAATCACGTTCAACTGTTTCCTTTCCTCTTTCAATCACGTTCAACTGTTTCCTTTCCTCTTTCAATCACGTTCAACTGTTTCCTTTCCTCTTTCAATCACGTTCAACTGTTTCCTTTCCTCTTTCAATCACGTTCAACTGTTTCCTTTCCTCTTTCAATCACGTTCAACTGTTTCCTTTCCTCTTTCATGTATACCGATATGCTTAGTAAGTGCTCTATTCATTAATCATTTTTTTTTTAGTTTTTCCTTCTTTTTTATTTTTTACAAACTTTTGAAAAGCTGACAATGCAAATGTTTGCTGGTTTGAACGTATAGAGGAGGTACTTAGCTCAGAATCATTTGTCAAATAGATCTTGAAACGGTCAATGGATGTTTATAAAAGAAGCTTCATATTTTATTATTCCAAAAAATGTGTCCTTTTAATCAATATTTAAAAAAATGTTTTGCATTGTAATAATTATATCATAAACGTTTTGTTGAATCCAAATATTATCTCCAACAGCCTTCATAAAGTCCTGAATTATACTCTGAAAGTCTTTCTAGATTTGAATGATCGTATTTAAATGCATTATTTTGTAGCTGCATCAATTTTGTCTCTAACGAAATTTTAGCGCTTCAAGTTATAAAGTTTCTTCACTGCAGAGAATTTATTCCTTTTTAAGCTCTGTGAGTAGATTTCTTTCTGAACGAAAACAAACTCAGTTTTTGCTAGATCCTATATGTTTTCACGTAATCACTATAGCAGTATTGTTTTTCTATTGATTTACTCTGTTGTTTTGTTCCGTGTTATGAGGAAAGTCTTAAATCTACATTCATTATGCTGATGGCAAACGCAGTGTTTTATATTTTACCTGAAAATAGCCTCCATTCATCTACGCGAAAGCTGGTGAATTTTTCATAATGTTGACGAAGTTTTCAGAACTCTTTATCGTCTAGGGCTGAAGTAATGTGTAGCGTTTCCAATGAATTGATTCACAGAAAGAAATTATCTGAAATCTCAATTGGCAAAAGAAGCATTCGAACGCACAATTCAGAAATCGCAATTACAATGCAGAGTAATGTAAACAATTCATTAGAAATTCCGTATCCAATATCCAATACATGCAGGGGCAGTAAGTTTAATTAACGTTCTGACCTTTTGCCTGTGAAAAATTCCTCTGAAGCTCATTGTTTACTTTTCCCTAAGCAATTATTCACAAGAAGAGCCCAGGTATAACAATTATAGAGGCAGAATATTTTCATTATTTTGCTATAACGATTGACCTCTTTTAAAGAAGCTGGAAAGTGGCTTAAAGCAAAGCTTAATGAAGTATTAGCCTGGTAAATTTTAAGGGAAGAATGGTTTTCATTATGTCCTGGACAAAGAAAGGCCAGTTTTCGCGCGATCTTTCCTGGAAAATTGCACGCATTTGTCATGCACTCAACAGAATTCAAAATCGATCCGACAGCAAACATTCAACTGGAGACCTCAGTGCCTCTCGAGAATTGCGACCATAACGTGTTAATATCTTCACACTAAAACTACATCTCTATGTTTGCTTTCCACAACTTCTGTATAGTGAACTTTCTGAAAGTATTAAACTAGGCATAAGTTAATCTATCTGTAAAAAAACTGATAACAAGTGATTTGAGACAACTTGATTTTTTTTAAATTGCTTGGGTGGGAGGGGTTGGTTAAAAATTTGAGCGGTAATTATTTTTTAACACTGACATTTATCAGTCAAAAATAACCAACGCTCAACAAATTTAATGCGTGTCCGTGCAGGTAAAGCCAAACCAAATTAAAAAAAAAAAAAAAAAAATATATATATATATATATATAAAGTATATCTTTATCTAACTATCTATCTATCGATCTGTCCATGTATAAACAAAATGAGATCGCGATATAAGCTTAAACGGCAGTACGCGCTTGCTAGTGAATCAAGTCAGGGTTGTCAAAGTGTAGCTTTCATGGGGCTTGAAATGTTTAGTGGGGTTCTTGATCAGAAACTGAAGGAATGTAAATATCCTGTTAGGACAGGCTAGATCTATATCTGAATGTATGCGTTGTCGTGGGTAATAAAGTTCATTAAATCTGCCTTTTCCTTTACTACACTGTAAAGCACTGCTGTTTGCCTGCATGCTTTGAGCAAACATAAGTTACTATTGGAAAGAAGGCCAAGTTTATCCACAACAATATTGAAAGTATGCCAGCAATGGCTTGTGAAAATGACGTCAGAGAATGGGATTCGTAAAAGGATTCTGTATAACATTTCAAGACTCTAACTAGTTTGACCATAAAAAAGTTACCGAGAAAATTTGTAGGCACGAGTCTATTCAGATGAATGAACTTTGAACAGGCGTCCTTTGAAAAAAGAAATGATCTTTCATCGTCAAGAATATTTCAATTATCTTTCAAGCCTAACGTG
Organism: Elysia crispata; assembly: GCA_033675545.1. Classification (NCBI taxonomy): domain Eukaryota; kingdom Metazoa; phylum Mollusca; class Gastropoda; family Plakobranchidae; genus Elysia; species Elysia crispata. The sequence goes on along the minus strand of JAWDGP010007831.1, from coordinate 174,380 downwards.
AAATAGCACTTTCTGCCTAGCTAGTGATCTCTCTCTCTCTCTCTCTCTCTCTCTCTCTCTCTCTCTCTCTCTCTCTCTCTCTCTCTCTCTCTCTCTCTCTCTCTCTCTCTCTCTCTCTCTCTCTCTCTCTCTCTCTCTCTCTCTCTCTCTCTCTCTCTCTCTCTCTCTCTCTCTCTCTCTCTCTCTCTCTCTCTCTCTCTCTCTCTCTCTCTCTCTCTCTCTCTCTCTCTTTCTCTCTCTCTCTCTCTTTCTCTTTCTCTCTCTCTCTCTCTCTCTCTCTCTCTCTCTCTCTCTCTCTCTCTCTCTCTCTCTCTCTCTCTCTCTCTCTCTCTCTCTCTCTCTCTCTCTCTCTCTCTCTTTTCATTTTGATATCTGCTCAAGCATTTTGAGTCTTTCGAGTTTTATTTCGTTCAGTTATTCTAGAAACCGATCCTTGCTCGTAAAAATTGAAGTATTGCCATGTCAAATTTAAATGTTATGGATCTATCTGTGCTTTTCTTGCTGAAAAATCTATCATTTCGGGATATGAAAAGAAATTTAAATTTGAAATTTTATATCTTAATAAATTTTATATTTTAATTTTAAGTTTAATCTTATCAACATCAAGAAGGCCGTCTCCGAGGGTTGGAAAAAGAAATAATGTATGTCAACATTAAAAATATTATTCGAAGTTTCATAAAAACTGAATCAGCCTTGTGGGTGTTAATAGAAAACATATTTTTAACTATTTAATTGAAACCAGAACAGGTAAAAAAAACACAAAACTATCGGGGGAAAAAAAAGGGGGGGTGGGGGGGGGGGAGGACCAGCTTTTATAGGTTGGGTTTTGTTATTTGTTTGTTTGATTAAAGGATAAAGTCTACCAAGGGAATTATGATTTTTTTTAACCTTTTTTACTGTGCACGGCTCATAAGTGTTAAAAACGGAGATTTTTTTTTCTAAAAAAAATGTAATCAATTCATAGGATAAACGACACTCTTTCTCATCAAATTGTTTGCCATCCATTTTATAAATTATAGACACCCTTTATTAGATATACTGACACCTTGTTTAAGCTCTGCCAGTTCATAGATATGATAATCCCTCGAAGCTTTCCAGAACAGAATGATTAACATTATAATTTATGTATCTAAGAGGGTTTAGAACAGACAAGGATCTATTGTAGCGAGCAAAATGCTTGCTCACTTATAGTAACATTAAAACGTTTGTAGATTATAGTCATCGCCGAAGTTTATGATATAATTTATAAAGTAAAATTGATAGGATGAGTGATAAAAAATGTAGATTTATCCTGATCTTCAAATGGACTGACTTAATGAATAAGACCCGACATCCAGATACACAAGTCCTTTCAGTTAAGCTATGAATCGGATTTTAATGTATAGTATCATTAAAACGTTTGTAGATTATAGTCATCGATTAATTTTGTGTTACAGGTTATAAAGTAACTTTCGTTAGGTTTGTATGTCTCTATTGATAGAATAAGAGTGGTAATACTCGCGCACGGTCAAAAGATGTTAATTAATACTCACCCACATACTGAAATAAAATGTTCGCCTTTTGGTTCCAAGCGGAAATTTTACGAAATTATAACTTTTGTATCGCAATATTATTTTCTCTGCAACTTTTCTTTTTTCATAAAATAAGAAACCACAGAATAATAAACCAGAAATTATGTCCTTTTCTATTAATCTAGAATTAATTAACGAAATATTGGCATCCTGTGTTGAAGTTATCTTCCTGTTGTAGATTATTCTCTTTAAAAACCTGAAATAATTTGCGGAACTGATTTGAGAAACACACAAAAATTCACTCGAATGTCACTAAAATAGTTAGAGCTACACTTAAGCTTAGATTTATATCAACTAAGAAGCCTCTACTTTATAAATGTCGCATTAAAAAAAATAAACCTAAAGTCTCGGTACTAGAGACTAAACATCGAAGGTTTCTCGTGGTAACTAACGCTGTAGGTTTAGATCTACGCATCATGGCACTCTCTTCAAGAGATATCGATCTCATCCAGCTTCGAGAGCCGATAGAATTTCTTTATCGAGCGACAGGAATTTCCCCTTCACAGTCCGCGTAACATTCACTTTGGATAAAGGGCAGGCTGCATAAAAGGAACACGTTAAGGCTAAGGATTGAGAGCGTTAGGTCAAAATTGAATTCCAGCCCGCTAGGATTAAATTGGTAGATGTCCATAGGTTTTCTTTACTAGTTCCTCCATTACCTGGCGTCTACCACCCATACATCCAAACAATGTCTCCCTCCATCTCCCCCACTCTACCCTTTCTATATTTTTCCTTTAGTCCTATAAGATCTTCTTCAAACTATCGTAAAAGTTTTTCACCTATACGCTACTGTCTCATGTTAAATCAATAAAAGATGGTTGTCAAAACTATTGTGTTTCAACTAAGACCGACTTGAGTTGAAATATTTCTATGACGTCAATAATATATATATATATTTTTTTAGATGATTCGCACTGTAGAAAAAAGTGATTTTTTTAAAAAGAACAGTAATTAAGCAAAATACAAAGATGAAAAACCGACTATTCTATCAAATGACAACCATAATGTTGGGAAAGAAGGGTGCAGACACGCATGTCGCGTGTAATAATCCCCCTTGCCTCACCTAACAGCGATAAGTTACTCCCCTCAACAGTCAACACTTTCTCCGTTCATAATTGTCAGAAGAACAGGATTCAGACATCTGATAACAAATCTGCCCATTATCCAGGCCAGGTGTGTGTGATAAACCAGGCAGACGTTCCGACGCCTGTGTTAAGACAGGCCGGCTTGTTCAGATCTTGAGCGACCGTTCCCCGGGCTCGACTCTAATTTTCCCTTTCACCAAAACCGCCAGCTCGTAACCGCTGGAAGCGGCGGGACAATCGCGCGCTCCGTACAGGCACATGGAACAAATATCCGGGCCAGCTCTTTTGAAAACAATCACTGAATAGAGAGACAGGGAGAAGAAAAAAGGGAAGCCAATTCAAAAGATATAGGCCCTAGCTTGTGTGTGCTATGTGCTAGGGAAAGGTTGTGTATATATATATATATATAAATGGTTTGGTTCTAACGGAGGTTTGATCTGGTATTGTATAAGGGAAATTGGTAGGGGTCAAACTCTAATTTGAATATATTAGTTATTTTATGGAGCTTATTAGTTTCGGCCAACCGTTGCACTGCAATGATGATATAAAATCTGCACATGTCAAAAAAGAAAAAAAAATAGTAAACGGAGGAGAAAAATAACTTGGTTTAACCTACCATTCAACATGAACGTAAAAACGCACGTTGCTAGAAACTTCCTAAATCTAATCGACAAACACTTCCCCAAAACTAATAAGCTTCATAAAATTATTAACAGAAATACTATAAAAGTCAGGTACAATTGTCTACCGAACGTGAAACAGAGGATCACAAATCACAACAAACACTTGCTGCAAGGAAACAACAATAAGAAAGAAATATCAAACAGTGTAAAACTTTGCAACTGCCGAGGAAAAGCAAGCTGCCCATTGAATGGAGAATGTTTAGCAAAATGTGTTATATACAAAGCCACAGTGACAGAGACAACAACAAAGAATCAAGAAAGCTATACAAAACTCATTGACAACGAATTTAAAACCAGATACAATCAACCAGAAATCCTCATGCAAACTACTGCACAGAAAGGAAGATACGAAGCTCAGTGAGCACATTTGGGAAATAAAAAAAACAAGAATATCGAATACACCATCTAATGGGAAATCATTAAAAAAGTCAAGCCATATACACCAGAAAAAAGCTTGCGCACACTTTATTTGGAAGAAAAATATCAAATTTTAACGAAAGCTCCCTCCCGAAACAAAAGAAAGATATTTTCTCTCATTGCGTGCACCAAAAACGTTTCCTGCTGTCAAACGTAAACACAAACCACCGACCATTACCCACAGCCATCTGAAGAGAGCCGCACGGGCTCGAAACTCTGGAGTCATGGCAAGCCCAAATTTAATCTTAGTAATCAATTTTGTTATTATCATTATATATATATATATATATATATATATATATATATATATATATATATATATATATATATTATATATATAACAGGAAATTGCTTCAGGGAGGTCAGGTTGAATAATTGTTACAACCCTCAGTGTGTGGTGATAAATTAAGATCTATTCTGGCTTAAAGAGGAAAAAATAATTTTTCTATTTTTTGTTGTTGTTAATTTACTATTTTAATATAGGTTAAAAAAGCTCTGAGTTAATTCTTTTGAAAAGAAAAAAAAATATGTGGGAAGAGAGTAATATCTCGAGGAAGAGATAGATAGATAAATAGATCGTCTGTATTTATTGAAAAACTCCCGAGGTTGACTAACTGTTCGAATTAATTTTCAAACAAGATAAATAGATAGATACATACATACATACATACGTACATACATACATACATACATACATACATACATACATACATACATACATACATACATACATACATACATACATACATACATACATACATACATACATACATACATACATACATACATACATACATACATACATACATACATACATACATACATACATACATACATACATACATACATACATACATACATACATACATACATACATACATACATACATACATACATACATACATACATACATACATACATACATACATACATACATACATACATACATACATACATACATACATACATACATACATACATACATACATACATACATACATACATACATACATACATACATACATACACACATACATACATACATACATACATACATACATACATACATACATACATACATACATACATACATACATACATACATACATACATACATACATACATACATACATACATACATACATGCATACATGCATACATACATACATACATAGATGGATAGATTGAAAGAGAGATGAGTACATAGCTAAATTGTTTGCAAATATACAGAAAGATATAGAGAGATGTATTTCTCTCTGTCTGTTTATACGTCTCTTTCCTTTACCATCTTTCTAAATCAGTGCTGGTCAAATTATGTTTCTGGGAGGAGGGGAAGGGGGTAGCAAGAGCCTCTCATCAGTCGTTTTTCCTTTCCTAGAAACTTTTAAAAACTTCCAAACTCTGCCGACAGCGAAACAAATATGAATAGAAGGCAATCAGCAATAAAAGCAATAAATTTAACGGTGAGACCAAAAAAAAATTATATTCAAAGAGGAATCGAAGCACAACTTAACTACCTCCTCGTTTGTTACTTTAACTCAAGCATGAAACCTTTTTTTTAATACTGGTTATGAGTAGGAAGCACATCAAAAGACTTAAAATTATGACACGGTAGCCAAAACTCTATAGCCATTTATGGAAGACGCGATGACTTTGTGTCTTAAAATAGCTTGTCTGGCCTATCTGACAAACGGGAATTACTACGCAATATCTGTATTGAAAGCGTGAGTGAATTGCGGGTCGATAATGTCCAAACGCGAAACATTTGAAGCTGTAGTGGCACCTAGATTGTTAAGCTGGTAGTTTGTGCGTATTATGAGAGGTTGTTGTCAGGTTTTAGCCCTCCCGTTAAAAAGAAAGCATTTTTAAAAACATGATTTGAATTATCTCTGAGCTTTAATTTGAATAACGGTCTAATAAGAACTGATTTGCTGGGTCGATTTTTATAAACGGGCTTTTAATATTGATTAACATGAGAAGACCCTTTCGATATCTAGGTACAGAAAAAAGGTCAAAGAGAAAAAGAGAGAGAGAGTCAGACAGACAGACTGACAGACTGACAGAGAGACGAAGAGACAGACAGACAGACAGACAGAGAGACGAAGAGACAGACAGACAGACAGACAGACAGACAGACAGACAGACAGACAGACAGACAGACAGACAGACAGACAGATGTCGTTTTTTATTTTTATTTATGTATTTATTTATGTCGTTTTATTTCATTTTTTCTTTCTTTATTTTTGAGATGGGGTTGAGAAAGGGTTGGGGTGGGAGAGATTGAGGATTAGAAATCAAGATCTTCTCTCTACACCTTGATACGCTATTTCGTCACTTGAATTTCTTTTCTTTAACTTTTCATGGCATCTTCCCCCTCCTTTTTTGTACTGTAATCCCTTAGACATATTGATTATTTCAATGCAAGTCTTGTTGTTAAAGATTCTTTCAAAATCTACAGGTTGTAATTTTTATTGAACACTGTCAGTCTGTCGGTCTCTCCCTCCCTCCCTCACTCTCTCTCTGTCTCTCTCTCTGTCTCTTTCTGTCTCTCTCTGTCTCTGTCTCTCTCTGTCTCTGTCTCTCTCTCTCTCTCTCTCTCTCTCTCTCTCTCTCTCTCTCTCTCTCTCTCTTCTCACGTATCAAGTTTTGAATATTTTTAATTGGTATGTTAAATTGCTATAGTAAACAAATCATAGATCCTTTGCAACTTAAAAAATATCCTCGTTACCTATAGGAAACTTATAAATATTACCATTGAGACATATGCAAAACTTCATTTGCTCTGTCTTACATCAGCTTTTTCAAAGTTTTCTAAAGCTCATTCTGTCCAAGATATATTTCATAGACTGTGCGATTTTTTTTTTGTAAAATTAAACCTACATTTCTCAGATACTGTCATACGCTTGGCAAGTGCCATTATTTTGCTGTCTCAAAGCAAGGCTATTGGAACGGTTCTCTTGTTTTACGGCAAGAAAATTGTAATGTTAATCTGAACCTGTGATCTTCTATGTTGCAGTACACGCCTGGCAAGTATGAGACCCAACGCCGTGAGAACCGCTGTATCTTGAAAGTGCTGAACGCCAACCCTGCCGAGGATGAGGCTGTTTATTCTTGCGAGTGCGGCGACGCTAGGTCCTCCGCCAAGCTTCTCGTTGTGGGTGAGTTCGAATTAAGTCCAGGGACCATCGCTTAGTAAAGGCTGACAGAATCCATTCTGAGAATCGGAATAGATGATTCTACGATTCTCCACTCCAATGTCCATCCTCATTGCTTGAGCCAAACAGGGTGTGAGAAAGCTCAGTCGAAAGAGCGCTGAATCGGCAATGAGAGTTTGGCGGATTCGATTCTCGACTTGACTTTCTGGTGGTGGCGTCAAATCCTTTGTAACCTACCTCATTTTTGATTTGACATAAAGCCACAAGTTTCGCATACGATTCTGCAGAAAACTCACGTTCATCTTACCAAGGTTTCCGTTAATGACGGATTGGGTTTGTAACACACCATCAGTACATGAGCTAATCGGTCGATCAATCAATTTGAATTTCAACATAGCAAACATTCCTATTTTCTTGTCACACTGGCTCTCTCTTTCAAAATTATTTCCCATAGATCTAAAATATTCCAATAAGAACCCCGCAAAGAAGTTTACTTTTTCATTAACTTGAATATTTTCCGCTCAAGAACTTTTTGCGAGCTTTACAAGGAAAATAGTATTAAACTCAGACAAAAAAAAAACGCTCTTAAGTAATGCACTGTTATTAAAAGCCAGCTTCTTCTATTCGTGAACTTCTCTCTTGTCTAATAGCATATTCGGAAAACTACTGGATTTGCCCGGTCAAGTCAGTTCAACTTCTTGTCTTTCCTTCAGAGCCGGAATGGGAATTTATGAAAAATCTCGAGGACGTGGAGGCTGTTGAGAGAGAGAAGGCCATGATGGAGTGTGACGTCAGTGACCCTGGGGCTGACGTCACTTGGTTCAGAGATGGAAAGGTGAGTGCTATGGGTCAACACCCATCGACTGCAATTGTTACACCTTTTCATGACATACGGATAGTTCTCATACTGTTGGTATACACTGGGCAAGAGCTAACAGAACTCAATGATATATTTAATTTTTTTTTAATGACAAAGTTTTAACGCAGAGTCAACGGAGGTGGTGTCATTATTTGGAAAGGTCTGAGAAACGTAAAAATTTCAAATTTCGATTAGGTAATCTATTGTCTTCCCCTGTTAAATTTACAATACTTCATTAAATCGTGATATGTTTTCAATTTCAGAGCAACAATCATTTGTTGTGTGTTTGGCGGGGAGGGAGGGAGGACTCCTCTTGTTTATTTTAAAGTGCGGTTGTTTATTTTCCTCGCTTGATTTTAATGTGAATCGAATATCTGACTGTATGACTGTGTGTTTTTTTTTTTTATCTTTTTAAATCTTCGCACCTTTTTATTTCACGAAGAAGAATTCGTGATACGGTTCTAATTGATCCATTGTCACGGTTCTCTTTAACACATGCAAGATGTTTTCACCACAGTTTGATTTCTGTCACATTTGGTTTCCTAGTTTTGAGCGATCCAGCGTCAGCCGCCATGAAAGACGGACAGTCTCTCGAAAATGTTGACTTCTATTATGAACAGGCCTCAACCGATACAGCTATCTTTCTCTGCGCGTCCTTCAGAGGGCGCTTATGAGAATCTCTTTTTCTTTAATTATAAAGTGTTGATCGAAAGTTATTGCGTCTGGTCCAAAAAGAGACGTATCGCTCAATTTATTTTTTGTTTGTTTGAAGTTTTCCACATTCGCGAGTTGTTGTTTTTTTTTTTTTTATTTCATTTTTTGTATTCACGCACAGCTTACCTCTAACTCTTTCGTGATCGGTGTAAGTGGATGACATCTAAAATGGTATTCCTTTCCTTTAAATCAAGAAAATTTATTTTTTTTTTGCACTGCACTTTAAGAGCTGAGCTTTGAAATAACATCACTCGTTATATAATATTATGATAATTGATATGTCAAAGAATGCATTTCTGTTTTTGAAAGCTTCAAATAATGACGCGCATCACCCTTGTCATGATAAGCGATTTCACAATGATCACAAAATTCTAAAATGGGCTACAATTTCATTTCCAGCCAACTCATTTACAAATACAGCTGGACCAAGATCTGATTTTTTCACTAGGAAAGTAAGAGAACGCAACACACCACCTCATCTCAAACATTTAGTCACATCTCTTTAACCGCCCACTGATGAAGCATCCGGGTTTCATCTCCATATCACGCCATTATTTTCACCGTTAATTTATTTCACATTATGTTCAGCTTCAACGCTAAAATTAATGCTGTTTTGTTATTCACATTTAATTTTCTTTTTTATTTGCCCTGTTTGGTTGACGGCTGTACAGAACACTGATCACCAGCGTGAGGTACAATAAATTATAGTGATGGCTAGCCTTGTTTAGATCGTGTCATGTCTCGTAAACTTATCAAACAAATTCCTATCGTTTAATTAGATGTAGTAGAAGAACATACTGTACTGAATGTTGTACTCAATGATCGTTTTTCGTATAAGTTATAGTTGTAGATGTTGAAAAAAATTCTTTGAAGTAGTGATTGGGCTTCATATCTTTGATTTTCCTTCTGTTTTCCAGAAGAATAGCTTTATTCCAAACAGCTTATAAATTGTCTATTCAGAGCTTAGCTTTAGACAGGCTGTTCCGGTAGTCACATGCAACCAATTGCAGTTTCAATTAAAGTGTGAAGTTGCTTTGCGCAGCTTTTTTTTCAGCTTTTTAAATTGAGACAGAGCTTTTATTCCCTACCTGCTAAGTGTGGTCTCTCTAGATCTAGCTTTCCTCGCCCCTCGCTTACATCCAAAGCAAAGACTTCATGCTCGATCTTAGTTAGCAAAAATGATGTTTTGGGCCAATTTCATTTTAAATAATTATGTTACCCCTTGTTTGAAAAGTATGATTATTCTTTCCTCTATTCTCAACTTTTGAATAGCTGACAAGCCTAAACCTTCCAGAAATCTTCCATCAGATTTTCTATGATTTGCAGTGAACTTTTTTCCACGGTATACAAAAAACGAAAGTAACCTAATCTGGCATAACAAACTAATGTATTTCTTCTATTGTGTACGTCTTACCTGCAATTAGATTTGATAATTACGTCACTCATCTCGTTCTTTACTTTGTAACTTTGTCTCTAATTTATTCTGTTAAGTCTAACGTGCCCCTAATATTAATTTGTTTTAACTTTGTACCACAGAATTTTAGTAGCAATATCGATCTTTTTTCTTCTCTCTCTCTCTCTCTCTCTCTCTCTCTCTCTCTCTCTCTCTCTCTCTCTCTCTCTCTCTCTCTCTCTCTCTCTCTCTCTCTCTCCTCGTCCTCCTAGATTTTCCCTCGTTTCTCAGATTTCCTGAAGATATTCCCATTGACTGTAAAGTCGTAAAAAATTTGGTCCGTCTTCATAACCTTTTATTGTATCAATTCATGCGGTTTTTTTAAACCAATAATCTTAAATCAGCATTTAAAAGCCAAACTTTCATTTCCTGGCATATTTATCTAATATTGACTGTGCTATGTCTTTCACGGATTCGTGTATGAAATATTCCTTTCATATTTTCAAACTTAGGGAAATAAATTTTGAAACAATGAAACTTCTTTTCCTAAATGATAATTTCAGTTGTTTTATTTTCTATAATCTTAAACTTTGTAGGGGGAAGTAGGGGGATTCGGTAGCATGTTTTAGTATAGGGCTTTGCACGCAACTTAGGATAATGTTTCCACCTTCCTTTTGCTTTGTCCCGTATTACAGTTACCTCAGATTTTAGAGTTGATCTGAATCTTTTTTGACATGTTAGATGCTCAGCTTGAGCTCAACTAGTGTCCAGAATACACCAGTAAACACTACAGAAGAAGGATGAATCTCTTTGCCGTAATTACTAAATGTACCTGATCGGTTTAGTTGCAGTGACTATGCAGTATAAGACAGAAAAAATGTGCTGTACGTTCGGCTTGTTTGTTTCAATGTACAATCTACTGTTATCATGCTTGAACTAGTTTATAGTTTCTATGATTCCCACATGACACTCTGGAAGAGCTTTGATGATATAGGATTATCAATTTTTACTACTCAATGCCTCTTCCTCTGTCTTTCTTTTAGTCTGTCTGCCTGTCAGTCTCTGTCTGTTTTTGTGTGTTTTTGTCTCTGCCTCTGTCTCTGTCTGTCTGTCTGTCTGTCTGTCTGTCTCTCTCTCTCTCTCTCTCTCTCTCTCTCTCTCTCTCTCTCTCTCTCTCTCTCTCTCTCCCTCTCTCATATTTCTATTTATTTTGTAATCCAGTTTGAATGCACAATTAATTTACATAATTACGTCTTTCCTCTTTACAAGAAGTTATAGAGAATAAACACAAGAGGAATTATAGTAGCTACACAATCGATAAATTGTTATTTACTTTTGGATTTGTTTTTACGTGGCTTTAATTGAGCCATAATACTTGATGGCCATACGAGTTTCAAAGAATTCCATGTATAACTTTCTCAGACACTTATAAAAATTGTGGAAAGATAAGAGAATATGTGTCGGGAAGAGATAATGCGACAAAACACCTTTTCTTCACTGAATCATAATATCAGAAGTGCATGCCCGCTTGTTTCAGCTGAAATCATTTTTATTCTGTTTTTAATTTGTTTTTATTGTTTGTTTGTTTTTTTTTTTGTTTTTTTTTGTTTTTTTTTATCTCAATTTCGAAATTGCTTTTCTTTATTTATTGTGTGCTTCATAAAAACAATGTTACTTCTTTCACAATCACTTAACAAATATCATTCTTACATTGTTTCCTGAAACACATACATTTAGTCACAAGCATGGCAATACTTTATGTAACACTAAGAATTCTTAGTTTGAATCGATAGCCAGCCATGTCATGACACATAGAACCGTTCTGACCTATGTGTGTGCCGTGCCGCACCTCTCCCAGGAGCTGAAAGCCGGCGGGAAGTATGAGTTCGTCAAGGACGGCCTCAAGCGCCGCCTGTTTATCAAGAACTGCAGCATCAAGGATGATGGGAAATACACGTGCAGGCTGCTCTCTCACGAGACGACAGCTGATCTCTTTGTGTCACGTGAGTACAGGAACCAATTGTGTGGGCGTAGCGCTTTAGCTGCTCTGTCATCTAGCTTGCACGATACATACTTTTACCTAGCCTCTTACTGTCACCAAGATTCTTCGAGATACATAGTTTTACTTAACTTATACCGGATACTGTTATCTACCTTGTAACTATCTTCTACGAGATAGCTTTACCTAACTTATACGAGGTACAGTTACCTAGCTAGCTTCTGAGAGATACTGATACTAACTTATACGAGGTACTGTTACCAAGCTTCTGCAAAGTACTGTTACTAACTTATACGGGATACTGGTACCTAGCTAGCTTCTGAGAGCTACTGTTAATAACTTATACGAGGTAGTGCTACCTAGCTTCTGAAAGGTACTGTTACTAACTTATACGATATACTGTTACCTAGCTACTTTGAGATAGTTAACTATCTTCTAGAAGATACTGCTACATAATCTATACGATATACTGTTACCTAGCTTCTATGAGATGCTGTTACCTAGCTTCCTCGAGATACTGATACCTAGATTGTACAATATACTATTACATAGCTTCCTCGAGATACTAATACCCAGATTGTACGATATACTGTTACCTAGCTTCTATGAGATGCTGTTACCTAGCTTCCTCGAGATACTGATACCTAGATTGTACAATATACTATTACATAGCTTCCTCGAGATACTAATACCCAGATTGTACGATATACTGTTACCTAGCTTCTATGAGATCGCCAGTTGTTGAAGAGATAGTGATCTCTTTGCTTTAAATAGAATATATTTATTTAAGAGAAATCTTTTAAATAAAAAGAATAATGAAATCAGAGTTTCAATGTAGTTTAATTTAATTTCTTTCTCTTAGAGCGCTAACATGCCTACTTTAATGTATCTTTATGACCTTTACATAATTTTAAGAACAAACTTAGGGTGTTACTCTGAGTTATGATAACATTCATTTAAACACGTTCAAACAAAAAGTGTTTATCATATTAGTGCTGTATCACTTTGACAGTCATGGTCTGGAGATATTCTTTTTCCTCTTATATTCTGCTTTCAAATGTCAATTATTTTAAGCGAATTTGAATGGTTTTCGAAACAAAGTGAAATTCGTCTTTTCTTCTTTAAAGTGAGGTTATGCGAGATAAAAAATTCAAACCTCAGACAGGTTTTGTAACATAAACTTGTATAGATACGCATAATTATGTATTTTTAATTTTAAACTGAAACCATGTGAGAAAGTTTAGTTTGTTTGACAATCTTGTCGTTCAGTTTGAGACGCTGGACATTGGTTAGAAAGGGATTTTGATCAGTAAAGCTTTTTACTTTTCTTTTCACGTTATTAAAATTTTGACTACTTAAATTTCACCATGCATGGGTCAATGTCTCCTTATTTCTCTCTTCAGCGGATGTGAAGTTTATGAAGAGGCTGTCAGACAAAAAATGTAAAGAAAAGGAGACAGTCGTCCTGGACGGGAAAGCCACCAATCCCCACAAACATCCCTATAAGTGGCTCAAAGACGGCAAAGAGCTGGATACTGGCGGTGCCAAGTAAGGCTGCAGTAGAGCTTACAACTTTTGATTTACTTTTGTGATCGGCATTAGTAGATTTTAAACATATGACGTTAGACCATTTTTGTGGCGTACAGCGTATATCAAAAGCTATACAGTTATTTGACAAGTAGCCTAGATACTTTTTTCTGATTGGCTGGACTTAATTTTCAATATTCTATGAATTGACCCATTTCTGAATCCATCAATAAACCAAACAATCAACCAATCGATTAATCAACTATTCAATTTATCTTCTCAGCAACCAATCCATAAATAAACGAATAAATGAACCAATACATTTAGCCACCTATCCATTTATCTATCAATACGCTGATCGGGCGATTGGAAAATCATCAATAATTCATAACTGTTTGAGCTTATACTGCTGTGAAGTCGACTTTTTTCTTACCTTTGCCAAATATTTTATTGCCATCATTTAATGAAATCTTTCGTACGATAAAAATTAAGCTGCAAACTATTTTGCTTGTTTAGCATTCTAATCTTCGCTTTACCCTTTGAGAGTGAAGGTAAACAAGACTGAGTTATTTCAAACAAAGCGTAAAATAAATGATGAAAGATTATGCTTTCTTCGAAATGTATTATACCTGGCATTAGCCTTCATATAGTTTTCAAGATCATAATATTTCATTTTTACATTGCGAGATGTCATGACAAATTAAATAGTTATGCAAATCGGAACACACATTTCTATACTTTTTCCTAGGTACGATGTGACCCAGAAGGGCGAGGTCTACAAACTTACCATTAAAGACACTGACATGGGAGACACTGGAGAATACACGCTTCAGATTGGAGAGAGACCTAACAGGTGTCACGTTGAGGTCGAGCCACGTGAGTAGACAAAGCTGCGTGACACTGAGTCACGTTGAAAGCATTTGTGATGACTTAGCGATTGGAAATGCTCGATTCAGGTTGATAAAAGGCGAAGTTTATAAGAAAAATCATATGATATATTATGTAGAACGCGAAATGGGAGTCATTTCAGAGAAGAGACATATCTTATAGTTAGTTACGGCCCGTTCGACGAGAGGTCCACAGATTCCCCTCCCTGGGCGGATCCATGTCCTAGGTAACGTGACGCCCAGAGGTCCACAGACTCCTTCACCTGGGCGGATCCGTATATATTGTAGCTCTCAGTTGTAGCCACTGGTTTCTGTTCTGGACAACCTTACGCCCAGAGGTTCACAGACTCCTTCGCCTGGGCGGATCCGTATATATTGTAGCTCTCAGTTGTAGCCACTGGTTTCTGTTCTGGACAACCTTACGCAGAGAGGTCCACAGACTCCTTCACCTGGGCGGATCCGTATATATTGTAGCTCTCAGTTGTAGCCACTGATTTCTGTTCTGGACAACCTTACGCCGAGAGGTCCATAGACTCCTTCACCTGGGCGGATCCGTATATATTGTAGCTCTCAGTTGTAGCCACTGGTTTCTGTTCTGGACAACCTTACGCCGAGAGGTCCACAGACTCATTCACCTGGGCGGACCCCTACATATTGTAGCTCTCAGTTGTAGCCACTGATTTCTGTTCTGGACAACCTTACGCCGAGAGGTCCACAGACTCCTTCGCCTGGGCGGATCCGTATATATTGTAGCTCTCAGTTGTAGCAACTGATTTCTGTTCTGGACAATCTTACGTAGAGGACAGACATAGTCAGCATAGCGCTTTACATTGCTTGAATTATTGCTCCAGAGAGGTTTTGGTGATATTGTCTGAGAGAAGATTATAATAGATATTTTTGGGTCAACATTTTCCTTTGGGGCTTTTTGTTTGAAATATTGTATCATTTCTTTGTTCCTTTTTTTTTAGGTTGTATTTGAGTCCTGTGTAAAGGTTTGTCCGAAAAGTCTCAGTCTCACTTTACCGGTTTCATAGTAAAGAGACTATGCCTACTAAGTGCTATGAAATAATAGTAAGGTTTGTATGACAGTTCATGTGACGTAGACGACTCTGAAACAGACTTCGTAAAAACCGAATAAGTCAAAACTGCTGTAAGGACAATGTTAAACAAACTTGAATTAAGATATATTTTGTTTGTTTGCTTTAACTCCATGATTAATCTTTTTATGATGATTTCAAGAACAACCGATAAAGGTTTTTTATTCTTTCAAAACCACCTGTACCAATTTTTGTTGGCAGTGCCAAGACCTCCAAAGATTGATCCTTCAAATGTGAAGGAAATTTTCGTAAAGAGAGGAGAACTCATCGAGGTCAAAATTCCTTTCGATGGTAAGTTGTTGCTCTTTTTAGTTGCTATTTCATGCCCTGCTTAAATGTAGTTTTTAACCTGAAATCAGATCATATTCCTATTATTTTAAACTTAGTGTAGGATTTAGAAAACAAAAGAGGAAATGAGGGAAAGTGAAGGCAAAGTGTATGTAGAAAAAGGAAAAAAGGGGGGCTGAACGGGTGTTTGATTGATTGAGTACCTGATTTGCAATTTTGAATAATTTCCATATTTTACTGTGTGTTTTTTTTAATTACGAAGAGAAAAAGGAATAGAAAAAGTATATTTTATTTGTTTAAACGAAAAGCAAGAAATTTTTTAACTTGTGCGAGAATGTATTCGATGAGGTAAGCATTTAGGAAAGTCAAAAATATTAAGAAGTCAATAATTCTGATTATTTTTATACATTCAAAGGATTGAACGCTCCTTAAATATGCCGGCATAAAGGCAGTCGAATTATGATGCAGACCAACTGATAGTAGTACATAAAACGTTACATAAGGAAAAAAAAAGATCGTGTGCTGCTTTTTTATTTTGTTTTGTGTGCATTGAAGGCATAGCGCTTTGCAAATTGCAAACTTTGTTCTATGTCCTTTGGTTAGGATAAGATTATTATGTGGCATGAAACTAGCCGGTCTCCAAACTTAGATTTTATATGTCCTATCCAGGTGCACCACTGCCCAGGGCCCAATGGTCAAAAGATGGCAAGCATATTGATGAGGGTAACTTGGACACAGTAACAGAGCCCAAACTGACCACTCTGCGCATCCCGGCCGCACAGCGCGCGGACACTGGGCAGTACGAGCTTACTCTGTCCAACGAGGCCGGAGAGGACAAGGTGCCGGTGAAGATCACTGTGATGGGTGAGTGGACAGACCAGGTCTGACCATTATCACAAACTGCTTGGGACTGGGGATGTTAGGGGCAGGTGGCTGATGATATTGTAAAACTAAAACTCTTGTGATGGTGTAGGCAAGACTCACATCGGTCTTAGTCAATCTTAATCCTGATTAAATGAGTAATAGTGATGTGAAAGAAAACGGCAAAAGAAAACCCACAAAATTTGAAGAATTAATTTGGATTATTCTAAAAGCACTTGCTCAGAAATGAAATTTCTAGCTTTTATTTTTATTAAAATTTGGACTACGTTTTAAATCCAGTGCAGTGTCATCAACTTCATATATGTCTATTGCCTTTATGTTTCAAACAATGTCCGCTATGAAGCAATTTCCGAAAACTTTTCACCAGTGATGTCTGTATTGCTCCATTCCTCTGACCCATCTTGTGTTTTCATCTAGACGCTCCGGACAGACCAGAGGGCCCTCTAGATGTTATGGACATTTACTCGAACCGATGCGCCCTGCTTTGGGACAAACCAAAGGATGACGGCGGCTCGCCCATCACGCACTACATCGTGGAGAAGATGGACAGCGGCAAAGGAGAATGGGAGCAGGTAGGCTAAGGAAGGTTTGGTTAGATCAATATCCTTTTATCATAGTCTTAGAGGGAGATAAGGCCTCTATCATAATACCCATAAGCTCCTGTAAGAAACGCTTCCCGGACAGGGAGACGCCCTTGCCGTCGGTGTCAGTTCCGGACGCAGTGCGGTCCTAGCCTGCTACGGGCTTAAGGAGGTCAGGTGCCTGGAGCTTCAAGAAGAGCGAAAGCTCCCCCTTTGGACCTCTTGTTTTCCACCTAGTCCTGCGCTCTTACGACTTGAGCCAGTTGTCGGCATGAACGGGAGTATGCGGACTTATATCGACCCTTGTGAGAGCAAGAAGTTTTCTAAGATGCCGTTGTGGAGCACATGATTAAAACATCGCGAACTATTTAGTCGTCGCGTGGCAATTTTGGTCAATTCTAAATAGATACGTATAAACCAACGCACCCGCAGCTCACACTGAATTGTCTCTATCGGATTCTTTGGCCAAAAGATTAAAGCTGTTTTCAAAAGGAAAGTACAATAGTTCTCTAAGTCTAATTCGATTCTGGGTAATTGATGTGTAATGATCAGTGTGTGTAATGGTCCTGGGACGCGGTGGAGTTTTAAGGTGAAGTGTCTCAAAACATCAGTGTAGCTTTCACATGAAATATAAATATAGACTGTGGCTAGAGCATATTAAAGCTATGATGTTCTAGCACTATAAATTTGAGATGTGTAATGAATTGATGCGTAACGTAAAGAATGCACTGGCTGTATTAAAACAAATCAGGGGTTTTATTCTTAAAAACTTTTATACTATTGGGGCTCTGAAAATTGTCAGAGTAAACGATATTTCTTCTTAGTTCAAATCTTACGAAAACCGGAAAAATCAATAAGAATATTTTTTTATCACGATTTCCTTGTTTAGTTTGAAGAAAATTGAATTCTTAAACTATATCCTCAGAAACAATTGCTTATCAACAAACCGTCCGCTTCTCCGGTGGGAACCCTTTGAGCAATTATGAAATTATGTTCTTGTACTCTTTGTATCGCCAGGTGTGCGAAACAGACGACCTTGAGGTTGACGTATGCGACCTTGAGCCCGGTCACCACTACCAGTTCCGGGTATCGGCTGTCAACTCGGAGGGAGTGAGCGAGCCGCTGGCCACGGACGGCGCCATTCTGGCCAAGGATCCCTGGGGTGGGTTCGATACTTGACCCCGCTGGGTGATACCGTGAACCACGGAGAGGGAACTTTACGGCGTGCATTCTCTAGTACAGTTATCATAAGATAGTAGAGTAGATCAGTTTGTGTATTGTAGAATATAGAATAATTGTGAGTGAATACGTCAATTCTTAACATTTCTTATCGTTTAAAAGAATAATGTAGGCTAATAATGCTTCTTAAGTGTAATGTAGTATTTATTAATTTCAGATAACAAAAAAGGTTTACTTAGGACAGTGCAGTATAAAAATACTAAACCTTTTGTTTTATTCGCTTATCAAAATGATTTTAGCAAGAAAAGTACATTTCTTTGTATTTTTTTTTTAAGTTTTTTAAAAACTTAATGGAGTTGTTCTTGTTAGTTGAAAAAATCTTTCTTAATTAAGAAAAAAAAAAAGATAAATAAATATCAACAACGGCTGTAGATTCTCGCGGTGTTAGATCAGAAAATCACTATGTATAGATTTTTTTTTTATCTTAATTGTATTCTATGTGATGTTGTATATTCTGCCAAATTAAAACGAGTAAGCGTAGCTTTTGAATTCAAAACAACTGAAGTAGTAGTATGTGAAGTTTAATCCGAATACCGGATATTCAAGTGAATTCTTGCTGTTTGAGCATCATTGGTCATTAGCTATTCCATCGTCAGGCAGCGTGGACTGAAACTGCGGTACAACATATTAATTAACTTATTAAAGTTACAAAGGGCCTTAATCCGGGACTGCATTTTGTTGCCCTAAGGCAACAATGAGTCAACATTCCATTCGAGGCCATTCACTCTGCATAGATTAGTCAGATTTTTTGCGGAGTGTTTTCCCTTGATAAGGACGCCTCTCTCTCTCTCTCTCTCTCTCTCTCTCTCTCTCTCTCTCTCTCTCTCTCTCTCTCTCTCTCTCTCTCTCTCTCTCTCTCTCTCTCTCTCTCTCTCTCTGTTTCTCTCTCTCTCTCTCTCTCTCTCTCTCTCTCTCTCTCTCTCTCTCTCTCTCTTTTCTCTTGCTCTCTCTCTCTCTTTTGCTCTCTCTCATATTTTGAACTCTAACTTTTATTGAGAGTTCTAACAACCCATGTCCACCCCGTACAGATCCCACTAGCGAGCCCGGGGAACCCCAGGTGATCGACTACGACAAGGACTACGCGGAGCTGAGCTGGGCTCCTCCAAAGGATGAGAACGGGGCTCCAGTCAGCGGGTATCTCATTGAATACAGGGAGAAAGGAGACAAGGATTGGAAAAAGGTTTGCAGTTTTCTCTGTTATTGCTGCGCTCTTTGCTTTGTGATTAATTATAAGATAAGATAAAATAAGATGAGATTAGATTTACTTAATTTAATCCCTTTTGGGAGACCAAAAATCATCAGAATTCTCTTGAAAGTTACACGCATATATAATTGGACATGAGAACTGTTATTGACATTGTTCCTTGCTTTACTCTTCATTCACTCAAAACAAGCAAATATTACTCTCTAGAATTACTCAGTCTTAAGCAAAACAGCGACCATATTTTATTGAAAGACAGTTCTAGCTGTTGGCCATAATGATAAGGGAGCGGATACTCTGGCCATGTAACCAAAATAACCTTGAAAGAGAAACTTACAAAGGAAAAGAAGGAGACAGAACATTATTATGACTCCATGGCCATTGTACACACTCCGCAATTATAACATCGCTTGTCCAGGGAGCGGAGACTGGGCCTGAGAACAAGGGTACCGTGCCGGGCCTGAAGGAGAACAAGGAGTACGAGTTCCGGGTGATCGCCAAGAACAAGGCGGGTCCATCAGCCCCCAGTGAGTGCTCAGAACCGGTGCTCTGCAAGTCCAGGAAAGGTACGGAACCTCATATCTTTGATAGCCTTAAGAGCTATAAACTGGAAGTTTTGATGTTATGAGTACAAGATTTCTTTGGTGTATGTATGCTTAGATTCAGAAAATATCATTTTGCGTTTGGCGTAAGGTGTATGGCTCTCTTTAATGGTTTATTCTATTTCGATCTCTTCCCAATAAAATGAAGGAAAGCATTTGTCTCATTTGTTTTTATTTCATTGAAGTCTTGTGGTAGACATTCGAATCTTTCATGAGAAGGTGCTGGTTTTGAATCCCTGTGGAGTAGACACTTTACACATTCACTCACTTCATCAATGAGTTTCCCACTAAGGTCGCGAATGCTGCACGTTTCAAATGGAGCGCACGTTATGTCTTTAACTCAATTGTAACATTATTTTGCTGCAATATGTCCTCAGTTAAACCCCGTATTGACCAGAGAACTGTGCCCCAGAGTATCCGTATCAAAGTGGGCCAGAAGTTCACGCTGGGTCCCATCGAGTTTGTGGGTGAGCCGAGTCCGCAGGTCTCTTGGGCAGTGAAAAACACGGTGAGTTGTCCATGCAAACACGGGTCAATATTCAAAATTATCAAATGGCTGGAAAAGGGGTTCTTAAATATTAATAATACATAACTCGCCATATCAATCGTTTTTGGAACATTTCTATCAATTTCAATATATATGTCCTGCTCAAAAAAAGAACAATAAGAATCGCAAATTTGCCGCTTTTTTCGGTCTTTTTCCGCATTTCAAATGCTATAATTACTTTAACAACTACTCGCAAAAAGCAAAACTTATTAAGTCTATTTTTACTCGTTACGAATCATCATGTTTCCACCAATATTATGTTCTGAGCACTTGCAGTGTAATGAAATGGTTTTACCACACTGTGTGACTCCACTATTTATGTTGTATTTTTTTTTTTATTTCAAGAAAACCAGCATATCATAAAACTGCCAAATGCTGATACTTTTCATTTCAATATAATTATTTCTATTCGATTTATTTTGACGATTTGTCATGCTGTGGAAATCCCCGCTCGACCCGTGTTCTACAACCTCCTTCCACTAATTTGTCAAAACCATACCTGCGAATTATTCAGTTCAGTTAGTAGTTCAATAAACTTGCTGAATCATATATGCGAAATTATGAATGCTCAGACGAATAAAAATACTTTTCTTGAGATATGTCGAATGATTTATAAAATTATTACAATTTTTTTCTAAAATGAATGGCATATTACTTTCGATTTATGAATCCATAGTAAAACCCAATGATCTTCCGGAATATTATAACCTCCTTTTTGCTGTAAAAGATGATCGAATATCTTATATTTAAAGATTATAATTTTTTTTTTAACAGCACCTCTTAATAACATCGAGAAAATTCTCTAAAGATCTGTCTTTGCTGTTATTTGTTTACTTTTATTACCTCTATAGCTTGTCTTTAAATTTTTTGTCATAAATTATTTACTTTTCAAAGTTTAAAAGTAGAATTTTGATCCACCCAAACCATTCAACAAACATAATTGTATTTTAGTTAAAAAGTGAAAAAAAATGTTTGCAATGTGCAATCTTGCTATGACCATGTTATTGTTCTAGTAAAGCTAATGCTTATTCTGATTCAACCATATTCATGCCTTAGGCCAGCAAAGGGGTAAGTTTTAAAGGTTCTAGAGTGATCCCCTCTTAGGGCAGCAGTCACAGAAGTGGCAATGTTTTCTCCTTTCATTAACGGCTTCTCTTTCAACCTGAATTTCATTATGCTTCTCAATACGACATATGGTAATCAAAATATTGTGTTTTGCTCCCAAAGTATCTATGCCCGTGGAACAATACGAAATAGCCTTTTCGATAAACATTTTAGATCGTTCAGAAATGCAGAGTTAATGTTAAAAGAAAACGCGTCGAAGTAGTAACATGCTATGGGATTGTTCAACTCAGTATCAAAAGTGGAGTAAGTAAATGTAAAGAATTTTATGTAAATATTAGACTTTTAGGCGAAATCTTTTGTCATTTCCACTGAAAGCTTCGTTGCTCTGTTACTTTAATGATGGCATATAATTTTGAATGCCTTTTTACTTGTCACTGTCTGAATTATCCAATACTTAAAAGGTGCTTCTACCTGCACATTTCGGGCAAATATGCTAGGCTTACGTGGCGCTTTGTCTCTATTGCAATGACGTGAAATTTCACGAGATCTATGCTGATGTTACGTGTTTACAGAATTTCTTCTATTATTGTACCTTCTAGATGTTCATGAAATATTCCTATACGTATGTTGCTATTGATATATCCTGTGATTTTATCTGATTTAATACAAGTGATAACCCACGCAATTCTCAAATAATATCAAAGACAGGGCCCTCCTTTAGAGTTTACAACTATGAAGCTTTAAGCCAGTCAACATTTCCACTTTGTATCGCATTGTTCCACAGGCATTGTAGAGTTGCTTGCGTGTCATGTCATTAGCTTAGCATCTACATCCTTGTTACATATTTGCCATTAATAAGAAATGATGATTCAATATTTTACCCCATTCATTGAACCGTTGTGATTAAAATGTGACTTTTATTTCTATCTCATGAATTTGACAGTCTCTATACAAAGTTGTACTGCTTTCACATTTTTAGTTCATTGGGCTTAAATTTCAGAACTTTATATTTTTTTTTTTACAAAATTTATGTCACTGTTTAATAGCTTTTTTATTGTTACTGTATTTAATGAAAAATCATTACTCGTATATCACATATTGAAACTTTTTAAAAAAAATACTTATTTAATCAGAATCCTTGATCAAATTCTTAAGGACTTAACTGTTAAAAAAACCTAGACTTTGTCTTATTTCTTTTTTTCATAAAGGTCTCCTGTAATCTTTCTTTTTTTTTTAGTTTTCATTTTTCCATACATAGGTTTTAGTACTGTTTCTGCTTTTTCCCCTCTATTAAATATCTTTTTAAGTTTGGTTGCTTATATATTTTAGTGCACAGTAATTATGAACTATCACTTTTGGATCCCTTTTCTTTGTTTACTTCAAAAGTAGTCATCTTTTACGACATGATTTGATCTTTTTCTTACCTTATGTTTCCGAACTTAAAAAATTTTCATTTAAGGTTTCTAATTCTTTTTTTTTAGTTAGAAACGCTTATTTCATGCATTTTTTTCATTTTCATTTCACGTTTTCTTGCCTTTTTTTTATTTTTCTTTATTATTTATCAGGAACCTGACACCGGTCAAGTAAGAGTCGGTTAATCTCTGCCACGGTTGAATGTCACTGTTGTGTTTTATTGTCATACTGCTCAGTACCAAGAAGTTTGGTCTAATCAGATTTATATCTTCACTCGCATTTTTCTGTAATTCGGACTAAAGTTTAAAAGTAGTCGCACAACTTTAACCAACATAAAACCATACTAGAACTACACATTCCAACTGATTCTTACAGGCTCTGGCTTTACCTAATGTGTGTTTAGACCTGGTCCAGAAGAAACAAAGTTTCACTTATATCTCATCTCTCATATCTCCTCTCTGCTCGCACATCAGCAGGCTAAATAATGTTATAAATCAACAACAGTAGCATTTGCTTCATCGTTTTTCTGCCCCATTATCTCAATCGTCGGTTCTATACATACATCATTCATCTCTTTTATAACTACTACTCTCTCCATTTTCTTTTTCTCTATTTGACTTCTTTTCTTTCACACTTGTTTTTTTTTTTCTCTATCTCTGTCTCTTTTCCATACTTTTGATCATAATATTTATTACTTATTAAATTACCCTGCGCCAGAATCATAACACATTTACAAGTTTTGTTAACTTGTATGAGGATATATCTCCACACCTGAAAACACATTACCAAGCCACGGTTCCTTATTCCTTACCCATGGCAATGTTGCCAAGAAAAGATTATTAAAATAAAAGAGTAAGCTAGTTATGCAAGTGTTATCACCATTATATGACCAATCATGGAAGGAAGAGTGAGCGACATATCGTGCTTCATTTGTAGAAACAGTAAAAAAAAATCTTAGAGTATCCCGGCGCGCACATGCGAGAAACGTTTTACAGTTCAGGAATCTAAGGCCGTATCTAGCCTGCCTAGACTAGAAATCCTCAACATGTTTGTGAAAAGGTCCAGCATCTAGTACTATCTACAGTCAGTTTATGATCCCACTTGTTTTTTTTTTTTTTTTTTGTAGCTTTTTATCGCAGAGATTTATAACAAAAGTTTAAATAGAAGTTGATAATATAGTGATCTGCGGTTACATACTCCAAACAACAAAGGACAAACTTCTGTCTGTTAGCGATGTATACAAATGAAGCATTTCCTTTTCAATATTTAATGAAATATATTCTACGAAGAATTATGATACCCAAAGAACATGTTTTCCTAAAAACTTTTTCTGCTATATAGTTTTCTTATCTTCAGAGAACTTTCCTTATTCCATCCACTAATAAAGGCTCACGTTCTAATGCTGTACAGAAAAATAAACAAAGATATTCCTGCACGTAATAAAATAATCAATGATCTTCCTCCAACAGACTCACTTCATAACAAATATTAATTCTGAATGCACAGGGTGTTTTGTGTAATTTAGAAAGGATCGAATTTACACTTTTGACCTTTTTCTTCTCATGATAAAAAATATTTGTTTTATAATAATTATTGTTTTTGTAGGAGTTTATTCTATGTGGAAAGAGTGTCAAATAATATCGTTGTAGAATACTGCGACACAATAATTTGCTTCAGCGTAAAATCTTCTAATTATGATTGCTTTTTCCAAGTTCGGCTAAAACTGATAGCCAATTAATATGAAAGAAGCTGTATATCTCAGTGTGCAGGCTAACTAGCTTTCTTTCTTCTAACAGTTGGAATAAACATGAACCATAATATTTCTCAACGGTCGAGTGTTACCTAGAATATGTTTCAAACTATTTCATATTTAATAAACTTATGCGGCTGGATGTAATATTTAACTGATAGACCATAATTATATTTTTTTTTAATTATGTAAGGCTAGGGTATTTTCTGTAGTAAAGAAGCAACTCCATATTGAAAGATCTTTACTTCTTCTTATCAATGTCTACAAAACAAAGAAAAACACACCTTTTAAAAATGAGATTATATTTATTAGCTTTTCACGTCTTCTATAATAACCTAGATATGATCGTTTTTTGTACTAAATTTGCACCATCTTGTGACTGTTTCTTTCATATTGTAGATCGCAGAAATAGAAAATCGTCGATCTTCTTCTTTTCAGGATTTTGAGTCACTAAATTTTCCCGCTTTAGCTAGATCTTTTCTCTCCTAAAAATATCGTTAGTTACAGTGTATGTTCTTTAGATGAAGTATTTTTACTATCCATTTGCAGTTTAGAAACTTGTATATAATGCAAATGTTGCTCGTTGTATATTTTCAAACATTAATACAGTCTATCTTGTACTTACATTATGTTTTGTAATACTTGTAACCGTAACACACGTGAGTCTTTAAAACGGATTACCATTAATGTGGTTAATGTCCTAGTGTGATTTTCATAATCACATAAACATGTTTTTATATCAAAATTTTTTATAGATAATTGTTAAAATGAAATGTTATTGAATTTTTTCTTACTTTTTAGAACATGTAGCAAATATTTATCAAACACCGTTCTATATGCGGACTCTCCGAATACTATTTTTCCCTCATTTCTCTCTCTCTCTCTCTCTCTCTCTCTCTCTCTCTCTCTCTCTCTCTCTCTCTCTCTCTCTCTCTCTCTTTCTATTTATCGATCCATCTATCTCTCTCTTTTTTCAATTTTTTTCTTTTCAGTTATTTACATGAAGGATATCACATGCATTTTCAAAGATTCAACTCTCTTTTTTATTTAAATCACCTTAATTTCCAAATGAGTTTCAACATGTCTTCGTTTATTAGCACTTTGACATGTATTCAACATGCTTTTTATAATTAATATTTTCATGCCCCTTTACGCAAACTAAGGAGAACTAATCATGCCTTGCGTCCAATTCCCACCTGATCTACCTTTAGAAACAAGAAGTGGTGCCCCTTGAACCTTCCGACGCTATCAGTGTGACGAACGTTCCCAAGAAATCCACGGTGGCCTGCACTGACGGTGTGAGAAAGCACACAGGAGAATACACCATTACTGTCAGCAACAAGCATGGCTCGGACAGCGCCACGATAGACGTTGTTGTGCTGGGTAAGTTGATAACGATGAGGACAAACTAAAGGGCGGGAGCGATAGCGATGGCAATGGTAGTGATGGTGGTGGTAGGATGCCTCTGGGAGGGAAAAAGAAGACAACAAATTTGTTTTAGAAATATAAGTAGTAGTAGTAGTAGTAGTAGTAGTAGTAGTAGTAGTAGTAGTAGTAGTAGTAGTAGTAGTAGTAGTAGTAATAGCAGTTGTAGCAGTAGTAGCAGTAGTAGTAGTAGTAGTAGTAGTAGTAGTAGTAGTAGTAGTAGTAGTAATAGTAGTAGTAGTAGTAGTAGTAGTAGTAGTAGTAGTAGTAGTAGTAGTAGTAGTAGTAGTAGTAGTAGTAGTAGTAGTAGTAGTAGTAGTAGTAGTAGTAGTAGTAGTAGTAGTAGTAGTAGCAGTAGTAGTGGAATCAAAGATGAAGAAAACGCTAATTGCCCTAAACTATAAACAACATTTCATCAAATTGATCTTGAGAATTCAATAAAATGCGTTGTAATTTTTCTTGATCTTATTCATCATGATACTTCGCAAGTCGTGCATATTTTAAACAGATATATATTCCTGAATTTATTTTAACTTTACACAATTGCTGAGACAAATTAAATAATAATTGAATCTACACTAATGACAAGAACTGACTTTCACCAGGTCCCCCTGCAAGACCTGGAGGTCCTCTGGAGGTCAAGGACATTAGTAAAGACAGTGCGACGATCTCGTGGACACCACCAGCTGATGATGGAGGACAAGGCATTAAGTACAGTTTCTATTTTTTTCTTTTCTTTTCTTTCGCTCTCTCTCTCTCTCTCTCTCTCTCTCTCTCTCTCTCTCTCTCTCTCCCCCTCTCTCTCTTTCTCTTTCTTTCTATCTCTCTTTCTCTGTCTATCTGTCTCTCTGTCTCTCTCTCTTTCTCTCTGTCTCTCTCTCCCTATCTCTCTCTCTTTCTCTCTGTCTCTGTCTCTGTCTCGGTCTGTCTGTCTCTCTGTCTTTCTGTCTCCCTATATATCTTTCTCTCTATCTTTCTCTATCTATCTGTCAATATATCTCCTTCGCGCTTAACCTTGTTTTATGAATGACTATTCTTCTTTCTAAGTTTCTCTATAGATCTCTTTAGCTTTCTAGATCTATTTCTCTCCTTCCTTATTCCATCTCCCCCCTCTTTCCCTGTTTCTCTCTCTCTTTCTATGTCTCTCTCTCTATCTCTCTATCTATCTATCTCTCTCACTCATGTTATTCTCTTTCATTTTCATTCTTTTTTTTTCTTCCGAAAAGTTTCGCTTTTACGTTCCCTTTCTTTGCCATTTCTATACCTCTTTTTACATCACTGAAGTTCACTTTGATTTCCCCTGCCTTTCCATTCTGACCCTCCTCTCACACTACCTTCTCCCAGCAACTACCGAGTGGAGAAGTTTGACATGGAGAAGGGCAAGTGGGAGCGTGTGGCCAACGTTCAAGGAACTAAGTGCAACGTTCCCAAACTGCTGGAGGGACACCAGTATAAATTCAGAGTCATCGCGGAGAGCCCCAACGGGGATTCAGAACCCCTTGAGTTGGAGAACCCCATCACCGCTAAGAACCCTTACGGTATGCATTTATATTGGAAGTCAAACGAAATGGGTGTAAGAGATAATAGTTGTAGTAACATTGGTGGTGGTTTGGATGTTGCAGTTGCAATTGTAGGTATATGGTGAGACTTTTTTCAGAATTACAATGATAAGTTTCACATCATTGAAGTATGACGAAGGTAATGTGGTTAATGTTTTTGTCAACATCATCTTTACTTGTCCCTTTATTCTCAAGAGAATTACTCATTCTCATTACGTCTCTCTCTTTCTCTCTCTCTCTCTCTCTCTCTCTCTCTCTCTCTCTCTCTCTCTCTCTCTCTCTCTCCCCCCCCCCCCCTCTCTCTCTCTCCCCCCCCCTTTCTCTCTCTGTTCCCTCTCTTTTTCTCTCACTGTTCCCTACCTAATTTGAACCTCTAACCACTCCATCTTACAACACTGCCGCACCCAAACTATTTTTGGCACCATACATTATATATACCATATTTCCCAGACCCGCCCGACCGTCCGGGTAAACCAGAAGTTAAAGATAGAGACCGGACGTTTATCGAGCTCAACTGGGAGCCTCCCAAACACGATGGGGGCTCCCCGATCACAGGCTACGAGGTTGAACGGAAAGAGCCGAAGAATAATCGGTGGATGAAGGTCTCGAAAACTCCAGTTCTGGTAAGATCATTCCGTCGAGTTTTTTCTGTATAAAGTTTTTGCTTTGCGGTCGTTATTTTCTATTTAGATTAAACTAGGTGCTGACATGAAGGGATTTACTAGATTAATTTTTCAAAGAATACCTCCACCTATTGCGATATTTGAGTCTGCTCATGGTTACAAAAACTAAAGTTTTTGTTCAAAAAGGAAAAGAGCTAAAATTTAACGTTGTATTGCCTTTAATAATTTGCCTATTTTTAATTTTGAGAAGATTCAGAGTGCTATTGTGCATTTTTGTATTTTTTCATATATATGAGAAAAGATGGCTAAAATTTATTTATATTTGGAGAATACCGCAATGTGACTGTTGATTTTGACCTATAATAATATATCAGGGCGCTGCTACAACTCATAACTATGAGAACAAGCGACTAATTTTTATGAGTATTTTGAGAATACCGCAATGTAACTGTCGGTTTTGCCCATTATTCTATATCCTAGCGCCACAATGAGCTAATGTTTGCTGTGGATGTTTCCTCCTCAGGAGCCAACCTACAAAGACGAGAAGGTGCAGGAGGGCAAGGAGTACGAGTACCGCGTGACCGCAGTGAATGCTGCTGGCCCATCAGAGCCGAGCTCGGTGACCGCTCCTATTGTGGCCAAGCCTGCTAAAGGTTGGTCACTGCAATACAGAAAACAGTGATACTTGGGGGTTTCTAACGGGTGCCTCTTGACAACCTCAAGGCACGGAGAAATACCTTTGAGAGGGGGGAGGGGGAGAGGAAATATTTGTTGGCGTAAGATAACCGATGCAGAGGTAGAGTTTTAAACGTATAAATTATTATAATTGTAAAACTGGGTAGGATGAAAGGATGTGTAACTGGTCGACTGCAAGAAAGATAACTGTTTTTTGTTGTTTTTTTTTTTTGTTAAAAAGGGCTGTGCAAGTAAAATTAATTTCATTGAAAGACTGGGAAATTGAGGAAAAAAAACAAAACAAAGGCAACAATATTTATCACAGAACTTGGTTTCTATCCTCTGGTTTAACCTTGTCCACAGAGGCTCCTAAAGTAAACCTCGAGAGTCTGTTTGGGGCCAAGGAGATTCGGGTCCGAGCTGGAGAGCCTCTGAACATAGCGCTGGGCATCTGTGGAGCCCCAGAACCAACTGTGGAGTGGCTTAAGGATGGCCAGCCTCTGGGTAGCAGGGTGAGTTCTTCTCTTGTTTCTGCTGCTTTATAAAGTGTGTAATATGTTTCTGGGTTTGTGATTTCTCTTGTTTCTGCTGCTTTATAAAGTGTGTAATATGTTTCTGGGTTTGTGATTTCTCTTGTTTCTGCTGCTTTATAAAGTGTGTAATATGTTTCTGGGTTTGTGATTTCTCTTGTTTCTGCTGCTTTATAAAGTGTAATAATATGTTTCTGGGTTTGTGATTTCTCTTGTTTCTGCTGCTTTATAAAGTGTGTAATATGTTTCTGGGTTTGTGATTTCTCTTGTTTCTGCTGCTTTATAAAGTGTGTAATATGTTTCTGGGTTTGTGATTTCTCTTGTTTCTGCTGCTTTATAAAGTGTGTAATATGTTTCTGGGTTTGTGATTTCTCTTGTTTCTGCTGCTTTATAAAGTGTGTAATATGTTTCTGGGTTTGTGATTTCTCTTGTTTCTGCTGCTTTATAAAGTGTGTAATATGTTTCTGGGTTTGTGATTTCTCTTGTTTCTGCTGCTTTATAAAGTGTGTAATATGTTTCTGGGTTTGTGATTTCTCTTGTTTCTGCTGCTTTATAAAGTGTGTAATATGTTTCTGGGTTTGTGATTTCTTTGCAATTTTGCCAATGAAATGATGCTTCAATTCAAGATTATGAAAACCTTGTCCATCTTAGACGTCATTTGTTCAGCCTTATAGACAATAATTATTGTAATTTGTATTATCTACACTCGGTTTTGCCCCTCAAACCTCAGAATCTTTATTCCACTTCTCTATCTACTGATTCTTTGTGTTGATATTGCCCGCCCTGCACGGTGGTATGCACGTCATCTGAATGTCACTTGGTTTGGCATATCAGAGTTTGCAATAGATTGTCCTGAATATCAACACGGAAAATGTGATGAGTTCTTGAGGAATTTAAGTCGAAACCGAAAGCAGCCGATTACAATTATATAAATTTTATATATTCGTGTGCTTTTCCTGGAAACGCCCTGGATATAACACATTCCAAAATCAATTTAAACAATCTCCTTGATATTTCGAATGTAACACCGTTTCTCCTTGATTTCGTCTCAGTAAGTGTTATAATTTCTACTTTACTCAGATTTTTTTTTTCGAAAACATCAAAAGTCGTACAAATCCTAGAGACGAGCTTTTAATTTTCATAAGTCTTCATGGCTTCTTTCTGTAGACCCTACCTTAGTGTTTTACCTCATGATACTGAAACTCTTCACACTTTGTCGTCAATATTGACAGGCGCAAACCATGAATGATGACAAAGAGGCCAAGTTACACATTCCGCGAGCTGAGCGTGGTGACACCGGCAAGTACACCATCAAGGTGGCCAACATTTACGGAGAAGAGTCAGCGGATATTGCCGTGGTTGTGTTAGGTGAGAAACGTGCAGAAAGTTAACCCTGCCAATTTTAGGACAACTATAATAATAAATAGATAGTGCTTAGGGTAATACTGCTCCGGGGACTTGAGAAAACAAAACAATTTAGAAACCTAATAACGCAACTAAAAATGGAGATTCACTTATTTCTGTATCGTTTTCTAATGCGATTTCCATTGAGAGAGTCTTATATTTGAGCTGTTGCTCGTTCATATTGCGATCATCATGTATATTATATCTGTGTCAAATTGTTTCGGTGCATGTTAAAATTGAAATGATGATACACAAACAATCAAGCAAACTGACAGGCAAACAGGGAGAGAAATATTCATTTGACTTGACTTGTTTAAGTATTTGGTCATTAGAAATGTATTTGACAGGAAGAGGGTCTTTTTTCTAGCTAGTGAAACTTAATGAACTTTTATGTGTTGAAAATTACAAAAAAAAAAACACAGAATGCGTATTAATTTTGTAAAAACTACACTTTAGTTATCTCTCCTTCGCCCTTGCTGAATTACCACTAAGCTATTCAGCATAACCATGAAATCCATTTTGGCTTCTTTTGACAGGACAGTCTATAAAATATAAGAAAACTAATATACGTATTACACTCTGAAACCTTACCAAACTCTTTAACTTTTTTCTACAAATCCTCTAGACAAACCTGGCGAGCCTGAAGGCCCTCTGGAAGTATCGGACATCACGGCAGAGACGGCCAGACTGTCGTGGAAGCCTCCAACAGCCAAGGGAGGGGCGGAGATTACAGGTTAGCCCAACTCTCAAATTCCCATCCTATGATTGATAAGCAGTAGTAGTAACTAAATCTGATAGGCCAAAGACACTCCATTGAGCCGATGCCCAGTGTCAGCAGGTGTCAGCCATGTTGTTAGCTCAAATTCAAAACACAGAACGACCTCGACCATCTTAGGTCAATAGCAGAAGACAGGACAGAGCGGAGGAATTTCTCAACAAATATCTGAGAGGCAGCCGAGGCGTCCAAGCTGGAGCACTAGGATGTGATCGGAGAGAGAGAGAGAGAGAGAGAGAGAGAGAGAGAGAGAGAGAGAGAGAGAGAGAGAGAGAGAGAGAGAGAGTGGCAGTAACTCTCATTAAGTCTAGGTTTCTTCATTATTGTAACAGGTTTCATACTCGAGGAAAATCCTTATCTTACACTCAACTATATTTCTGCGCATCGATCTTACAACTTCATTGTTACACTTGCAATTTTAAACTAAGCAAAATAATGGACTCTTCTAAATGTGGGTGGTATCATTTCTTTTTCACTTTTAACAAGATGATGGATTTATCCAACTCACATGCACTCCATAAAAAACAAGCCCCGCTAACAATTTCTCTCTCTCTCTCTATTATTGTCATCTTTTACTTTCCCTAAGTCTCTAAAAGACGCCAACATATCGTGACTTACTGGAGCGAGTCAGCAAAAATTGAATATAAATATCAGTGAAAGTTTTCGGACAAACCGCATGATATTCATGTTTGAAAATGTTATGTTTAGAAGTGGAAACAATTCTATTCTTTAATACATACACTCTTCTTACTCCAGCAATTATCATAATGATGGTACTGAGCCTTCTTAAAAGATGTTTTAAAAATATTAAAATATATTAGTAAAAAAAACTAAGTCTTTTTGCACGTTTTGTGCGTTTTAACAATAATGTTTAATGCCTTTTTTCATGGGATTCTTCGTACTTTCCATTCGGCCTCTTCAGGCTACGTTGTGGAGAAATGTGAGGAAGGGTCCACTCTGTGGGAGAAGGTCCCCTGTATCGTGAACGGTGAGACTTGCACAGCCAAGGGCCTGAAGGACGGCAAGAACTACAAGTTCAGGGTCAAGGCCGAGAACATGTACGGTGTCGGTGAACCGTTGGAGAGTCAGCAGATTACGGCGAAGAATCCGTTTGGTGAGAGCTCGTACATGTTGGGATTGCAGGTCTGACATTGACAATTGCACTCATATTGGACAATGTATTGACAGTTGCACTCATATAGGACAATGTATTGACAGTTGCACTCATATAGGACAATGTATTGACAATTGCACTCATATTGGACAATTGTTTGACAATTGCACTCACGTTGTAATATACTGACAATTCCACTCATGTATGACAATATATTGACAATTCCACTCATGTAGGACAATATACTGACAATTTCACTCATGTAGGGCAATATATTGACAATAGTTCCATTCATGTAGGACAATATATTGACAACTACACTCATGTAGGGCAATATATTGACAATAATAATACTCATGTAGGACAATTTCCACGCAGGCTTTATTGTTATGGTTAAATTGGGTTTGAAGTTAGACAGGTGTGATATTGAAGTCACTCGCAGGCTATACTGTGGTTTGAACCCACACGGCAATTCCTGCAAATCTCAAAGCAGACGTTTGAAACCATGGAATTACTTGACTGCAATCTGTAAAAGGTAGAGGATGACAGAAAATTCAATAAGAGGCTCAGGTTGTTCTAACAGAGAATCATGGAAAAAATCCAAATGCTTTGCTGGGTTCGATTTCGGATTACACTGGTATCACAGACTGACAGATATTACAGAAGCAACTCCATACTCCGACTTAATCGATAGTTTTAATAGTATCTTTGGTTGAAACGTGGTCTATTTTATCTCGTAGAGAAATGCTCTGTATCGAACGGCTGTGTTTTAACTCTGTCTTTACGGTAAAACGATGTGTGATTTTCTATGAATCGCTTATAAATAAATATCTCTATAGTCGCTTTTGACCCACCAAAGGATCTAGTCTAACTAAATAAAAAATTATAATGAGTAAACGCCATTAAATATCGATTTATTTTTATTGTACGGATTTTTTTTTTTTTTTGCATTTTCTTGAAAATCTAAGCCTTCTTTCGCAAACTTTACCTAAGAAGTTTATGTACTTAATGTTAAAGATTTCTGAGTGTTCTTCCTTTTTTCTCAAATATTAAAGAGACCTAAAATCTCTCTGTTCCTTTCGCCAGACACCCCCGAGGCTCCTAGAGATTTGGAGATCGAGAAATACGACAAATACTCGGTTGCCCTCAAATGGAAGGAGCCACTCAGCGATGGAGGGAACCCCATTAAGGGTAAAAAGCAACAACTGTACCAGTACATTATCGGGGCTGCCTAGATGTGGGATACTATCAAGTACAATTCAAGATACGCTCATACGATTTGTAGGGACTCATTCAAGTTAAATAGTTTTTAGAGTCCCGGAAGAAAATAGGTAAATAATTGTTCTTAAACGCTCTGATCCGGTGCCATATAAATGTAAAAGTTTTATCGAAGGTCTGGTAACAAACGATGACTGACTTGGAAATTCGTTTGTTCCAAAAAAAAAAAAAATAATAATAAATCCCCTAGTTCAATAAGAAGTTGTTTTTTTTCCTAAGGTTACCTGATCGAGAAGAAAGAGCGTGGCAAGGACTGGGCGAAAGCTTCAGTGTTCCCTGTGCCTGAGACACAGTTCACTGTGCTCAAACTGAACGAGGGGTCAGAGTACGAGTTCCGGGTCAGCGCTGTCAACGATGGAGGTCCGGGAAAACCCAGCAAGGTCACGCCCAAACACATCGTCAGAGACCCCATTTGTAAGTTGCCTTAGACATGTGGCCTACGAGTCACTAATTTTATTATATTTCTCTGACTTTAGGGGCAGTAGTTAAAATATTACTTGCACGACGTTACTTGCGACAAAGGACAATGGTAAATCATTACGTTCACTAAAGTTTATGTTAATTATTTTTTTTTAGAATATTAGTATAAAACATTGGGTTGATTATAATAAAATGTCTACAATCAAACCATAAATAATGTAAAGTCTTAGGCTGTGGTTCTGGATTCCAATGATATATAAATATTTATCTTTGACGTGAAGGTTAATAATATGTACTTACTTTATTAATTGTATAATATCTTCATTGTATGAAATATAATTATAAGTTGCAGGAGAAACTTTCCCTAAATGAGTAATCCGGTGAGATATCATATTTCTCTACCAATCACTGACCATTGTTTCAAATATGAGCTTGACTTGTCGCGTTTAATGGACTGAAATCTTTCCATCACCAAAACTTTAACATGTGATAAAAAAAAAACATGTCATTTTTTCACATTGTCAAAAAAAAACAAAAAACAATTCCCATCCACGTTTTAAACATAAGTCCCCGCTGGAGCCCCGTCGGCGCCTAACGTTGACAGCATCACCAAGAACTGTGTGGGCCTCTCCTGGAGCAAGCCGAGTAATGATGGCGGCAGCAAGCTAACCGGATACGTCGTCGAGCGGAAGAAGAAGGGAGGCGACTGGGAAGAGTGTGCGTCACTTCCGCCTCATGCTCTGACCGCGACCATCTCTAACCTGCCCGAGGGTGAAGAGTTCCAGTTTCGGGTGAGAGCGGAGAACGCTGTCGGGCTGGGTGAGCCGAGCAAGCCCACCAAGGACATCAAGATCGAAGACCAGCCTGGTGGGTGTTCCCGACTGCTCGTCACACTTCATCACTAAAACAGGAAAAACCCAAGCAGAACTTAATTAGATTTTTTAAATACAATACAATCACTAAAACATGATACTGTTTGAAATAGCAGGTGGCTTTGTCTCATGAGCCCAAATGCTTTAACCTTTTTATTTGGACACGATTCAGTTTTTACCAGTTCTTGAATTACAAAGCTTTATGTTCAAAATTGGCAAAGACACAGATTGTTCCCAAAGAAAGTAATACCTAATAAAAGGTTTTTATGATGATATTAAAAATCAACAATTAATGATTGGTTAAAATTCAAATTTGTGTGTTTCGAAAAATCCCTTTACATAAGCCGTAATTTTATTTGATTGTTCCTTATCAATTTTTTTTACCGTGAACTTTATATATTTTGGTCACCAAATGCACTTTAGATGAGTCGAAGCTGATGCTATAAAATAGAAACTATGTTTTATTCGGAAAGAGATTTAGATAATTTCACAAAGAAACAGGCTGACACCACCATGTGATTCCACATTTGCAAAGAGAGGTCTCACTTTCGTTTATATCAAAACTTCTCAAATCTTGTGACTCTCTCAATAGATAATTTCATTTTGTTTTTGTTTATTATTATCATGTGTCAACTAATTTTACAGCCAAACCAAAGTTGGACATGTCCGGAATCAAAGACATTAACGTAAAGGCAGGCCAAGAGTTTACCCTGAAAATCCCATACACCGGAACACCAAAACCAACCGCCAAGTGGGAGCTGGATGGCAGTGATGTGGCTGACCCACCCAGAATCACCATGACAGTACGTGACCTGTGATTTTCCCCTTCGTAATTTTAAAACGATAAATACTGTTGGGAAACATAACTCAACGTCTTGTGAACATTGATATCTTGCTTTTCAATTTAACGTGATAAGTACAAATGGGACACGGAAATCTTTTTCTTGTCAACATCGTTATTCTAGTTCAGGGTGGGTTTTTTTGCGATATTTTTGTTTTATTATTATTATTATTATTATTATTATTATTATTATTATTATTATTATTATTATTATTATTATTATTATTATTATTATAACTATTATTATTACTATTATTATTATTATTATTATTATTATTATTATTATTATTATTATTATTATTATTATTATTATTACTACTACTATTATTATTATTATTATTATTATTATTATTATTATTATTATTATTATTATTATTATTATTATTATTATCATTATTATTATTATTTTATTTTCTTTGCCATTATTAAAGGCGGCCCTAGTGTTTAATGTTAAGGAAGATATATGAAAGCGCTTGGAGATTCTCTTTTCTTTTTTTCTGAGATTATTTTACAAGACAATATGGTTTCAAATGAACCTAGGAAAAACAGGAATATTATGTATTCATTGATTAAGACTCATTAAGCCTCAAACGTCCTCTATTAGTACACACCGTCATAAACCGCTTATAATCTGTTTTTATAAGCCGATAGACGGTACTCTGTTTTATAGGCCGATAGATAATATTCTATTTTATATGTCGATATAAGATACTCTGTTTCATAACTCGATATACGATACTCTGTTTCCTAACCCGATAGACGATACTCTGTTTTATTAGTTGATAGACGATACTACTTCATAAGCTGATAGACGATACTCTGTTTCAGAAGCCGATAGATAATACTCTATTTTATAAGCCGATATATAATACTCTATTTTATAAGCCGATAGATAATACTTTATTTTATAAGCTGATAGACGATAATTTGTTATTTAAGCATGTCCTAAAAGAAGCATACGTTTCTATTGTTCTTAAAGATTGTCCATAAATGAAGTATTTTTTTACCCCATCCAGTAAGCATAATGTTTAATCAGAAAGGTTTGTTAAGTTTAATATTTTTTACTCGTATAATAGAGGGAAATAATGCATTTAGACGAATGGATTTTTCTGCAAGAAGACATGCGGTATCAATGGTAGTCAAAGAGAAGTTTTACACAACTCCCTCAATCCTCTCCCTGACTCTATCTCCAGCTGGAGCCCGAGCATGCTATCCTGCACTGCGCCAAGGCTAAACGGGAGGATGCCGGCAAGTATCAGCTCACTCTCAAGAACGCAGAGGGAACTGAAACAGCCAAAGTCAACGTCAATGTCTTGGGTAAGTTAGAATGGTTTCTGTATCTAGTATTTCATTGCCCAGTTTGATATATCGTGGTGACTTGGCAGGGTATTTTAGTGATAGACTGATGATGTGGTTAATTTAAGTTGGTGGAAAGGACCCAAAAGTGTTCTATTAAGGTTTTTTTTTCAGGTAATGGAAATATTTGAGCTCTTGACAAGAAATATTCAAGATATCTGCTATTGGCACTAATGAAGTCACATTAAAAGAAGAAAATGTTTTAGCTTTAGGGGTTTTCTTTTAATTTATATGGGAGTGTTAATGTGTTGTTGCTGTTTTCTGTAATTACTATTGTTAATGATCACGAGTTTCGATATAAAATCATGTAAATGAGAATATAATTCTAGATTTTTAATTCGATACTATAAATATAAAGACATACCAAAAGCTAGATTTCTTGCTACTTAGGGATGGACTTTTACGTTGTTTTTTTTTTCACAAGAATCTGTGAGAAGAACAGTTCTGACAGAGACAAATGTTTTGTTACTGTGAGTACCTATCCTCAACAAAATGTTCTGTTCGCAGACAAACCAAAGCCTCCTACTGGTCCGATTGAGGCCAGTGATATTGATGGCGAGTCGCTTACCCTCACCTGGAACCCACCTAAAGATGATGGTGGAGAGAAGGTCAACAACTACATTGTCGAGAAGAGAAAGGTCAGAAGATAAAACAAAAAAAAAACAAAAAAAAATCCAGGAAATAAGATTCATAAAAATTAATGTCTGAAGTTTAATGCCGAGATTTGATGAAGCCTATTTTGTGTAAGCTTTCTACCCGTTACCTAACCTGAAATTAATTTTAAGATTTATAGGAATTAAAGATGTTACAAATATAAATTGTCAAGAAGTGAAGTTAAGAAAGTCAACAGAACAAGGAATACTGCTAGCATCTACTTTACCTCTCGATATTGTAAAATTTCAATCAAAATACCATCATGTCTCTTTAGACCAGAATCTGTACCATTCATACACTTTGAAGATGAAAGTCCAACTTTTTCAATAAGCTTTTGAATTTTCTATACCCTTTGATCTTCAATTATCTTAGGATATGAGAAACTATCGGGAAATCTTCCATAACACAGTTCTATACGTTTCGCATCCATTGCTTTTAACAACGCTTTACTCCGTATACAGGCTGGCACCAACAGATGGCAGAAGGTAAGCAGCTTCCTGTCCAAGCCCACCTGCCAGGTGAGGAACCTCGAGCCTGGCACGAAGTACGAGTTCCGTGTGGCGGCAGAGAACAGCCAGGGTGTGAGTGACTTCCTTGAGACTGAGACACCTGTACTGGCCAAGCTGCCATATGGTGAGATTCTGTCAAAAATAGATTTTGAAAGGGAAAAAAACGTTTGGCTGTGTTAGGCGAACATGTATGGTGAATACAATGGAAGTTGTTTAAATTTTGCAATTTAAAATTTGACTTGTCTCTGTCGCATTAGAAAACATTAAATCTTTTTTTCGAAAAATGCAGTACCACAGCTTTTAAATTGCTAATTTCCATCATTTAATATGCTTTCTGCGCATTTTATGGCCAGATGATAATTTTTAAACGATATTTTTTTATTCATTGAAGCAATATATTGTCTAGCTTATTAAAAAATAGACTGCCAAAGTATGAATCAAATACTCTTAACAATGAAATGACGAGGGCATTTGGGCTAGCCATAAAAAAACTAACCGACCTCAACATAACACTGCTTTGAACTAAACCATAATCTGGTTCACCCTGTAATCTTGAACTTCTTGGATATTCACCACTAGACGCTCCACAAGCCCCTAGTGCGCCAAAGTGCGCTGCAACCACAGAGGACTCTATCACACTAACCTGGAACCCGCCCAAGAAAGATGGCGGCTCCCCCATCACGGGCTATGTGATCGAGAAGAAGGAGAAGGGAGACAGCCGCTGGACCAAGTGAGTTATCAGCGGTCTCCACCAAAACGAATAATTATTAATTATAAGTCTTAGGCAATGAAAAGCTAGTTACCAACTTGAAACTTATGGGTAAGATACGAGTAAACGAAATTGTCCTATATCAAACACCATTTCTCTTAATTGCGACTTCCTAGGTAATTGGTTTTACCAATTATCATTTAATTATTTTTATATGGATAGCGCCTTTATCTTTGGGGCAAGTTTATCAGAAATGAAAAATAAGATAAAATCTAAGCTTTCTGTTTCGTCTTAATTGAAAAAGTAACCCTCATTTTATTATGTCATGTTTGCAGTTTATTCTATTCTTGCGTCCAAATAGTGATAATTTTGTGCGTGAATATATATCTATTCATGACTGCAAAATCACGCAAGAAAACTCTAACACAAATGTGGCACAATCCAATGTTAAATCTATCGCCTCTTGTCATCCCATCTCTGTGAAACCTCAAACAACCCGAAAGAGCCAACATCTCCGAGATCCCTGACACAGAATACACTGTCCGTGGCCTCCAGCCGGGCATGGAGTACGACTTCCGGGTGGCAGCCGTCAACAACGCGGGCATCGGCGACTTCAGTGAGGGCAGCGGCGACATCAAGGCTCAACCGCCACCCAGTAAGCTGAGAAACTATTCGAATGGTTGATTACGGTCGATTGATTATAACTGGCTAATAGAATTTGACGAACTGCGAAGTGATGGTTGGATTGGCTGATTGTTTGTTTGGTCGATTAGCTGATTATGATTGATTATTTGTACTAACTGGCTAATATAGTTTGACGAAGTCCGAATTGATTGTTGGGGTGGCGGATTATTTGTTTGGTAGATTAGCTGACTGATTGTGATCGATTGATTATCCTTATCTATACTAGCTGGCAAGTATAATTAACGAAGTACAAATTGATTGGTGAATCGACTGATTGTTTGTTTGATCGATTAGTTGATTGATTTGATTGATTAAATAATTGATGCATTTACTGTCTTACTGCTAGTTGATTGATTGACTGCTTTTTCTTTTGCTTTTTTTTTTTTCGTTTCATTGGTTGCATTTATTGAATGATTGGTTAAAATATTTATTGAGTGTTTTAGTTCTTCTTTAACAAAATGTTTGAATGATGAATTGATCAATTGTTTGATTGATTGGTTCGCTTGTAAATTGATTAGTTCATTGATATATTTTTTTGCTTGCTTGAAGTATTTATTGGTTGTATGACTGATTGAATGAATGATTGATTGGATGATTTATCGGTTTAATGTTTTTTTAAAGACATACCCTTAATGATTGGTTGGTGGTAATTCACTTCTATCCTTGGACAAGTATGATCGCAGGTTTTGTATTTTTTTAAACAAAGAACATAAGCCTTAACTGATTATTGTAGAATTTGAAATAGAAATTAATTGCCCATCAACTTATGAGGATGAGGAAAAGCGGACACAATTCTCTGACTGATGAGAGGCACTCATGTAATTATTAAATCCTGTGGTTTCAAGTTGTTTTGAGCTCCTTGACTTTATTGGTTGCGCGTGCGGTAGTCACTGTTTCTGATATTCGCTATTCCACAGTTGCGTTATTTGTACTTTTTAGAGGAAAATAACGCAAAAATATCTAAGATGCGCTACGTCTCTAAAACTAAAAAAAATAACATCACTTCACAGCTGCCCCGAAGATCAACCGAGATCTCATGCCGTCAGTAAAGGACATCAAGGTGAAGGTCGGTGAGGAGTTCAAGATTGCTGTACCTTACAACGGTAACCCGATTCCAACGGTATCTTGGATGCAGGTAAGTTTCCACTTTACATCTCTGGTGTGGAGATTTAGAGAGACACCAGCATACTTACTTGCTCATCAGTTTTATTGTAGGTCTTAGTGTTAACTGATTGCAATTGTTTTATGTTGCGTCTAAAGTACATTTCTTAATACTCAACGTATTTCATTACTTTAATTTCTATCTATCGTGAAGGCATTTATGTCTTCATCGCTAGCTGACATTTTGTGCTTCTCCCTTCCCCTTCTTCTTCTCTCTCTCTCTCTCTCTCTCTCTCTCTCTCTCTCTCTCTCTCTCTCTCTCTCTCTCTCTCTCTCTCTCTCTCTCTCTCTCTCTCTCTCTCTCTCTCTCTCTCTCTCTCTCTCTCTTTCTCTCTTTCTCTTTATCTATCGATCTTCCCCTATCACTCGGTCTCTTTCCTCTTAAAATATTTGCCATCATGTCTTTCCATCTCTTTGTGCCTTTTTGTTTATTGATATAAATGTTAAACTCTTCTTTTTTCCATAAACATTTATTCATACCAGTATCCAGAACTCATGCTGTTCATTTCTTTGCTTTTCACTTCCTCTAGCATGTTCCTCTCGTGATGACTTATTTCACCTCCACTTTCCCATCCCCCAGGGCGGCGTGCCTGTCCATGAGAACAGCCGTATCAAGATTGACGTCCAGCCTGACATGATCACCTTGGTTTGTAAGTCTGCCGAGCTCAAGGACACTGGCAAATACACGCTCGGCCTGTCTAACGAGAAAGGTTCCGACAGTGTCACCATGGGGGTGCAGGTTGTTGGTGAGTCACATTAGCAATCCACACTCGCCTTAATGGTACCACAGGCAGAGTGGTTTATATATATATATATTTTTAGGGTCCTAGAGGATTAAAATGGGTGACTGAAAAGGCGTGAAGTAACTATTATACTTTTCAATGACACACCTTTCTTTTTTTTATTTATTTATTTAAAATTGTTCAGCGTCTTAAAGGATTAAA
The DNA here is from genome assembly GCA_033675545.1 of Elysia crispata. Classification (NCBI taxonomy): domain Eukaryota; kingdom Metazoa; phylum Mollusca; class Gastropoda; family Plakobranchidae; genus Elysia; species Elysia crispata. The sequence goes on along the minus strand of JAWDGP010007831.1, from coordinate 131,892 downwards.
ACGGGCGACTAGATAGGCGTGAAGTAAATATTATACTTTTAATGTCACACCTTTTTTTCTTTGTTATTTTGCTGATCTTTTAAAATTTTGTTCGGCTTCCTAAAGGATTTAAATGGTAGACTGAAAAGGCGTGAAGTAACTATTATTCTTTTAATGTCACACCTTTTTTGCTTTGTTTAGTTATGTTTATTTTTAAAAATGTTGTCCTTGTTTACTTTTTCTTCATTTTTAATGGATGCAAATTTATCACCGACATAGTTATTAGAAAGACTAGTTTTGCTTGATTATTCCATCCTATACTCACCTTTTGTTGCTATTGGTCTCCTCAGTGGTAGTGATAAAATGATATCACCGATTTTTTTCACATGTAGGAATCATCTGTGGCTCATGAGAGTTGTGATTTTATCACTTTCCCTCAAAATTATATCCACAAAAACTAGATACGTTTCTCTCATTGCAAGTGTTCAAGGTTAAATCAGCATAAGTTTTTAGACAAAATATGCTAATTTGTTGTGATTATGGTGGGAATTCTGTCAAACCTAGTATGTAATATTCCATTTTGTTGACACTATCATCAAGATTCTATGTAAAATCTTTTGCGCATATTACTTACATAAGTTTTTACCCTTAAACGTTATTTTAATAGTAAGTTAACGTTCACATACCATTAAGCAATGGTTATGATATGTATGAAGTGATTATTGTCTTCTCCAGACGCACCTGCTAAACCTGAAGGCCCCATCCAGGTGAAAGAAGTGACACCCGAGTCTTGTATCCTCTCGTGGAACCCTCCAAAGGTACGCTAGTGCACCATTAACACCCAGAGATATTGGGAAACTATCACGGATTCATTATTTTATGCATTAATGGCAGTACAGGAAGTGCTGCAGTGCCTCTTTTGAGAATAAGAATTAGGATTTTCTCATTTATTTGCCATCTATTAGGTAACATGCTTTGCCTCGCTTTTTTTTTTTTTTTTTGGTTTGTTTTTTTACTTGTTACAAGCAATACCACTACATTGTCTGAAATCAATTCATAAAGTTGTCAAAGGCATATAAATATATCCTTTTTTCTAAATTCCATTCAAAAATTAATTGAAGTATGTTTTAATTCTTCGGATGATAGAAACGTTTCCTGAAATTTTCAATCATCTGTTATATTGCTTAGTGTATTTTTTTTTGTAGATTTGTTTTGTAATGTAGATATTCCTCGCTATGATCAACAAGTTTTTAGAGATATGACGATTGATTTATCTTATGTGTTGTGCTGTTTATAATACCCTTTAGCTTTTCTTAACAGCCTTTTACCAAATTTCTACCTGATTCATTTTTGTACTCGGTGATCACGCTCCAAATCAATTTTGTGTTGTTTTCAGGAGGATGGCGGTAGCCCTGTGAGCAATTACATTGTCGAGAAGCAAGACAAAGCTACAGGGCGATGGGAACCTGCTAGCAAGTTTGTTCGCGGAACTCAGTATGAGGTTATGGGCCTCGAGGAAGGTCACGAGTACAACTTCCGGGTCAAGGCCGAAAATGACTATGGTATCAGTGAGCCGTTGGAAACCAGTACCGGCACAGTGGCCCAGAGTCCTTTCAGTAAGCTCAAGAGACTAACGGGAAATGAAAATCTATCGGAAGAAAGAAGAGTGTGAGAGAAAAAGGAAAAAAAAGAGGATTAAAAGTAGAATCGTTACTAAAAAAAGATCTAAGTTTGGAAATAGTTGCAGAGAAAGAGAGAGGAATAAAAAGAAATTATCAGGATTAGGAAAATAAGTTTAGAATATATTAAAGGAAACAGAAAAACTTGAGCTGGATAAGAATGCAAAAAAGAGAAGAATGCGTGAAGTTATAATAATTTTTTCATAGGGGTACTGCATTGAAGATCGTCTTAAAATTGAAATACCAATGTAAATGGAACTGTGTCATTAATGCGAAGAGATATAAACAGAACATCTCTTTAAATTGTCTGCTTCTTACACCCTTCTAACCAATTTCGCACTCAAACAATGTCGTTGGATCAATTCTTTTTAGAAATTGAATCTTATTACACTTGCAAACATAATTCTATGATTAATATAAGCAGTTTCCTTCGAAACAACTACAATACCAGGTATGTATCTTTATGGTGTACCATGCTACACGCGGCCTAATCAAGGTGCATTTTCTTTTCCATTTTTGTGTTCAAATTGAAACTGAACAAATGCTGTTTATATACTTTGATCTCTTTTTCCTATCAAATTCTATTCGTCGTTCACCCGAAAAATTAAGTTTTTATACAGAATAAACTACATTCATGATTTATCACGACAACAAGATAAAAAAGTTGGTTAAAAAAAAGCTGAAAGTGAAACCATCACTGCCTACAGCCCATATCAGACCTTAACCAACAAATATCTCTTGATATACATTTTTAAATTACGGATTTTCCAATCTTTAGCCTCACCAACTCAATCATTTCCTTATGGTTTCTGTTTCCAGCGAGTCCTGAGTCGCCCATGAACATCGGAGTGGAGGACGTCGACGACTCGTCGGTCACTCTCAAATGGAACAAACCCAAGAGCGACGGAGGCAAGAAACTGCTGGGCTATGTGATCGAGTACAAAGAGCCCTCCTCCAACAGATGGAAGACATACAATGACGTGCCCATGAAGGAGACGATGGCAACAGGTATGACTCCCTAAATGGCTGGACACTGAGTCAAGCTGTTTCCAAATCAAAGGGATAACTTTTATTTTAGATGCTTGTCTTAGATTTTTTAATTCAGGCCTTACGTCTACTTTTCTGCTAAAATACATAAAAGGATAACAGATGCGTTTTTTTTTTTTTAAATTACTGTTTGTCAAATAATCATCGCTTTCAGGCCTTTTCTTTGTCTTGCGAAATCAGTTCAGTCCCGTTAATAACTTGTAGTTTGATATATCTTAATAAATCGTGTCATATTTCACTACCACTACCATAACAACAACAACTAATATTATTATTATTATTATTATTATTATTATTATTATTATTATTATTATTATTATTATTATTATTATTATTATTATTATTATTATTATTATTATTATTATTATTATTATTATTATTAAGTTTATTACTGTTATTATGACTATACAATTAGTTTTTTTTTTTATTATATTCTATCTTGAATATTATTGCTACTATTCAACATGATGATATTTCTATGAGCATCAATACAGTTACCAGAAGTGAACAACATAATCGTATTTCCACCTGCTATTTGTTTTCTTTAATAATTCTTATATTGGATATTTTTTGCGGTTCTCTGTTTTGGTCCGAACTATCTATTAACTGAAAACAACAGTTTTTTCCTCCCCAATAACGTTTACGAAGAACGGATCGAGTTACAGCCAGTACTTTGTTCTCTCTTCACCACCATGCAGTGAAGGATCTTGACAATGACACAGAGTATGAATTCCGTGTCCGGGCGAAGAACTCTGCCGGCCTGGGTAACCCCAGTGACTCGACCGGCCCAGTCCACGTCAAGCCCAAGTTCAGTAAGTTATTATATATATATACATATATATATATATACTTTGCCTTCTTTACAGCAAGTTATGCATTCAATAAGAGTTCACCATCCTATTATTGTACTGCTATCATAGGCAACTCATCCTTTTATATTTCTATCAAAAGCAAACCACCTTTTGTACTTCTATCTCAGGCAAACCATCTTATTGTGCTTCTATCACAGGAAAACCATCTTACTGTACTTCTGCCACAAGCAAACTATCTTATTGTACTTCTATCACAGGCAAACCATCTTATTGTGCTTCTATCACAGGAAAACCATCTTACTGTACTTCTGCCACATGCAAACTATCTTACTGTACTTCTATCACAGGCAAACCATCTTATTGTGCTTCTATCACAGGCAAACCATCTTATTGTGCTTCTATCTCAGGCAAACCATCTTATTGTGCTTCTATCACAGGAAAACCATCTTACTGTACTTCTGCCACAAGCAAACTATCTCATTTTACTTCTATCACAGGCAAACCATCCACTCCTGGGGTTCCAGAGGCTAGCAAAGTTGGTAAGACTTCTGTGGATCTTCATTGGGACAAACCAAGAAACGATGGAGGATCCAAGATCACAGGTTAGAGTACAACTTTCAAAATTTGACATAGCCGGTCCACTATACATTTCTCTTATGTCTAAAGTCTCTTTCAAAATGTGAAATATCCAACGCTTCACTTAGGCAGAGCTGAAAAGTAAAACAGATTCAATGACGTCCTCAATGCCTTTATTTACCACAAAATCTTTGGGTTTTAGTTTTCCAAATTATTGATGTTCAATAAACATATCAAACTAAAATTCACTTATTTTAAATTCTCTTCTTATCTTTCTCTCTCTCTCTCTTTCATGACCTTCCTCGGTCTTCTTTCTCATCCTTTTCTTTCCATAATGTCGGTGTTCTCTTATCCGTTAATCCTCCCATATATCTCCAACGCTGAACCTCAGTTTGGCGCATGTCAAACCAATGAATGAACTTATCATTTCTGCCTGCAGGTTATGTGGTAGAAAAGCGCGAGAAGGGCATGTCGTTGTGGTCCAAAGCCAACGAGTTCCCCGTAACAGACACGAACTTCACCGTCTCTGGCCTGAATGAGAACACGGAGTGCGAGTTCCGCATCGCAGCCGTGAACTCTGCAGGCACCGGGGACTTCAGCTTGCCCTGCGCTCCCATCAAGATCAAAGAGAAGATCGGTGAGTTTGATTTGTATCACAGGCACAGAAAGAAAAGCTGTCAAAGTTTTGTTTAACTTAATGGGTCCAAGTTAGACTTAAGTCTTAAAATCTACCAATGCTGCTTGCAGAGTTGAGTTGAGTTTTTGTATGCTTTATTATCATCAAAAACAAGACTTTTGCGTTTGGTCTAGTATATTGGAAATTATATTTGAGTGTGGAAAAACTGTGCAACTTGTTTGATCAAATAAACGCTTTTAAAAAGACAAGCCTTTTGTTAACAAAAAGGCTTCACCTAATGCTGGACCAGATCAGGCCTTCCTAATTCCATTTGGTTAGGAAAAAAATGTAATATTGCAATATTTGCGATTGAAGTTCAACCTCCCTAACAATTTTATTCTTACACCAAAAACATAATTTTGTTTAGAATACTGAAGATTTAATATCCTAGAAAATTGTATATAATTAACGGGTTGTATCTCTAGTTGAATTGCGGTGTTTTGTATTAAATCAGAGTTCAAACAAGTTATATCCTTTCTCGTGGCTTAGTTACGTTATTTAGATAACATAAAACACATTCGTTCCAGAAAGGATTCAATGCTGCATATTTCGGCAAAAAAATTCTTTGCGTTTTTATTGTTATCTCAAAAATCTTGTTAACTAGTTTGAGCGTGAAGCGTATCCGTGTTTGATTAATGTTTTTATCTTTTCTTTTCAGACGGGCATGCACCAGACTTCGCTGAAAAATTCGGTAACACAAAGGCAGCCCTCGGCAAGGAGGCTTCTTTCAGTGTTAAAGTAGAGGGCCACCCCCCACCCAAGGTCCAATGGTGAGTGAAATCTTAGTGGTCTGGTATAAGTTGTCATCACTAAGCTTGTTTGACATCATTCAGTGACGACAGTATATGTACTGAGTATCATGCACTCTTGTTAACTCACAGGCGACCACATGTTTCTACAGTATTGTGTATTCTAGAAAAATTTCAGGAAATACAGCTTAACAATTCAAAAATTTCAAAAATTTTAGTTCTTAATTTGATGATATCGATTAACTATCTGCCTTTGAATTTGGATACCCCTGTACTAAAAATTTGAATTTTTTTTTCAATTTCCCGTTGTATTTCATCGGCTTTTTCCGTTGAACTTTAATTATTTTGCGAAAGTCAAAAGCTGCATACAATAGCACCCCATATCCCTTTCTAACAGCTCCATTAGATGCGTCTGTCCACAACGTTGTCGTTTGTCATTAAATAAAAGACCTTTTTTCTCTGACCAGGTTCAAGAACGGTATGGAGATCGGCACAGGAGGGCGGAACAAGGTCAAGGTCGATGGTGACACCCACACTTTGACCATCAGTGACATCACGCCCAGTGACGCAGGGGAGATAAGCTGTGAGATACGGAACCCTCTGGGCAAGGAGACCTGCAAGGCGAACCTTTCCGTGCTCTGTAAGTCTACGCCGGTTTGACGCTTCGGCCAAGGTTTGATTCACTTACTTGTACAAATTGGCTTCTGTAGAAATTAAGTCTGATAGTTTAGTCAATCTAATGCCTAGATTAAGATAGCGGTCAATCAAGTCACAGAAATTGATAAACTTGACTGTGCAGGTATTTGCAGATGGAGGAAATGCCTTAAGGTAGAAAAGCTTTATCTATTCAAACTAATTTTGTAATTATTAATCATTATTCGTGTTATATTTGTTATAATTCATCTCTCTCTTTGTCTCTCTTCTTCTCTCTCACTCTCTCTCTGTCTCTCTCTGTCTCTGTCTGTCTGTCTGTCTGTCTGTCTCTGTCTCTCTCTCTCTCTGTCTCTCTCTCTCTCTCTCTCTCTCTCTCTCTCTCTCTCTCTCTCTCTTTTACCCCAGCCAGTATTTCAGGTTTTAATGAATAAGAAGCGCTCGTACTTTCAGTAATATTTTTTCCTCATGCTTACTTTTCCACTGTGCTTCTTTCTTTTACTGTTGACCAGACGCTTTGTATTATTACTTCAATTTCTTTTGATTATCACCATTACCGCTGATCTCTTTGCTGTTGAGCCTTTGTCAGTGATCCCTTGTATATTTATGTCTGTCGTAACATCGTATCTCGTTCTCTGGCTCTGTCTATAGATGATTTATGACCTTACATGTGGAGTTTCACGGTTTTTCTGCCATTGCTTGGTCTCTCTTTTTTTGTAATTTCTTATATTCTTTTTCTGTGTCGAATAAATGCTTTTATCACTCAATTGCTCGATGGACTGGTAAATCCATAATAAACGCGTACCTCTTTCACTTGTACACCAGCTCCGCCACGCCTGGAGAAGGAGCTGAGGGACCAAAAGGTGGATGCTGGCGACCAGTTCAAGGTCAAACTACCTTTCAGCGGCACCGGGCCATTCGACATCAAGGTCAAGAAGGACGGGAAGGAAGTCAAGGAAAGTAACCGTGTAAAGATTTCGCCTTTCGATGATTTCGTCACATTTGTTATCAAAGGTATGGTGGCGTCTCTGAACCCTTTCACTGCTACTCACTGAAAATTGTTTCCCCTTTGCACTATTAAAACTAACCTTTATGAGATTTTGAACGCTTTATACAAGGGAAAAAAAAGAAATTGTAGTTTTTTAGGACACCTCCGAAAGATGAAATCAATGGTTCCGAATTTGAAAAACAAGGGCAAGCGGCATAAAACTCATACTATAAAAGCCGGGTGATTATGATTATTATCATTTTATGCTTTTTCTTTTGAGTGAGGCGATAACAAATGTATTGAGTAAGAGAAAAATATCATTTGGTGGCAAAGAAATAGCGGGTTGTTTGTGTCGCTTAAGAAATCCTCTATCTAAAGCCCGATGAACGACTCTGAGCTGACATAGGGATGAAAGTAATCTCTTATATTACAGATACAAACAATCAATTCTGGTCCAATGGGTTTTTTGTTTGCTTTTTTTAATTAATCAAGGGACAAGAAAATATCAATCACCTTGTTGGTTTTCTTTATTTGGTGTAGAATTAGCAAAGTTAGTAAGTTGTTTGTTTGTTGTTCTTTTTTTTTGCCTGTCAGAAACGGATAAGGATGACACAGGCAAGTACACCATCGAGGTCAGCAATGACAGCGGAACAGCTACAGCGCCTGTTAACCTGAAAGTTGTCAGTAAGTGCGCTTTTGGCATAGTCTAGGTTCGCGGTTTCATTTTCAGTTTTCCAAAGGTGTCATTTTGTTGACAGAAAAATCATGAAACTATTCGGCCTCGTTTCTGTTTTTTTTTTTTTTTTTTGTAGATTATATTATTTCATATCTTATTCATTTTCATAATCTTCTACCATTGCCAACCCTTTTAGGTGTAACAACTATCACGAAAAGATCGTCGCTATACTCTGTCAGCAGTTCTGAGATAGATCGGTCAGTCAGAGATGTGTAGGGAACTTTTTTAAGATAAATAAGCCTGCTGCAGGCCGATAACTTTATCGCCATAGCATTTTAACCCTGTCCGATATGCCAGAATCTTTTAACATTTTGATCGGGGAAAAAAATTAATAAATGGCCTATAATTATATTTAGATAAATTTATTTGCAATTTAAAACAATAACATATGACATCTCCTCTTATCACTCCCTCCGTGTGTTGCCGTGCAGGCCCACCTGGAGCCCCCACTGGTCCCCTCGGAGTGTCTGATATCACCAAGAACACCTGCCACCTGAACTGGAAGCCTCCCAAGGAGGATGGTGGTGGCCGGATCACGAGCTACCTGGTGGAACGCCAAGAGGTTGGCAAGCCTTACTGGGTCACCATCTCCTCTCACTGCAAGGTGAGTCGAACACGAAGAGAAGACAGTTTCGGGCTACGCAGTCACGACTAACGAGTGTAACTTCCGCTATATTCCTCCATCATATTTTAGCTGTGGAATAGAGATATTGGATTCTTTAAAGTCTAGAGGTGTAAGACAAGTAAGAGAAGACAGTTTCGGGCTACGCAGTCACGACTAACGAGTGTAACTTCCGCTATATTCCTCCATCATATTTTAGCTGTGGAATAGAGATATTGGATTCTTTAAAGTCTAGAGGTGTAAGACAAGTAAGAGAATCCAATCCATACAGAAAGTTGAATTTCCGCTGTTACCATGAACACATATTTGACTCGTTTTACTTTAGAAAAGTGGTCGAAAAAGATTCGCAGCTTTTTGCCATAGTAACTTTCGTTGTGCAAATTCATATAAAGTTTTTTAATGTAGCTTGGCTATACTTCTTTAAGCATTTTGTCTAATTTGAACTGAGAATGTCCTATGTTTGGGGTTCTATTTCCTACTTGTTGTTTTTGAAACATATTAAAGCAATAGTTCCGTAAGTAATATTATTTAACGTGCACGAGAATTTTCCATTCCAACGAAACGTAAAGAAAGACACCGATCTGAATGGCTCGATGGAAAGGGAAATAACACTTAACTTCATAATTTAATGTAAAAAAGTTACTCTTTTTAGCTCTAATCCAATCATGACATAGCTTTTTAGAGTAGACTGGTTTCATACGAATGACGAATCCGTGAACTGCTCGCCCTCTCCTAGGACACAAGTATCGACGTGCAGGGTCTCTATGAGAACAGCCAGTATCTGTTCCGAGTGGCGGCTGTCACAGAGAATGGAACCGGTGACTTCCTCACCGCAGAGAGCCCCATTATCGCCAAGATGCCTTTCGGTAAAACCCCCTCTGCTTCATCACACATCAACTCTTTGTTTTACTGTCTTCATCACACATCAACTCTTTGTTTTACTGTCTTCATCACACATCAACTCTTTGTTTTACTGTCTTCATCACACATCAACTCTTTGTTTTACTGTCTTCATCACACATCAACTCTTTGTTCTACAGTCTTCATCACACATCAACTCCTTGTTTTACTGTCTTCATCACACATCAACTCTTTGTTCTACAGTCTTCATCACACATCAACTCCTTGTTTTACTGTCTTCATCACACATCAACTCTTTGTTCTACAGTCTTCATCACACATCAACTCTTTGTTCTACAGTCTTCATCACACATCAACTCCTTGTTTTACTGTCTTCATCACACATGAACTCCTTGTTTTACTGTCTTCATCACACATCAACTCCTTGTTCTACAGTCTTCATCACACACCAACTCTTTGTTTTACTGTCTTCATCACACATCAACTCTTTGTTCTACAGTCTTCATCACACATCAACTCCTTGTTTTACTGTCTTCATCACACATCAACTCTTTGTTCTACAGTCTTCATCACACATCAACTCCTTGTTCTGCAGTCTTCATCACACATCAACTCCTTGTTTTACTGTCTTCATCACACATCAACTCTTTGTTCTACAGTCTTCATCACACATCAACTCCTTGTTCTACAGTCTTCATCACACATCAACTCCTTGTTTTACTGTCTTCATCACACATCAACTCCTTGTTTTACTGTCTTCATCACACATCAACTCCTTGTTCTACAGTCTTCATCACACATCAACTCCTTGTTTTACTGTCTTCATCACACATCAACTCCTTGTTTTACTGTCTTCATCACACATCAACTCTTTGTTTTACAGTCTTCATCACACATCAACTCTTTGTTTTACTGTCTTCATCACACATCAACTCTTTGTTTTACTGTCTTCATCACACATCAACTCTTTGTTTTACTGTCTTCATCACACATCAACTCTTTGTTTTACTGTCTTCATCACACATCAACTCTTTGTTTTACTGTCTTCATCACACATCAACTCTTTGTTTTACTGTCTTCATCACACATCAACTCTTTGTTTTACTGTCTTCATCACACATCAACTCCTTGTTTTACTGTCTTCATCACACATCAACTCTTTGTTCTACAGTCTTCATCACACATCAACTCCTTGTTTTACTGTCTTCATCACACATCAACTCCTTGTTTTACTGTCTTCATCACACATCAACTCCTTGTTTTACTGTCTTCATCACACATCAACTCCTTGTTTTACTGTCTTCATCACACATCAACTCCTTGTTTTACTGTCTTCATCACACATCAACTCCTTGTTTTACTGTCTTCATCACACATCAACTCTTTGTTTTACAGTCTTCATCACACACCAACTCCTTGTTTTACTATCTTCATCACACATCAACTCTTTGTTTTACTGTCTTCATCACACACAAACTCTTTGTTTTACTGTCTTCATCACACACAAACTCTTTGTTTTACAGTCTTCATCACACACCAACTCCTTGTTTTACTATCTTCATCACACATCAACTCTTTGTTTTACTGTCTTCATCACACATCAACTCTTTGTTTTACTGTCTTCATCACACACCAACTCTTTGTTTTACTGTCTTCATCACACATCAACTCTTTGTTTTACTGTCTTCATCACACATCAACTCTTTGTTTTACTGTCTTCATCACACATCAACTCTTTGTTTTACTGTCTTCATCACACATCAACTCTTTGTTTTACTGTCTTCATCACACATCAACTCTTTGTTTTACAGTCTTCATCACACATCAACTCTTTGTTTTACTGTCTTCATCACACATCAACTCTTTGTTTTACTGTCTTCATCACACATCAACTCTTTGTTTTACAGTCTTCATCACACATCAACTCCTTGTTTTACAGTATTCATCACACATCAAATCCTTGTTTTACTGTCCTTATTCTGTAATGATCATCTCTTCTGCTTCATCACACATCAACTCCTTGTTTTACAGTATTCATCACACATCAAATCCTTGTTTTACTGTCCTTATTCTGTAATGATCATCTCTTCTGCTTCATCACACATCAACTCCTTGTTTTACAGTATTCATCACACATCAACTCCTTGTTTTACAGTCTCTTATTCTGTAAAGACTATCTCCTCTGCTTCATAACACATAAACTCCTTGTTTTACAGTCTCTGATTCTACAATGACCATCTCTGTGTTTATCTTGTTCTCTTTAGTTTTTTTATTTCTGTACGATGTTTTTCGCATTATTCTTTTGATTTTTATAGATTTTGATCACCGTCTTGCCGTTTGCAAATTTAACTAGTTTTTGTTTTCATACTTGTCTATGTCAAGATATTTTAGGAACTCTTTGATGTGTTAATTTTTTTTGTATAATTAAAATATATTCAATTTATTTAAATCTTTACTTTCACTGCTTTGTCTTGTTTCATCTGGCCACCTATTTGTTTATTAACGAGCAAATCTTGTACCCACCATGACTTGGTTAGCTTATTTATCATTAGTCTATTTATAATTTCGTACATTGCTCATGTACCAAGTTCCGACACTTAAAGTTTAAAATTCATCTTTACATTTCCCGCTATTTACAAGTTTCCATTAAAAGACTTCCGGTCCGTCTCTTTCCTTTATGAAGACGCCCCAGATGCGCCAGGTGTACCCGATGTGGCGGAAGTGGGCGGAGATTTCGCCAGCTTGACGTGGGAGAAGCCTCGTTCTGACGGTGGTGGAAGGATACAGGGTTACTGGGTGGAGAAGCGCGAAGCTGGCACGGAAAACTGGACTCGTGTGAACAACCAGCCGTGCATCACGAACATGATCAACATCCCGAACCTGATAGAGGACAGAGAGTATGAGTTCCGAGTGTTCGCTCAGAACGAGGCTGGTCTTAGTAAACCCACCTCTGCTTCCAGGCCCGTCAAGATCAAAGATCCTAATGGTTAGTTCAATGATTTTTGTGGATATCTTAAATGCTATGCCTTTCTTCTTGGATTGTATAATGATTATACGATAACGTAAATGTTATGTAAAACTGCTCGATCCAAGAGATAATACTGAATTAGATATAACGGGCAAAGTGAGGGACACCCATTTCTTCAAAATATAAATGATGGGGTGTAATTAATAGACAGATGAAGAGTAAAAGCAATAGCAGAAAAAGGTCTGGGCTGTGGGTAGATGTAGGCAGGGCAGAAGTGACTAGAGGAAGAAGAAGTCTGTAATTCCCTCTCATGTAACGACGTATTGATCTATTTCAGCCGCCGAAGTACCTGAGTTCATCAGTGGTCTGAAAAAGGTCCAGGCTGTTGAAGGCAAGTCAGCTCGCTTTGAGTGTACCGTTGCTGGCAATCCTAAACCAGACATCCAGTGGTGAGTCGAGTCTGCGGTACTCACAAACAAGAAATAGAAACGGCAAGGGATAAGTTTAACTTTTAGAAGTGATTCATGATACAACTAGACTAAACTGATCAAACTATTGAAGGATTTCCAAAATTTTTGAAATTCTTATTGATGGTGAAGGAGAAGAAGAGGAAAAATAAGCAACAACATTACCAATAACTGAGTGCATTATACTACAAGTGGAAAGTGATCGAGAAATTCAATAAAGGGATAATATGGTCTGTAGTGGAATCAGAAGTATTTTCCCGGATCAGTTTGTGGCTGTATAGTCTAAGAATTTGACCATCGGTCAAGGACCAATTATACAAGATACACTTGATCCTCACAAAGCACTCCTAGATATTATTATTTCAGAAAATTTCGGTTCACACCTATAATTATTTCGGTCTGGTCCAAGCACTGTCATTCTAAATAAAAGGAAATCTTTGCTGTCTTAAAAAGTGCAGTGACAAATCTTAAAGTTTACAAGGAAAGAATGGTTTGATCAACATAGCTTGCCATTGCCCGTAGAACCAAGCAAATGAAACATTAAATATTTTCATCAATTCTGGGTTCCTGAAAACCGAAATACTCACCTCATTTCACAATAACAAGTTCGAGATAAATCCTAAAGTTTGTAGCGAGAAAGACTGGTTTCATCAACGCAGCTTACCATCGTCCGTGTTACCAAAGCAAACTAATGAAATACTAAATATTTTCATCATTTTTGGTTGCGTGAAAACCAAACTACTAAGCTTAATATGGTTGCGTGAAAACCAAACTACTAAGCTTTACATGGTTGCGTGAAAACCAAACTACTAAGCTTAACATGGTTGCGTGAAAACCAAACTACTAAGCTTAACATGGTTGCGTGAAAACCAAACTACTAAGCTTAACATGGTTGCGTGAAAACCAAACTACTAAGCTTAACATGGTTGCGTGAAAACCAAACTACTAAGCTTAACATGGTTGCGTGAAAACCAAACTACTAAGCTTAACATGGTTGCGTGAAAACCAAACTACTAAGCTTAATATGGTTGCGTGAAAACCAAACTACTAAGCTTAACATGGTTGCGTGAAAACCAAACTACTAAGCTTAACATGGTTGCGTGAAAACCAAACTACTAAGCTTAACATGGTTGCGTGAAAACCAAACTACTAAGCTTAACATGGTTGCGTGAAAACCAAACTACTAAGCTTAATATGGTTGCGTGAAAACCAAACTACTAAGCTTAACATGGTTGCGTGAAAACCAAACTACTAAGCTTAACATGGTTGCGTGAAAACCAAACTACTAAGCTTAACATGGTTGCGTGAAAACCAAACTACTAAGCTTAATATGGTTTGGGCCCACAGGTACAAGGGGAGCCGCGAGATTTTTGACAATGACAAGTTCGAGATAAAGACTGAGGGCGAGAAGCACATTCTGGTCGTGAAGGATGTGTACGGCGAGGACGCAGACGAGTACTCTGCGAGGGCCAGCAACAAGGGCGGCAGTCGGGTGTCTCGCTGTCAGCTGGAGATTCGCTGTGAGTACTCCGAGGCTTGCTGCAATACAGGGCAACTCACTCAACTCAACAAACTTTTACATGATGGTGTTACACTGATTTATGGGCAACTCACTCAACTCAACAAACTTTTACATGCTAGTGTTACACTGATTTATGGGCAACTCACTCAACTCAACAAACTTTTACATGCTGGTGTTATACTGATTTATGGGCAACTCACTCAACTCAACAAACTTTTACATGCTGGTGTTACACTGATTTATGGGGAACTCACTCAACTCAACAAACTTTTACATGCTGGTGTTACACTGATTTATGGGCAACTCACTCAAGTCAACAAACTTTTACATGCTGGTATTACACTGATTTATGGGCAACTCACTCAACTCAACAAACTTTTACATGATGGTGTTACAGTGATTTATTGCTTTGAACTTTTGGGCATAGTTAGGACAAAATTCTACTCAGAACGCACGTATAATTCAGCCTGCAGGCTACAGCCTACAGTCACACTCGGTGGCTTGGCTTGTTATTTAAGGAGACCTCGAGGGACACTCTCCTAGTGAATTATTCCGTAAAGCATCTTATCTGAATCCACTTTAGGAAAGTCGGTAAGAACAGCTTTACGTTTCTTTGCAGGCAAACGTAATTTTTTGTTTTTTGTATTGTTTTTTTTTTCTTTTGTAATTTGAAAAGAAAAAATGCTTCGTTGCATGTAAATGGGTTTAAGCAAGTTTGTACTTAAACATTGTGGATCACAATACGATTTTGTCTTAAAAGCTCCTTTCATATATCTAAATTTATTTCCTTTTTTTTTTTTAAGGGGTGCGGGAAGATATAGAGTAACCAGTATTATGAATTAATAATTACGTTCACAAGACAGAACCTTTTTTCGTTACTTTCATTCCTTCTGTAGAGTCGACCACCTTAGATTGCCAGCATTCAAATAGGTTTATCTTGTATTTCTACCAAAGAATAAAATGTGTTAAAACACAATGTAGCAATATCTGTTGTGTTTCCCCCCCTCCCGCAGCTCCCCCCAAGATCAACGTCCCACCGCGCTTCCGTGACGTGTGCACGTTCGAGAAGGGCGAGACGGTGACGCTGAAGATCCCGTTCTCTGGCAACCCGAAACCCGCGGTCAAGTGGATCAGAGACGGTCAAGATCTGAGCGGGGTCAAGAGGTCAGTATGTGCATGCTCGCTGTTATAAATTGTATTCTTTGTTAGTTGAAAAAAAATATAACTAAAATACATTTTCAGACATAATAATTCTGATGCGTCACTATTGCCATATAGGACAATCGTATTCCAAGAAGTTGGACTCTAGTATCAAATCGCTTTAGAAAGGTTTGTCTAACAGCCAATACCAAACGATATGACTTTTACCACGAATGGCTGTGCATTAAAGAATGAGCTGCGTCAAATAAAATTTAAAGAGGTACGTCATTCTACTACTTTGTTATATTCATTGACTGGCGGAAGTTAACTATCCGATTTTTATGCATGTAATAAAGTAACTTAAAATATTACCGGAAAAACTCTTGCCTGAGTCGATATGCAGACCTGGTTTGAAAGTCATACGTCTATCTCGAGCCCTTAACCTTACAAATTAAATTGGAATAAAAGCTTTCAGCCCGTTTTACTGTAAAAGATTGCTGTTTAATCAGAGATTTCTTGTCCATTGTGCTTATTACTCCGTTTCTCTATCTGAGTCAAAAGTGACCAGAACAATCTTTTCCTTACACTTGTCTCTCACTCGGTGTTACATGTCACTTGTTACCACCTGTGTCAGATTCAACTCTGAGGTGACCGAGCGCCATGCCATCCTCACCATCAAGGACGCCAGTAAACTTGACGACGGACCAATCAGGCTTCAGCTGGAGAATGACCTGGGAACCGACTCAGCGGTTCTTAAAGTCCAAGTCAATGGTAAACTGTCAGTATTTTTAAGTTGTTAAATCTTTAGAAACCGACTCAATGGTTCTCAAAATCTAAGTCATTGGTACAGCATCAACATATCCTCAAGATCTTCAATCTTTAGAAATTGTACTTTCACTTACTTCTACAAAACTCTCATTTAAAGCAACCAATTGATTTTTATTTTTTAGATTTTGTTAATGATATTACAAAATGTTTTTATCATTGTTTTACTTTTTCCCGAGATTTTCATTTCTTTTCTTTGGATTTTAGTTATCTTCATATTAGATAAAAAATGATTTTATGTAACTCTTTATCAGAATAATGATAAAATTTTATATAAATGTATCCTTTTTTCTCCCTCCCGACTATTCCATCCACTCTATTCCTTTTCCTTCTCTCTCTCTCTCTCTCTCTCTCTCTCTCTCTCTCTCTCTCTCTCTCTCTCTCTCTCTCTCTCTCTCCGCCCTTCCTCTCCCCATCTCCCCCCTCCCCCCTCTCTCCTGCACCGACAGACCGACCTGATCCTCCGAGGTTCCCCGTCGTGGAAAACATCCGTGACGACAGCGTGGTGTTGTCATGGAAACCACCCCTCAACGATGGCGGCAGTTTCATCACAGAGTACGTGATTGAGAGAAACGAGCCGCCCAGCGGCAATTGGATCAGGGTCGCCTCCACCAGGTACACTCTCTCTCACACACAGACGATTCATGAAGTTTCTGCTTGTCCGATTTTCACTTAACCGTACCTCTATGAAACAATATTAAATTATATTTCGGTTGAGGTACTGCAGCGAATAGTTTTTTTTTTTATTAATCAACCGTTATCACGTGAAGATTAATGAAGTTTCTATATTTGTCAATTTTTTATTGAACCGTGCCTCTAAGAAGCAATATTAATTTATATTTCGATTGAGTTACTACTGGGAAAATATTTACTGCATTAGCAATCTTTATCACCTTTTCAAAACCATTCATCCTTTACAAGGAGAATAATTCAGTTTCTGGTTGTCATTTTTTTAAGTTTCACCTTACTTCTAAGAAGCAATATGAAAGTATATTTCGGCAAAGTTACTGCAGGGAAAATTTTTTTCTGCATCATCACCCTTCCAAAGCCGGTCATCCTTCACAAGGTAATATAACACAAAAAAAAAATAATAATGAAATTTCTATGTTTGTCAATTTTTGTTTATTTCACCTTACCTCTTAGAAGCAATATGAAAGTTTATTTTGGCAAAGTTACTGATTAACATTTATAACCTTTTAAAAGCCGAACATCTAGTCCCTGTTTATACTGTGTTTGACGATGAAGAAAACTAAGTAAATAATACACCATTATTCAATGTTAACCCCACTATCTTTTCTCTTTCCTTTCCCGCCCCAGATTCGCGTTCCACAACGTGACCGGCCTGTCCCCCGACAAGGAGTACTGTTTCCGAGTGTTTGCCGACAACTTCTACGGGCGGAGCGAGCCGTGTGAACCGACAGCTCCGGTGAAAACAGAGGAGCCCGAGGCGAACCGCAAGAAGAAGCAGCTGGAAGGTAATACAACCAAACATGTTCTAATAACAATACCACTATTACCAGAACACCACAAGAAGGTAATACAACCACAGATGTTCTAATAATAATACCGCTAGTATCAGAACACCGCAAGAAGGTAATATAACACAGATGTTCTAATAATAATACCGCTAGTATCAGAACACCGCAAGAAGGTAATACAACCACAGATGTTCATATAATAATACCGCTAGTATCAGAACACCGCAAGAAGGTAATACAACCACAGATGTTCATATAATAATACCGCTAGTATCAGAACACCGCAAGAAGGTAATACAACCACAGATGTTATAATAATAATAAAGCTAGTATCAGAACACCGCAAGAAGGTAATACAACCACAGATGTTCTAATAATAATACCGCTAGTATCAGAACACCGCAAGAAGGTAATACAACCACAGATGTTCTAATAATAATACCGCTAGTATCAGAACACCGCAAGAAGGTAATACAACCACAGATGTTCTAATAATAATACCGCTAGTATCAGAACACCGCAAGAAGAAGCAGCTGGAAGGTAAAACATCCACAGATGTTCTAATAACAATACCGCTAGTATCAGAACACCGCAAGAAGGTAATACAACCACAGATGTTCTAATAATAATACCGCTAGTATCAGAACACCGCAAGAAGGTAATACAACCACAGATGTTCTAATAATAATACCGCTAGTATCAGAACACCGCAAGAAGGTAATACAACCACAGATGTTCTAATAATAATACCGCTAGTATCAGAACACCGCAAGAAGGTAATACAACCACAGATGTTCTAATAATAATAATACCGCTAGTATCAGAACACCGCAAGAAGAAGCAGCTGGAAGGTAAAACATCCGCAGATGTTCTAATAACAATACCGCTATTATCAGAACACCGCAAGAAGAAGCAGCTGGAAGGTAATACAACCACAGATGTTCTAATAATAATACCGCTAGTATCAGAACACCGCAAGAAGAAGCAGCTGGAAGGTAAAACATCCACAGATGTTCTAATAACAATACCGCTATTATTAGAACACCCCAAGAAAAAGCAGTTAGAAGGTAATACAACCAAAGATGTTTTGATAACAATACCGCTAGTATCAGAACACCGCTAAAAGAAACAGCTGGAAGGTAATATAACCAAAGATGTTCAATTAATAATACCGCTATTATCCGAACATCGCAAGAAAAAGCAGGTGGAAGGAAATACAACCAAAGATGTTCTAATAATAATTAAGCTAGTATCATCACATCTTTGAAGACAACAGATTGTATTCAAGGGCGGCATTTTACAATAATCTTTATCATTACCTCGCGATAATCAGAGAACTGTTATGGTGTCACTCTCCGTAACAAGTATAGCTGATGTCCGATACATCATTCATTGTCCCAGTAAGATTGGTACAAGTGTAATTTAACAGCATTATTGCTTTACAAGTCTTGTTCTCATTGTGCGTTATCACTGTGATGTAAATAAGACAACAATACACAATTTCGGTTACTTACTGGTGATAAGCCCTGCCGCCTATTATTCTCAGATTGTTACGAACCGCCAGTGACAGCGTAATGTTCTACCTGGTATCACTGGCATTCAACTGGGACCACCTGGACTCATGGCCGTAGCGCGGTGAAGCACTTGGCCCAATAACATTAATACTAAGAGCATGGAGGTCTGGTTGTGGTTAGCTATTAATTAAATCGTAATATCCTTTTAAAAAAAAATCAGGTCACAGCATATCCAACCGTTGAATCGGTGCCCATCTTCACGCGATGCTGAGCCAGAAAAAAAAATTGATAGTATCTGGTGCGTCTGTTGTCACAAATTGGCTCTGGATGCTTTTCAGTAGCAAAGTACAAGAAAGTTGGAAAGCTAAAGATATAATATAGTGTAGCACAGTGAAGGGCGGTGAAACATTAAGATGTAATATAGTGTAGCACACTGAATGGCGGTGAAACATTAAGATGTTATATAGTGTAGCACACTTAATGGCGGTGAAAAATTAAGATGTTATATAGTGTAGCACACTTAATGGCGGTGAAACATTAAGATGTAATATAGTGTAGCACACTGAATGGCGGTGAAACATTAAGATGTTATATAGTGTAGCACACTGAATGGCAGTGAGACATTAAGATGTTATATAGTGTAGCACAGTGAAGGGCGGTGAAACATTAAGATGTTATATAGTGTAGCACACTTAATGGCGGTGAAAGATTAAGATGTAATATAGTGTAGCACACTTAATGGCGGTGAAACATTAAGATGTTATATAGTGTAGCACACTTAATGGCGGTGAAACATTAAGATGTTATATAGTGTAGCACACTGAATGGCGGTGAAACATTAAGATGTTATATAGTGTAGCACACTTAATGGCGGTGAAACATTAAGATGTTATATAGTGTAGCACACTTAATGGCGGTGAAACATTAAGATGTTATATAGTGTAGCACACTTAATGGCGGTGAAACATTAAGATGTTATATAGTGTAGCACACTGAATGGCGGTGAAATATTAAGATGTTATATAGTGTAGCACAGTGAAGGGTGGTGAAACATTAAGTTGTAATATAGTGTAGCACACTGAATGGCGGTGAAACATTAAGATGTAATATAGTGTAGCACACTTAATGGCGGTGAAACATTAAGATGTAATATAGTGTAGCACAATGAAAGGCGGTTAAACATTAAGATGTAATATAGTATAGCACACTGAATGGCGGTGAAATATTAAGATGTAATATAGTATAGCACAATGAAAGGCGGTTAAACATTAAGATGTTATATAGTGTAGCACACTTAATGGCGGTGAAACATTAAGATGTAATTTAGTATAGCATACTGAATCGCGGTGAAACGTTTCACAATAACCATTAGCTACTCAGAATGGAAAAGTACATATTGACCCTTTCATGATCCATCGACTAATAGTAATATTGATAACATGAGAATCTAGAATAAACAATCATCGTTACTTCTTAAGATAATCAGAATTCTTTTCTATTAACAATGTGTAACAAAAGATGTAATAAAAATTTCATACATAGTTTAATCTTTTTAACTTCTTCCAGTGTGAGCAATCACTTTAAAGATTTTGCAGCCACTTGATTGCTGTTTATAAATTTCAAACATCTTTTTTTTCTATTGATGCTGTTATAGAATAATGTTTCGCAGTGTAA
Source organism: Elysia crispata (assembly GCA_033675545.1). Lineage (NCBI taxonomy): Eukaryota > Metazoa > Mollusca > Gastropoda > Plakobranchidae > Elysia > Elysia crispata. The sequence continues at coordinate 110,928 of JAWDGP010007831.1, read as the reverse complement.
TTCAACTTTTTTATCCCTCTTGCTTTTTTTTTCTGCAGATGAGTTTGGTCGTAAGATCAGAGGAAAATATGACGGTCCAAAGATTAACGACTATGACAAGTTTTGTAAGTTTTTCTTTCTTTTTGTCATTTGCTGCTCGAAGTAGACTTTCAACAACGATTTTAAATCTTTTAACTGAAATATTACAGGTATATTACATACCTTATTATTGTCTTTCTCCGTAAAGTGTGACGATGAAAAGTTACTTGTTTTATACAATGAATACAAAAACCTTACGTAATAAAAATTGTCGGTATTTCCACTTTTAGACACTTTTTTTTCTCAAAAAGAATACTCATTTAATAACATACTGAAAATGGAGTTTCACTAAGTGCAAACGATAATTCTAAGTGTTTGATCCTTAGATCTACTGATATTTGCAAATCTTATTACGCCTGGCGACATGTGGTTGAAATTCTACTCTGCCTCTAGTATAGTATATCTATAGAAGATCTTGCTTATTTATGCTGCACTTCCTCAAAAAGAAATATGAAGAGAATCTCAATACATATGAAAATTATGAAACAACCTGGACTCTCATGAATTCTACAGACGAAGATATCTGGAAGAAATACCATCCGCAGCCTGTGGAGGTCAAACAGGGCAGTGTCTATGACTACTATGATATTCTGGAAGAGCTGGGCAGGTGAGCTTTTCCTTTCTATTATAAGTCACAGTCAAATCATTTACCTCTAGGAAAGTTCAGATAGTGAATATCCTGGATGAAACTTCGCACTCATTATTTTTCTGTGAATGAAAATATCGAAAAAAAAATTGGAGACCTCCATAATATAATGACGAATGAACAAATTTATTGCCTTGGTCACAAGAATAATTTCATATGTGTATTTTCGACGATATTGAGAACTCTTCGTCTTTATTTTTAAATGTTCATGAGGAAAATTGAAATTTCAGCACTGAGATTTACAAACAACAAGCAACGCCTAGAAAGAGCGTTATCTCTCATTTCTCTTTCTGATACTGAATGTATGGTAGCACGTACTCATGTTATCTTCAGCAACGCTTCTTCAAATTGTACCCGGGCAGAACTAGAAAGTTTTGTGTCATTCATTGTCGCGAATCTCATTCATTTTTTTTTGCTACAATAATCGTGTGTGAGTTTTTTCATGGGTTTTCCCACTTCTTGTTCCCCTCTGTGTCCATGGCCAGCGGCGCTTTCGGTGTGGTTCACCGGTGTATCGAGAAGGCCACGGGCCGAGTGTTTGTCGCGAAGTTCATCAACACGCCGTACCCACTGGACAAGTACACCGTGAAGAACGAGATATCCATCATGAACCAGCTGCATCATCCGAAACTCATCAACCTACACGACGCGTTCGAGGACAAATACGAGATGGTTCTCATCTTAGAGTTGTAAGCATTCTCAAACAGATCCTAACTCAGTGAATATGAGGATTTCTTAAGTTATACTGGTAGAAATGGTAGGAGCTGTCCCTAGATACAGCATCAGCTTTCGGATTGGTTTTCCTAACAAGTTTTTGGAAGAATATCAGTTGTTGATTTTGTTTGTTTGTTTGTTTTTGTTTTGTTTTGTTTTGTTTTACTTTTTGTCTTACATCTTTGACATTCTGTAGTTTCGCATTGCTTGTAAAGTAATCTTTTTTTAAAATTTATTCCGCTAGTAGGCCTATTATTTTTCTATTCCTGAGTGTCATATTTCAAATGCAGTATTGATACATAGCCGAAATTATTTTGTTTTAAATGAGAAAAATCTATGTAGTTGGTTGATATTGATAAGTATGTTTACTCTGTCTCAACCCGTTTTTTTTTTTTTTTTAAGAAATGATAAATATAGTGATAGAGGGGAGTAAATAAGAGAGCTGAGAAGCGTTAAGAGAGATGATGGTGATGATGTCACAAGGAATACTGAGAAAGCGACAGACATACACACATACACACACATGCACCCACATGGGGAACGGCAGAGAAAGGTTCAGATAAAAATCCGAGGAGGAGATTAATAGGAAAGCCCTTATTTTTATACAAATAATTTTTAATTGCGGAAAGGGGCCTTTCAACGTACTCATCCTTACTACCACGGAACATATTCTGTCTTCGGCAGTATTGCTTATTGCTTGCTTCTATCATCATTTATGTCTTTTCTTATCTTTCCCGGCATCCTCCAATCCTAACTTGTCATGAACATAGTTCATTAAACAATGGTTAATATTTAGATTAAAATACACACCGATGCTTCTATTATTTGACCTACTTTAAGCTCCGTTAGTCACAATGCGTTTCAATTTTCATTTCTGATTTCTGCTTCGTCTTCCGATATGCTTCTTTTTTTTTTTCTGTCCAAAGAAAATTGATAGAGCGAGTAAATGTTTTGCTCTCCCCATCTTCCCACATCCTCCCCCAGCTTGTCTGGCGGCGAGCTGTTTGACCGCATCGCGGCTGAGGACTATAAAATGTCGGAGGCTGAAGTCATCAACTACATGCGCCAGGCCTGTGAGGGTCTCAAGCACATGCATGAGAACAGTATAGTCCATCTAGACATTAAGGTGAGACCCAACTCTGTGTTACTGTCAGTGTGCATGAGAACAGTATAGTCCATCTAGACATTAAGGTGAGACCCAACTCTGTGTTACTGTCAGTGTGCATGAGAACAGTATAGTCCATCTAGACATTAAGGTGAGACCCAACTCTGTGTTACTGTCAGTGTGCATGAGAACAGTATAGTCCATCTAGACATTAAGGTGAGACCCAACTCTGTGTTTCTGTCAGTGTGCATGAGAACAGTATAGTCCATCTAGACATTAAGGTGAGACCCAACTCTGTGTTACTGTCAGTGTGCATGAGAACAGTATAGTCCATCTAGACATTAAGGTGAGACCCAACTCTGTGTTACTGTCAGTGTGCATGAGAACAGTATAGTCCATCTAGACATTAAGGTGAGACCCAACTCTGTGTTACTGTCAGTGTGCATGAGAACAGTATAGTCCATCTAGACATTAAGGTGAGACCCAACTCTGTGTTACTGTCAGTGTGCATGAGAACAGTATAGTCCATCTAGACATTAAGGTGAGACCCAACTCTGTGTTACTGTCAGTGTGCATGAGAACAGTATAGTCCATCTAGACATTAAGGTGAGACTCAACTCTGTGTTTCTGTCAGTGTGCATGAGAACAGTATAGTCCATCTAGACATTAAGGTGAGACCCAACTCATTACCTGTTTCTAATTCTCCGTGTGTCAGCCTGAGAACATCATGTGCGAAACTAAGAAAGCTTCCTCAGTGAAGATCATCGACTTCGGCTTGGCTACCAAGCTCAACCCTGACGAAATCGTGAAGGTCACCACAGCCACAGCAGAGTTTGCAGCTCCCGAGATTGTGGACAGAGAGCCTGTGGGTTTCTACACAGACATGTGGGCCATCGGTGTGCTGGGCTACGTGTTGTAAGTTCATCTCCAAAATAATTCTTAGAATGTTATTCTCAATTGCTAAATGTCTACTTAAGCTGGTTCCATCTTACACCAGATCGTAAACAGCTGAAGTGGACGTTTAGCGGTTGAGACTTACATTCTTTCAATGAATAAAGAAATAATACTAGCCTGCCGCAGAGCGCGATGTCACTAGTTTTTCTTCACCAATATCTCTTCTAGCTCTACAGTTCCTGATAAAGTGAAGTGTTTACCTTGTTGCATTTATCTTTTATGAAAACTAATTTTAAAAAATCACACTGCACAGACAAACTGTTTTGTTTGTTTTCACCACTTTCTCAGTGGATTTAGAGTATTGGTCCACACATCAAGTTTAAAAAGAAATATTTAAAAAGCTAGAACATACCTGGAAATTCGTATTATGCTATATAGTATTGACAAGTAGTAAAAGTATATAGAATCCCGAACTGGATCCGTGTGTAGGGGAGCCACGAGTAGGGCCCTGATTGTTCTTGGCATACATCATGTGTGAAGTACTTTACCATTGCTTTACCGAGTCTAAAGAGACATAGCTACCCATTAAGTGCTGGGTGGACACAAGAGGGGCTGAAATAGTTTTTGGCCCGGACTGTGATTCGAACTCGAAACCTCTGGCTTGGCAGTCAATTGCATATACTATTAAACCCGTAGTACATCCTCACTAAAGGTGTTTTCTTGGATTCCCCACTCACTCTATCGTTCCTCACCAGGTTGAGTGGATTGTCCCCCTTTGCCGGCGAGGATGACCTGGAGACCCTGCAGAATGTCAAGCGGTGCGACTGGGAGTTCGATGCCGACGCCTTCGCTCAGGTCTCGCCAGAGGCCAAAGATTTTATCAAGTGTCTGCTGCAGAAAGATCCCAAGTAAGATGTTTTGACAGACACTTATACTCCATACATCTCTCTCTCTCTCTCTCTCTCTCTCTCTCTCTCTCTCTCTCTCTCTCTCTCTCTCTCTCTCTCTCTCTCTCTCTCTCTCTCTCTCTCTCTCTCTCTCTCTCTCTCTCTCTCTCTCTCTCTCTCTGTGTGTGTGTGACTCTCAGTGTCTCTTTCTCTCTTCCTGCCCCCTCTATGATTTCTCTCTCTTTCCTAATGATCTCCCTTTTTATCTTGCATGCTCTCTCTCTTATAAAAAATTTTCCTTGTAGATCCGTATTTTTCTATCTTGAAATATATATATATATATATATATATATATATATATATATATATATATATATATATATATATATACCTATCCGTTTAGAAATGCATTTTATCTATTTTAAACTAAATGCTTTAAGATCTTTATGCATCTTTAGAAATCTAACCATTGTTTCAGTGATCAAACTGTGCCTCAGAGATCATCCTCTGGTTTTGCAGTCCTTTTTCAAACCACACATTCTTCTCCTTCGATAAACTTATTTCAACTTCCTTTTTTTCATTACATATTATTTTGTTCTGTTTGCTTAAGTTGTTCATCAGTCAAGACCTGTTAGTTGTGCATCTATTTGTGTTGTTATCTTGAGAACAGAACGAATCCGACGATAGAACCGGTCTGAGAAGTTTTTTTCATTGTTTTATGCTGAGTCTGCGCAAGACTCAAGATTCATGAATGTGCACGTTGTTGTTTTTTTTTTTTTTAGTGTAGTAACAATCGAATAACGCTCTGTGATTTCAGGAAGAGAATGACAGTTCATGAGTGTTTGGAGCATGCCTGGCTCAAGGTAATAGTTTGCAACAAAGTTAAAATACTTTATTTAAAACCTTAACATTCATAATCAAATCTTAAGAATATCTGAAACTATTTCGACGCTGATGTCAGTAAAATTTGTGTTTACGAATTTCATTTTTTTTTGACCACCCTCAATGCCTTACTTTGGTCAGTATTTAGCATTTTGGAGGAGGCAATTAAATAAATGGTTTGATGATGGTTCAAATGTTTATGCTAGCATTGAAACTTTTCTTTAAAAATTTTATGCATCAATCTTTTTTTCTTTTTTCTCATGAATATTTTTAGTTATGCTTTCAGATATATATGTAAGGTCTAGATAGCCAAATGCCGACATTAGCTTTGTTTTTTTAATAATGGTGTTTGCATTAATTTTTATTATGTACATTTTTTTTATTCTTTATGTAACAAGGAATGATTTTGCGTTAGAGAACCATGAATCATTATGAACTCTGATTTGATAGTTTCTTTCTTTCAATAGATGGATCATTGGACAAGTTATACTTGTTTCAGAGCATAACATTATATTTATTCGCCTTTCATACAGGGAGACCACAGCAACTTGACCAACAGAATTCCTTCGAGTCGGTACAGCAAGATTAGGCAAAAGATTAAAGAGAGATATGTGAGTATCAGGTCTTGCTTTAATAAACGATCATTTCCATCATCAACATATCAATAAATGGCGCTCTTTTTGTTCGTCTCTAATAATTCTGCATAATTCCTTTTTGATAAATAGTATGATCTCAACTTAAAAGGAAATAATCGTATTTGTGTAATGTTGCTATGTCCATAGTTCATTAAACGGTGGTTAAAATTAGATCAAAATGCACAAAGGTGCTTCATTTCTTTGCAGCTGCTTTAATAGCAGTGCCGCTTAAACTTGCATTTCCAGTTTCTGCTTTGGCTTTCGACTTCCTATTTTCATTACTGTTTAAACAAAATTGATACAGAAGGTAACTTCTAAACGCTATTTTAAAATTATCTGATTTGTTTGTTATGATATGATTCAATAGCAGTTTTCAAAGCCTGATTTATTAGTCAAGGTGTGAAGTCATGTGACTTTTTCTGAGTCTTTGATTGGTTCCATGTAACTTTTTTCTGACTCATTGATCGTTTCCATGATCATGTGACTTTTCCTGATACTTTCATTGGTTCTAGGCTGATTGGCCTGCTCCTGCGCCAGCCATCGGTCGCATTGCAAACTTCAGTTCTCTCCGCAAGCACCGCCCCCAGGAGTATCAGATCTACGACAGCTACTTCGGTCAGTTGGAAACTTGAGGCGCTCGTGTTTGAAATGTGGCGAACAAAAATAGTTAGTTAGGAGACATTGAAAACAAAAGCGTACTTAAGAGTTCGGCACGGATAATAATGACTTAAAGATAAAGTTGTGCGTAAGCTTTCGCATCTTTTTTTTTTTTTTTAAGATACAGATAGGAGCACCAGTTGGCCAACTTGAATAACATTTTTTTGTGATCTTTTAAGTGCTACTTGCGTTTCATCTAGTTGTGTGTATTCAACCATATTTTGGATGGTACTGCTCTCTATTTTGTTGCTGTTTTTGTTTTGTTTTGTTTTGTTGGATCCATTTTCTCAGATAGAGGGGATAACTGAAGGGGTTTGCGTAGATCAAATTAATCTCTGAAAGTGAGGAAACGAGATCAGACTGAAATGGAGACAAAGTAACTTATTTTTGCCCCATAGAGATATTTTTTTAAACAAAATACACTCTACTACTTTTAACAATTTACATACATCCACTTAAACTTATTATTATGAAGCCTTTTAGTTGTTCATAGACCTAATCCTACTCAAGTTTTCATTCCATAAATTCATAGAAATGAGAGAAAAATAGTCTAGATTCGTAAGATCTAAAATCATAAACAGCAGCAGACACTGACAAAAAGATGCGATACGATGATCATTGTAAATGTTCGCATGTTCAACTATAATCACCGGTGACATATCACAGGTTTAAATATAATATTTCTACGGTTGATCTATTAAAAGCCTTTCCTTGTAATGTTCTTGAAGTCTTTTTTTTTTTTTTTAATACCCGACTTTGTAACATTACGTTAGACTTAGTACTGACAAGATGCCTCGTTGTCCACAGACCGTAAAGAAGCTGTGCCTAGGTTTGTGCGCAAGCCCAGGAACCAGGTAGCAATGGAGGGCCAAACAGCCAAATTTGACTGTAAGATTATCGCAGCTTCTCCACCAATCGTCACCTGGTAAGATTTCTGTCTCGCATGCCAGAGGTGATCCGCGGGTAAGATTAAGAACAGAAGTGATCCGCGGGTAAGGTTAAAAACAGAAGTCATCTGCGGGTAAGATTAAAAACAGAAGTAATCCGCGGGTAACATCAAAAACTGAAGTGATCCGCGGGTAAGGTTAAAAACAGAAGTCATCCGCGGGTAAGATCAAAAACAGAAGTCATCCGCGGGTAAGATCAAAAACTGAAGTGATCCGCGGGTAAGATCAAAAACTGAAGTGATCCGCGGGTAAGGTTAAAAACAGAAGTCATCCGCGGGTAAGATCAAAAACTGAAGTGATCCGCGGGTAAGGTTAAAAACTGAAGTGATCCGCGGGTAAGGTTAAAAACAGAAGTCATCCGCGGGTAAGATCAAAAACTGAAGTGATCCGCGGGTAAGGTTAAAAACTGAAGTGATCCGCGGGTAAGATCAAAAACTGAAGTGATCCGCGGGTAAGGTTAAAAACAGAAGTCATCCGCGGGTAAGATCAAAAACTGAAGTGATCCGCGGGTAAGGTTAAAAACAGAAGTCATCTGCGGGTAAGATCAAAAACTGAAGTGATCCGCGGGTAAGGTTAAAAACTGAAGTGATCCGCGGGTAAGGTTAAAAACAGAAGTCATCTGCGGGTAAGATCAAAAACAGAAGTGATCCGCGGGTAAGATCAAAAACTGAAGTGATCCGCGGGTAAGGTTAAAAACTGAAGTCATCTGCGGGTAAGATCAAAAACTGAAGTGATCCGCGGGTAAGGTTAAAAACAGAAGTCATCTGCGGGTAAGATCAAAAACTGAAGTGATCCGCGGGTAAGGTTAAAAACAGAAGTCATCTGCGGGTAAGATCAAAAACTGAAGTGATCCGCGGGTAAGGTTAAAAACAGAAGTCATCTGCGGGTAAGATCAAAAACTGAAGTGATCCGCGGGTAAGGTTAAAAACTGAAGTGATCCGCGGGTAAGGTTAAAAACAGAAGTCATCTGCGGGTAAGATCAAAAACAGAAGTGATCCGCGGGTAAGATCAAAAACTGAAGTGATCCGCGGGTAAGGTTAAAAACTGAAGTGATCCGCGGGTAAGGTTAAAAACAGAAGTCATCTGCGGGTAAGATCAAAAACAGAAGTGATCCGCGGGTAAGGTTAAAAACTGAAGTCATCTGCGGGTAAGATCAAAAACAGAAGTGATCCGCGGGTAAGGTTAAAAACTGAAGTGATCCGCGGGTAAGGTTAAAAACAGAAGTCATCTGCGGGTAAGATTAAAAACTGAAGTGATCCGCGGGTAAGATCAAAAACTGAAGTGATCCGCGGGTAAGATCAAAAACAGAAGTGATCCGCGGGTAAGATCAAAAACAGAAGTCATCTGCGGGTAAGATCAAAAACTGAAGTGATCCGCGGGTAAGGTTAAAAACAGAAGTCATCTGCGGGTAAGATTAAAAACTGAAATAATCCGCGGGTAAGATCAAAAACTGAAGTGATCCGCGGGTAAGATTAAACTTGTATGATGTCAGGCGTGATCCCAGGTTAAGATTAAACTTGTATGATGCCAGAAGTTATCTGTGTTTAAGGTTAAACTCGTATGATGCCAGAAGTTATCTGTGTTTAAGGTTAAACTTGTATGATGCCAGAAGTGATCCGCGGGTAAGATTAAACTTGTATGATGCCAGAAGTGATCCGCGGGTAAGATTAAACTTGTATGATGCCAGAAGTGATCCGCGGGTAAGATTGAACTTGTATGATGCCAGAAGTGATCCGCGGGTAAGATTAAACTTGTATGATGCCAGAAGTGATCCGCGGGTAAGATTAAACTTGTATGATGCCAGAAGCGATCCACGGTTAAGATTAAACTTGTATGACAAACGATTGCACAGCCGTTGAAAATCCTTTTTAGTCCATACTCTGAGCCCCACTTTCAGGCGTGGGGGGAAGCTAGTCCGTAGAAATCGAACGCATTAATAAGAAGGACGAAGATTGTATACGAACGCGTGATAGGTAACTATCGACTGGGTTCTGTAGCAGCGAGAGCAATCCTCATCTTTCAGATAAATAGTGTAGTAGCCTTTTTAAGATGGTGATTTTTTTCCATTTTTTATGATTCAAATTTAACCCAAGTTCAACAACGTCACTGGTTGGAAGCCACTTAAGATTTCGTTGAAGAGAGCAGTTTTAATCAAAATTTTTGTTGCGATAAGGTGGCTAGAATGCCATCATAAAAATACAGTATTTATTTTGATTAGTCTTGGATCTCACCAAATAAAGTTTTAAGATAAGAAGATAAAACCATTGGCCAGGCTTTCTTTGGCGTTGTATGCAACAAGATTAAACGAATCTCATCATTTAAAACTCCTTGCTCGGGCCGAACATAAATGTGATTGAAACGAAAATCGTCGATTGTGTGTGGGTTTAATTAAACTAAAAAAAAATCTTTTTGGTTTATTACAGGTACAAGGATGACGGTCTCCTGGGCCAGAGCTACAAACACATGCAGAAATACCTAGGCAAGGAGTATGAGTTGAAAATCTCCAGAATCAAGATGGACGACAAGGGAGAGTATATTGTGAGGGCAGAGAACTCTTTTGGGCGTAAAGATGAGAAAGCTAGTCTGAAAGTGGAAGGTTGGTTTTGCTTTTTCTGTTACATTGTCTTATATCATAACTCTTATTGAAAAGTACGTCTTTGCAATTGAAAGTTTGTTTCTTTGTTTGGTTGGTTGTTATTGTTTATTTGTTTTGTTTTTTTCAACTTAAGATGAAAAAAAAAAACCTTGTACTTCAAATAATACATGATGTTTAATAATTGTTAAGAGTGCCTTACTCTAAAAATAAAGATTCAGTTGTCTTAGATATTCATGAATCAGTTGTTGTGTAAAGATATACAGAAATTGATGATGGAAAGAGAAGAGCACTTAGCGCTTCAAAAATGCATTATATCATATGAGGAGACACCTCTCAAGAGTGCTTGTGGTCCTGTTTCAGCCAACCCAGATAAACCAGCACCTCCGTCCAGAGAAACGACACCAATGAGAAAGTAAGTCATCACATTATGCTTTAGTTGTTAAGCAAAAAAAATCAGCCAACTCTCACTTTCAATATCAGTTGTTGGTAAATATCACCCATAGTTTAAAAGTCTTGTTTGGTCAGTGCGGTAGACATCTAATTTTGTGCTCTCTCTCTCCCTCTCTCTCTCTCTCTCTCTCTCTCTCTCTCTCTCTCTCTCTCTCTCTCTCTCTCTCTCTCTCTCTCTCTCTCTCGCTCTCTCTCTGTCTCTCGATCTATCTATCTATCTCTATCTCTCTCTCTCTTTCTCTCTCTCTGTGTCTCTCTCTATCTCTCCGTCTCTGTCTCTGTCTCTGTCTCTCTGTCTCTGTCTCTCTGTCTCTCTGTCTCTCTCTCTGTCTCTCTCTCTCTCTCTCTCTCTCTCTCTCTCTCTCTCTCTCTCTCTCTCTCTCTCTCTCTCTCTTCCAATTTATTTAAAGATTCATATAAACGCTCCTTATAAGACTATGTACATAAGAAAAAAATCACCTAGAGATGCACGCCCTTGCGAAGTTTTACAGCTGCACACCGATTGATCCATACCTATATGGTTCTTCAAAGGATATACAAACAGACTAGGATTTTGCAAAATAACCTAAGTGTCCTTATGCATATGGAAAGCTTTTATTGTTATTTGTACTTTACAATTATTTGGTTCTATTGACAACGCGGGCTTTTTTTATTCCAAAGATACTCAGCTCAATAATAATCACTATCTAAAGGCATAAGAAAAAAAGCATTCATCGTAATTGTTTTTCTCTTTGTAAAATTATAATGTTTATACAGTTTTAAAAGCTTAGAGACGTGAAACTAATTCAAGATGATATACTTCAATCTGTAGGAAGCGCGTGTTTGAAGAGAAGCAGTTCGAGATGCCCAAGGAAGATGTTGTTCCGAACTTCAGCTTTGACCTCCGACCCCGTGTCATCCAAGCTCACTCCGAGTTCAAACTGATCTGCTGTGTCCAAGCTCACCCGCCCCCCAAGGTGACTCTCCCGAGACACTGCAGTGCTGCACCTGTTGCTCTCAGAGAGCTGCAAAACGCTTTAAGTTCACCGCATAGAAAATTCATCTTCATGTAATTTAAGTTTGTAGTGGATTTAGAAATATTGCAAATTGCCGTGGAAAATACCAAGTTTCTCTAAAGATTTCTATAAATTGTTGGTTTTTTTTTTTTTTTTTATTTCTTGGTAACATAAACGTGTTTGGTCTTTAGTTTTATATCTTTACAAATAATTCATCCAGTCCTACTTTCTCTGTTCCAGGTTACATGGTATAAGGATGGCAAGGAAATCCATGATGGCACGCAGTACACGATTCAGTACTCCCACGGTATATGCACCATGGAGATCAGCAATGCCATGCCAGAGGACTCTGGCAAATACTCCTGCATTGCAAGCAATACTCTTGGCCAGCATGAGACGGGCTGTAAAGTGGTGGTCGAGGGTATGGAGCTGTATTAGTGTGTTACGTAGGAGTAAAAAAAATCTTTGTCGATGAGTGTATGGAACTATATTAATGTGTTTCATAAGAATAAAAAATCTATTGTTATGGAGGGTATGAAGCTGTATTAGTGTGTTACATAAGAATAAAAAAGCTATTGTTGTGGAGGGTATGAAACATTACACATTACTGTATTAGTGTGTTACATAAGAATAAAAAAGCTATTGTTGTGGAGGGTATGAAACATTACACATTACTGTATTAGTGTGTTACATAAGAATCAAAAACCTATTGTTGTGGAGGGTATGAAGCTGTATTAGTGTGTTAGATAAGAATCAAAAACCTATTGTTGTGGAGGGTATGAAGCTGTATTAGTGTGTTAGATAAGAATCAAAAACCTATTGTTGTGGAGGGTATGAAGATGTATTAGTGTGTTAGATAAGAATCAAAAACCTATTGTTGTGGAGGGTATGAAGCTGTATTAGTGTGTTAGATAAGAATCAAAAACCTATTGTTGTGGAGGGTATGAAGCTGTATTAATGTGTTTCATAAGAATAAAGAAATCTCTTGTTCTGGAAGGTATGGAACATTACTGAGTTAGTGTGTTACATAACAATAAAAAAAACATGTTGTTATGGAGGGCAAGGAACTGTATTAGTGTGTTACATAAGAATCAAAACTTGTTGAAGGTAAAGAGCCGCCTGGTAATATTTATAGAAACAGTGGGCTTATTTTTGGAGCCGTATGTCTTTGTATAAATATTTCAGAAGTTCTATTTAGAATTGGTGGTTTTTTTTGTCCGATCCTTATAAATATGATCATCTATTTTATCAAAAGAAAAGAAAATATTTTCTTTTTCAAAATTACCAGGTTTTAAACTATCTTTAGTAGTTTTATGTTTTTCGTTTTTGTTTTGTATTACAGTTTTACTATTTTAAATTACTTTCTGCTTTGTATATATAACATTTTTGAATCGCATTGGTTTTTTGCGTCTAACCGTATGATCTCAGATCGTGTTAGCACCGCTAGTGCTGATACCAAAACCGGAAGTTCCCACACGTCTCGAACTGTGAGACGCACAAAATCTGGTTACAACGTTGAGGAGAGTTCCTACGAGGAGACTTCCTCCTCCACAACAGTGAGACGGGGCAAGAGGTCAGAGGTTACAGAGGAAGTCTCTTCAACTCGGTCCACAAGAAAAACAAGTAAGCAAAGTTACACTTATTTCAAGTGTATTCTTAGTTAGACTTACGTTCATTTTTTTTAACATGAGATTGATTTGTAGTTCAGATTTTTTGCATAAAAAATAATTTGAAGTGAAGATATAAAACTCTAGGCTTTTTTGTAATGATTTCCGTTTTTTTTTTTTGTTATGGTTAAATGAAAGTTTATCCATATAGTTTTCAGTCATTGAATGGTGAACATTTTTTGCTATTTACTTTGATTTTATAGCAGTTTCATTGATTCTTTGCATGGTTGTATTGCGTTGATCAAGGCCAGTATTGTCGTTTTTACTTCTTTTCTTAACATCAACAATATCCAAAAATACTATGCTTAGATTTGGCTTTTACTTTGTTCAGCTTTATTTGGCACGTGCCTAATTTACTCGCATAGGTATCTAGCCGTAATGATTATGCCTGATCTCCATAATTTTAACGTTCTCTAGGCAATGATCAGTTCTTACTAGCATTTTTACAAATGTATTAACACGTCCATCTTTGTATAGTTTTGACATGAATGTACGTCCAATTATAGATGTCTGCATTGTACTTTATATAGTTGAAGGGTTCCTTAAGAAAAAGCACCATTCTTTTTTACGTTGTAAAAAAAATCTGTCTAGAAGCGACAAAAAAGTTTACGTTTGTGGTCCTTATCAGTAAGAAGCCTCGTACCAGCCACGTCTATAACGTTAGTATTTAATCTTCTCGTACCAGCCACGTCTATAACGTTAGTATTTAATCTTCTCGTACCAGCCACGTCTATAACGTTAGTATTTAATCTTCTCGTACCAGCCACGTCTATAACGTTAGTATTTAATCTCATTCAAGGTTGATAAATTACAAAAATGAACAGGAAAGAAAAATATGTTTAAGCCCTTTTGCTCAATTCGAAAAAATTGCTTATGCGTTTTACTATTGAACCCTCTAATTTATATATTGTTTTATCAGTTTTGTGTCGCGCTTAATCTGAAGTTGATCATGATTATTGCATGAATAGTCGCTTGTAATTGTGGCAGAATTATTTAAATACATTAATATTTTGTATTTGCCCCTGGGACAATTTTAAAAGAAATGAAGAATAAAATATTGTTAATTTTAGTTAAAGGAATAATTATTTTAAAAAAAAGTTTTTTTGAAGCTATCGATTTTGGAATTGGTTTAAGAAAAGTAAGCGTGCAAGGATATAAAATTTCTCCTTGATTCTTTAGGACGACATACGCCAAAAAGCATAGCAGTCTTATTTCAAGCTATCGCCTTTTTTAATTTGTGCGAAGGATGGGATTGCAAGCCTTTTCCTACTTTCTTTTTTTTTTTTTTTTTTTTTTGAATAACAGTATTCCGTGCCGGCCAGAAAGAATGTTTATATTTAATTCAAAAAGACTTACCTAAGCGATGGAAGAGTTTGGGAGGATCAATTGTCTACTTCTATAGATATGTTCTTGTTGTCATGGGCAGTCATCATAGATGTGACAAAATGGTGAACTTAACTCAACAAGTCTGAGAAGCTTAATGGAACGAAAAAGTTTGGGAGGATCAATTGTCTATTTCTATAGATGTAAACATAAACAGGCTTGGCTCACTAGCTCCAGTCACGAGTCGCTGAGCGAGTGCAATGTAAACAGTTTAATGCATGTTCTTGCTGCACTAGAACTTTTATTTATATTATTATTATTATAATTATATGCATGCTGAATGCTTTCCTATATCTGCAGCCTTCAGTAGTACCACCATCACTAGCTCTAGTAGCTCTAGCTTTAGCTCTAGCATCCGCACTAGGTCATCTCGGCAGGGTGAGTTAGTCTCTCTTAGCTCCCGTTTGCTCTCTGGTAGCGTCTTTCTCACATTCGCTGTTTGCCGATATGTCTATTTTTCTGTCTTTTTACCTCTCTCTTCAAGTCTCTCAAGTCTTGCTTTTCTGTTCTGTCTGTCTGTCTCTGTCTCTGTCTCTGTCTGACTGTCTTTCTCCCTCCCTCTCTCTCTCTCTCTCTCTCTCTCTCTCTCTCTCTCTCTCTCTCTCTCTCTCTCTCTGTGTGTGTGTCTGTCTGTCTGTCTCTCTCTCTCTCTCTCTCTCTCTCTCTCTCTCTCTCTCTCTCTCTCTCTCTCTCTCTCTCTCTCTCTCTCTCTCTCTCTCTCTCTCTCTCTCTCTCTCTCTCTCTCTCTCTCTCTCTCTCTCTCTCTCTCTCTCTCTCTCTCTCTCTCTCTCTCTCTCTCTCTCTCTCTCTCTCTCTCTCCCTCTCTTTCTTTATCTATCTATCTATCTGTCTATCTCTTTCTATCTCTCTCTTTTTCCCTTTATCTGCCTTTTTCTCTCTATCTATCTATAGATCTAATAATCTTTCTCTTTATCTACCTATCTCTTTCTTTCGAGCGCTCATTTAAACTATTTGTCTATACCTGTAATTATAGATAATATATATATATATATATATATATATATATATATATATATATATATGTTTTAATGCATTGACTAATGTCATTCATAGTAGCATTGCATGGCAAAGAAGACCTTGACTATATTGCTTTCTGTATGATTATAAAGCGACACTTGTTTGCCGCGTTGTAAAACTTTTATTTTATTTTTACTTTCGTTCTCTTCCCATTGTTAGAGATATAATTTTATTTCAAGCAAATTGTTTGAAGGCATCATATATGTTGTCAGAGTAACTAACAATGGATATAATTTCAATTAAAAGTAATATAATTCTCTAGTGAACTTCTTTCATTCATATTGACACCAATTTCGTGAAGATCATCATCAGTATCATCATCACCATCACCATCGTCATCATCATCATCAGATTCTTCTTCATCATCTTCATCGTCATCTTCATCATCATCATCATCATCATCATCAACATCATCATCATCATCATCATCATCATCTTCATCACCATCATCATCATCATCATTACCACCATAATTACCATTATGACCAACATCAGCATCGCCACCGCGATTGACATCATCATCACAATCGCCATTTGATTTCAAAGCAAGGATCAGCAACACAAACATAGTTATCCTTATTATCGTTGCCATTGTCGTCGTTGTCTTCATGCCAATCTATCCCTCCTAGTATTCCACAGTAGTTGTAACGCCTACAATATAATTATCACTCTCCGCCCAGGGCGAAATGAAGCACCGGAAGAGGAAGCTCCAAAGTTCACGGTGCAGCTGACCCCTGTGACGGTGAACGAAGGCGAGAGCATCCTCATGGTTTGCAGCGTCACGGCTAAACCTGAGCCTAACATTGAATGGTTCCAGAACGGACAGGTTGGTCTCCCTTTGGTGTATGGGACTGGGTGATTTTTTTCCAACGTATTCTTTTCCTTATCTTTTACCCATTCACCCGTTTTGTTTTGTTTTTATATAGTTCAACAGTTCTTTTTTTCCTCCATATCAGTGTAACGATAGTGGTCGTAGACCACACTTAAGGTTTAGCCATGTGCAAATTAGCATCGTACTCTTGTGTGTTGAAAAAATAAAAGATGTAACTAACTTCATAAATGTATGTGTTGAAATCTGCTATGTCCCTCTTCGTAATATATTTTGAAACAATAGACAACAACATTAAAAACAGCAATACGAAAAGCAATACCAATACTACAGCAGTCTCTCTCTGACCTCCAGATGCTGAAGTCTGACGACGCAGTCAAGTTGAGTTTCCGGCGAGGGGAAGCTAAGCTGGAGATAGCCGAGTCTGTCCCAGAGGATGAAGGAGACTATGTGTGTAAGGCGACCAACCCTGCCGGGGTGGCCTCGACTAAGGCAAACATTATTGTTAATGGTAAGCGTGAAGAGCGGCTGGTGCCTCTTTTATCCTGTATTCTCGCTAGACTGTTAGCCTTTTAGAGCCGCCTCTGGTGCGCGTACCAGAGAAATGCATCTTATTATTTTCAAAAATGGCTAAACTAACGATTAGAGTCACAGAGACTAATGGACTTTCGTCAAGCCTTAATTAAATGAGATTCGAAGTCAACTCCAAACAGGCCAAGTTAGAACTCGAAACCCAGACCTCCTTACTGTAAACCCAGCGCTCTACTGGGCTATCTGATATCCCGTAACCTTGAGTTATATAAACTAGAGTCAGGTGCCATTTGATGAAAGAACCTACCTTACCTATAGAGGATACAGCAGGAAGCAATAAATACTCTCTGCTCCTATCTTCTCCAAACCGCCTACACTGAGTTATATTGTTACAAGCCAGCGCTCTACAACTGAGCTATCTGGTATCCCGTTACCTTGAGTATATTATGACCTAGAGCCGGGTGTTATTTGGTGGAGGAATCTACCTTACTAACAGAGGATACAGTAAGAAGCAATGCTCTCTGCTCCTATCCTCCAAAGCGCGTGTTAGATCACTACTGTCTGGACTTAGCATAATATCTTACCGGGTTCGTCATGGTCCGGAATGAATGCATACTTTAAAACCATCCAAAAAAAAAAATAGTAAGCTAATGACATACGAGCAGTTTTAGCATCATCTATGATATCTTGTCTTTTTCACGTAGATAAAAGTTATAATGAGTTTCATTATTGCCTATTTTGAGTTTTTGATTCCTTGTCCGCCAGTGTTTTAATGGTTCTAAATTTCTCCCTAATATATGCTTATCGTTCCTATAGGATACTGGTTTCTCTGCTACTTTAAGTAGTGTATCATCTTTTAGGTATTATTGTTATCATTATTATTATTATTATTATTATTATTATTATTATTATTATTATTATTATTATTATTATTATTATTATTATTATTATTATTATTATTACTATTATTATTTTTTCTAATATTTGTTATGATTATCATATTTATTATGATTAAACATTAAGACCTGCCAGATATATATTCTTGCCTTTACAAAGTTCCTATATTTAAAAAATTTCCGTTTGTTTATGATCATTTAGAACTATATTATTATTAAGACCTGCCAGAAACATATTTTTGCCTTTACTAAGTCCTCAATATTTTGACAATTCCCGTTTGTATATTATCATCTAGGGCAGTGGTTCTTAACCTTGTTGAAGATACTGAACCCCACCAGTTTCATATGCGGAATCATCAAACCCCTGTTTAGTGAAAAATAAAATAGGATTTTTTTTCACATTCAAGACATAAATATGATTTTACTGGCTCTGCCGAACCCTGACACCGACCCACTGAACCCCCACGGTTCGATCGAACCCAGGTTAAGAACCACTGATTTAGGACTATATTATTATCAAGACCTACCCAAACTATATTCTCGCCTGAACAAAGTCCCCAATATTTTAACAATTTCTGTTTGTATGTCCTCATTTAGG
>JAWDGP010007831.1:0-87500 GCA_033675545.1 Elysia crispata | reverse complement strand
GTGATTTTCGTCTAGTCATTGGAGAACAGAAAGGAATCCGAGTCCCATCTGGAGAAAAAGAAGGAGAGCTAATCTTAAGATTTGTTGTGTGTAACAAGAGTTGCGATCCTTAAGGCGTAATAACAGGCAAGATCTAAGCCTACATCTTGATAAGATGAGATAAATTGTCGCTGTTTTCATTGATTCCCCCTTGATAATGTAACTAAAGGTATACGATTGAGATAGACCAAAATTGCATTTTTAATTCGATTAATTACTGAGTTGAATCGGTATAAAATAGAGTTTCTTTTTCTGTTTTCTCCGCATTAGATTTTTGGAAACCGAGGTGGGAAAGTAAATTCGACCAAATAACAATCATAAAACTAAAACTGAATTTGTTTTAACCAAGGAAGTGAAGATCAAGAGCCACTTCTAATTTTGTTAGTCCTTACGATCGAGTAAGCATATAATTGAGACAAAAAAAAAAAAACAACAACTGCCAAACCCACTATTCCAGTCTCCTTGAAAATCTATAATTTTTAGCTGAAATTACAACAATTCATATTTATGGCATCTTCTTTTCTTTAAACCTCTACTAACATTGGCTTTATTTACTCTCATGGTTGGGGATCATTTGCATAGATTCAAATATCCTTTTCTTTTTTTCATGTTTTTTAAACTTTGAAGGTTGACATGACAACCCTATGTAATGGGTTTAGGAAAAAGGGTTAAAGCTGTCATGTGGCAGAGCGTCTGTGAAGATGCAGCAATTCAGTGGCATTTTTAACTTTTAATTTTTTCGTTGCTCATGGTTATGGTTAACAACACGAGCAGTTGATGAAGTGTGCATATTCTATTTACAAAAGACTTGAAATATAAAATATATATATGAAATATATTTATACATAAATTGAAAAAGAGTGGTCATTCATCACTTAATGAAAGATGTATATGCGTGAGATATGATAATTTAATTTAGAAATGCAGAAATTATAAAGGTCATTGAATTACATCTACCAGATGAATTGAAAAATTTTTTAAAGCTTAAAGTGTGGAAATATACATGTACATACAAACACGCATTATATTGTGATCAAACTTTTTGTTGATTTGTTTTTACTGTTTCTTTATTTTTTTTTCTTTTCTTCCATTTTACAGCTCCTTTCCTCTGTATGGATTATGTCATTTCAGTAAAATATATTTTGGTTCAGGTCTATGCAAATTATTCTGTTTGATAAATTTGTGTTGGTGACAAAGATGTGCCTGTAAGTAGTATGAGTGGAAACTTATTTCCCCCATCTTGAATCATGGATCATTCGGGCAATACTCAAATGCTGGTATTATCAAAACCGAATTTATATGCACGTGTGTGTGGATTCTTTATTTTTACCCATTTTTACATGTAATTTTATAAGATAATACATGCTTTAGAAAAATTCATATATTTTTTTTACATCTGTTATGATTGTTTCATCACATTCGTTGAAGTGTGGGATTTTTTTTTACACCTTCGTAATTCTATTATTGGTCTTTTACTTCTTCTTCTTATTTTTTATTATAATCGTTAATGTTATTATTAAATTTTTTCATTATCATCATCCACGTTTATAAAAAAAAAAAAATTCAAATGTTCTGGAAATGCAAGCATTGTGTGTTTATTCTGAAGAAGATTTTAGTCCTTTAAAAATGTGTATGGACTTCCAAACAAACCTGCCAAAAAGTTGTGATATCTGATTGATTGTTGTGTGGAGTGAATGTAAAATATGAGAGGTCTAAATACGGATTTTTCCTTCATACGGTTGAAAGCAGCAAAGGAGAGCGTACCGGAAAGAAGTGAGCAAAAGCCTTTTCTGGGAGTTTTTTAATGTTTGATTTTCATTTAATCATTTGTCATTTTTTTTTTATTAATCACAAGTTCTGCTAAGTATGCTTTCAAGTTATTCCTTAGCTGGTACATGATTTCTGAAAGTGAGAGTTTTGTTGAACATGTGCCACAGTGTGCCTTCTAGTTACATTTTTGTTTTCAACTGCAATATTTTGACTGCTTTATAAAGTTATCTTTGGGCTTTTTATTTATCCCGTCGTAATTTTGAGAATGATTTTCTTTTTTGGGTTGCACCTGATATTAACAATTTGAGAAATAAACTTTTTTTTCACCCCCTTACCAGCTGTTCCTTGTATTTATTCTTTTTTCTTGCAGCATAAAGTAAGCATGTATTTTGAATGATACATATAAAAACTGGAAGAGGGCTAACTCAATTTTTTGAAACAATAATAAGTAAGCAGCTAGATTTTTCTATATAAAAGTTACGTTTTTCTAGGTATTGCAAGCTCTAAAACTTAGAAAAGAGGAAAGTCCAAAATTTTAAATGACTGCATTTCTAATATTAAAATCCAAAGAGAGGATGCCAGCATTTGTACAATAGAGGAACAAAAATTGATCTATTTGTTAGTACAAGCTATTAGTTTGTATCATGTGCACGACGATGGAAATACAACAAAATAATTGAGAGGCATGGCTTAGAAAAAAACACAGTAAAATCACTGTTAGCGTTTAACTGTATTATAACTACAGTCCCTTCCCTTTAATAAAACTTGGTCCATGCTGCAGCAGTTTACTTAAGCACTGACCAAATACATATAGCTTTAAGTTCATTACATCTTCAAAGTTTATCTCAAAGTCTTTATAGGGGAATCTACTGAACTTCGTACTTAGAGGATACTCTGGGATGGCACAGACTAATATGTGAATTTATATTATCAACCAATATTTTAACAAACAGTCAAAGCAGCAGCGATTGCTTAGAATATAACAAAATTAGAAGAAGTTTGATCTTTAAAAAAAGTTTTAAAATAGAGAAGAGGGGGTAAAGAGGGGAGGGTGAGGGACGGCTCCTTGTGTGCCTGCTCCTTTTAAACTTTAGCATTATAGTTTTAATTCTATTTACAGATACACACTCGTACTTTGGGATCCCAAGTTGCCTCCATATGTCAATTTGGATTTAACGTAGAGAACAAAGAGATATGACTACACAGGTAACAAAGAAGAAGTGGTACAGAGAGAGAGAGAGAGAGAGAGAGAGAGAGAGAGAGAGAGAAAGAGTGGGGGGAGGGGGGGAAAGGGATGTGGTGGGAGCATTCCTGCTAAATGTACGCTTCTAAAAATCCAGATACACTATAACCAGGTGATAAATTGATGTAATTAAAATGTGCCAGAGACAGAAATAAAGGAGAGTAAGAGACAACAAAAAGATCATGTGAAAATCTTAGAGAAGAGATTGCCACTGCTTCCTTATCAGTGATTACTTTTTTTCTTTTACTGTTTAGATAAAATTGTTCTAGAAATCACAGAAAACAACTCAAGATGTTTCTTATCAATATAAAATTTATTGCAGGTTTTTTTTTCATCATGAAATTTTAAGTAACAGCACAAAAATAAGAAGGAAGAGAAGAAAAGAAAGGTGGTGGAAAGGCGAGGGGTCTACTACAGACTGAATTTGCTAAGAAATCTGCAGAAATAATAAGATCTAGCCTGAAACTGTTAATTTTGCTTAATGAGCAAAATTTAATGTTTAACAATGTCACTTTTTCACACTTACACAAAAGAGAAACATAAAACAGCATTCTACATCTTTTAAAAAAAATAAGGTTACATGTATGAATTTGCATTTTCCTTCCACCCATTCCAAGTCAAAGAAGTTAGTGGCACCAATTCATACCGAGTCTCACATACACTTTCAATGATTCTGAGTTTATGGCAAATTATTATGCAGAACAATCATCACCTCTGAACCTCATACTAGTATGTCATTTGCAATAGCCTTATCCATAAAATCCATCCAAATCACTTACAAGTATAACTATAAGGAAAAGAAACATAAGGAGGAAAATCTTTGATATAAATCAAAAAGTATGAAGAAAAAATAACTCATGTAGACATATTTCTTAACAGGATTAGTTGCCAGGAACAAAGACTATAAACAGCAAGTGAGGAGAAATTGCTGCGAAATAACATTTTTTATTTATGATAGTCATATATCTGAACTGACAATAGTATGTGTAAAAAAAAAATGTAAAAAATTGCTAAAGTACATGTGAAAAACTACAGAAAAGGCACATAGATTTACATCTTCTATATCATTAGATCTATTTAATAAGCCCTCACATTTTCTTCTTTCCACTTCAGAATTTAAGGCTTTATAGTAACACAATCTTTTCAGTACTAATTATAACAAACTTGGAAAGAAAGATAAAGATTAAATGTATCCTTAGTTACCTGAACTAATACTTAAACAATTTTGACCATGTAAATACTATGGCAGCATTACAGCAATCTAGAAAAATATCCTTTCTAATACTATAACAATAGCAAATCTCACAACATACAACACCAAACATTCAGTCACAGTTTTATCATAAACAGTTCTTCATACAATGCACATTACCTATTAGTATCATAGAAGTCTCACAAGTTCGTTACCAGTTTATCTTAAGCAATAAATGAACACTAAAAAGACCACAAATGAGTATTTTATACATTAATAATATTACCTAATGCACGAAACAAAGCAAAAAAAGTAGTCATAAATATTGAGAGAAATGATATTCATTTATTATTTACTGCTGCTCATGTATAATACTATGTTAGCATTATGAAAGCTTCTTGTAGTTGTACATCAGTACTGTCATTGTGATAGCCTTGGAGCTTATGTATGAGAGTATACCACTGTAAAAGCTACTTGTTCATCAATGCTGACAGTTATGTAGCTTATGTGTGTATTAGTTTGGCCACCATAAAAGGCTGATTGTTCATCATATCAGCACTGTTATCCTTGCTTACTGGTTGAAGGAAGGACCCTATAAATTTTTTTAGAATTGTTGACTGATGAAAGAGTTAACCTTCTCTTAATCAATTAACATCTTTTTCCCTTAACTCATGTACATCTACTTGATTAACATTAAGGTGATGAAATAAGAAACATTTCTTTTTTTTTCTCTTTCTGAGCCACAATTAAAACTTGCAACATGCCTTGTTCTTACAATTTTAGATCAAGATACCAGTAGGTCTACTGACCTGACTAAATACTTTTTTCCACCCCTTGCAGTTACAGGCATCTTTAAAAATTGGAACTTATATGTCTTTCTTTCTTTTGCAAGAGTGTCTAATAGTAAGACATATCAATTTACAGCTTTAACGTTTTGCACCTCTTTTCTATGTGAGAAACATTGTAAGTTTGAGTATCCGCTTAATTTATGGCAATGCAAGGAAGTGTTGGTGAAGCTAATTTTTTGTTTTGTTTTTACATCTAAATATGTTTCATTTTACTTTCAAGGTTGTATAAGCTATAATAAGAACAACTGACAAAATTCTTTGAAACTAGTCAATGATGAATCAGCAATGCAAGATTAAAAAAAAAAGCAGTTCCAATCTGTTCCCAGAATCGGAGTATGCAACTGTGTAAAGCTAAAATTATGCATTATCTTCAATACCTGCAGTTAAAAATCATTTGTGCTTACAGGATTTTCAAAGATTAACAAAATATGAAGCAAAAATTTTTGTTTTTGCATCTCCTTTTTTTTTTTAAGTCTTTGAGGAATTTGTTTAAAAAGCTAGCATTAGAGCTGGAAATATATAACGCTGAAGTCTTCCCTAAAGAAAAAAAAACCTCATAATTCTTGATTTCAAATTATATAAAGATCTTTTCAATCTCATTTTCCCCCTGAATTTTCTCATGTGGAAGAAAGAGATGTAAGGCTGAGTGCAGGATTACGCTTACTTTTGAAACTCCGAGAGGAAAAAAAAAATACCTAAAAATATTGAAAAAATTATTTTTTTCTGATTTAAACACTCATTTCATTAGAAAGTATTATTGTTTTCCCCGTCTTAGGAACACAAGATCACTATTCTCTTTTTTTTATCATTTCCTTTTTTTTTTCATTTACTAGGCAAACAAAAAAGCATTTAAATTGAAAAGTAAAGTGAGTGTTCTACTCCTTACAATTCAGCGGCCACCACCGTGAGATAAACCTTGCACCAATAAACCGCCACCACCTAAAGAAACCAAGTTGATGCAAAACTCAACAAGATATTCTACAATAAAAAATTTTTTTTTTTTCATGGGGCTTTCTTCTTTTCTTGCAAGCTTACATATCCTTGTACATGAGCTGGTTACATCCATGATCAAATCAATGAAATGTGCAGTATAGCTGACATGATTGGGTGAGCAAGCATCTTTTAAGTGGGGAAAGTGGAGGACATCTATCACGCATGGCTATCAGCCTGTTGATGAAACGAAAAGCAACTTGGTGGTATTATGGTGCTTCTATTGCAAAAATCTTGATAGAAAAATTTTTATACACTTTACAAATAAAACTTTGACCTCACTTTTTTGTTCTTTTTTCATGTTAGTGTAAATTTTTTTTTTTTTTAGACCATCTTTCTTATCGCTTAAAGGTTTGAAATACATTTCTAGACTGAAAATCTTGAGCTTATGAATTTGAATTGGTCAACAAGTGACTTCACATAAATTTGAGGCCTTTGAAATAAATAGATGAAACTGCTGCAATGTTATGGTAATTTTATTCATAATTGTCAATATTAGAATGCTGTGCTCATAATGTTAGGAAAAAGTGTTCATGCTTGAATGTAAAAATGGACACGAGTTCATCTAGTAACCATATAATAATAAGCTGTTCACATAGTCTTGCAATTTTCATTTGAATTAATCAATGTCAAAATTGTGAATAACAACCCATTTTCCCCATGGACAAACATACTCAACATGGAAAATACAAATATGCAACTGAGACCATTAAAGCTAAAATTTTTGCTTTGCAAACAAAACAAAAAGAGTTATTTGTGCTTGAACAAATATGTATAGCACCATCAAAACTGAAAACAAAAATGGCCCTTAACAGACTTGCAAACTATTATAGCAATCAAGCCTCAGACTAGAATTCTATTTGATTTGCTCACATCTTCACTTGATCAAAAGTGGAGAAATAACATATGGCATAGCAAGAAATACAGAAATGTATCGTATAGGCTGTGATATGTTACACTACTTTCAAGTGCAGTCGTTCACTTTGTTTTGTAGTGCATGGCAAACTTTTCAAAACTTAAACAGATCTTAGGTAGACAGTCAACAAATCCATGGATAAGCATGGATGACGTGAGAAATTACTAGAATTCAGCAAATAAAAACTTAAGTTTGCCCTTTACTACCCAGCAACACTTATAAGCAAAACAATGCACAAATGTTACTTTCCTTAACATAAAATGATGAGTTGTAATAATCTAAGCCTTTTAAATGTTGCTGACAGTGGACTTAATTAGTTATTTTAAATAACCCTGGTCACCCTTTCCTCAATTAAAACATGGATAAAATTTTCCTCTGGGCTTACCAAAGGAAATATTCACCAAATCTCATTGCAGAATGAAATACAGGATAAGGAACGTGAAGAACTAACTAAATACCATAATTACATTTAACTACTCCACAAAATTTTTGAAATTCCAGCTTTCTTCATCAAACAGCCAATGCTGCTAACTTTATTTTTCATTCATAGAGTTCAAAAGCTTTATTACTGTGTTTGTTTATTACAATGAAGAATTTTGTCAACTATAGAGCTTTACAGATGATTTTTTTTACTTCTCTCCAACACTTAAATGAACATATGGTTAATTTCTTTTCTTTTTTTTTTTTCCTACTTCTTTTCTTTTAACTATTTTTATAAGAAAATGATTTGGTGAACATAAAATATAATCTTTCATTCTGCTAATACAGTTACATACAATCTGATAATATAGTACAGATAATATTGCCTTGCAGCCATTTTAATCTCCTGCAATTCAAACTGTTTAAAAAAAAAAAAAAAAGCTAAAGTCACAACCATTCCACAAATTTCATCACATTGAGATACCTTTCAGACATCATTATAATTACTTATAAAATATTGATCATTGTTCGTATACAAAGTCTGATAAATGAACTTTTGGTGGTTTTTATTTATGAAAATTGTCAAGAAATAAAGCATATAGTGTAGTATGCATCATTGTCGGATCGGCTGAAAGAAGGATGTATTTAGGCAAGGATGTACTTCACATTCATTCATAAAAAGATAATGATAAGTATTTATGCATAGCACACAACACACAGTAATACTTCACAATTCATGCAAATACTAGTTTTTAAACAATTAAAACAGCAATGCAGCTTTGTCTAAAGCAACTCAGTTTCAAATAAAATACATTGTGTTCCTTTTTTTTTTACATTTTAAAACAGCTACTTGAGCATTGAGTATCCTCAAGCGCATCTAAATATATCCTGTCCACATGGGGCAATCATCCTGGTTCTTTAAATAAATTTCAGACAAAGTTAACACTCAGATAGATTCTCATACTAATACAGAATGCTTATGACAAGTTTCTAGAGAAAAGAAAACATTCCATATATATCTGCTATACCATTGAGTTGGACTCCCCAATCTTGTCTGCTATCTGTGAAGGAAAAAAACATTCATGGAGATATAGAGATGGAACACTTGAGCATGCACAAAGCTTAAAAACGCTGAAACTGGTAGAATATTAACGAACTGCATTAACCAGCATTAGTCTCCAAATTAGTCCTTATCAGTGAGATGTTGGAAATTTGAATTCCACAAAGACAGACTTGAATGCAGATTTTTTTACTTCATGTATTGCAAAAGAGCAAAAACTTCAATATCTTCTCTGATTATTTCACACAATTTTCAGCAATGGTAGGTTAAGAAAAAATGCACTGTTTTAAATTTTTTGCACCTTTTCATGTGGCAAATGTGACATATGCCTCATTTGGATTGACCCAAGGACATTTATCTAAATGATATCAGAGAAAAAAAATTGAATTATTTTTAAAAAGAACAGAAGTATGGTATAAATGGAAGATTGGAAATACAGACAACCATAAAATTTATTAACAAAAAAATGTTTAAAATAAAAAAAAATATTTGCTTTAAAATATTTAGTGTATAATCAATTTTCAATCATCATAAAAAAAAAGTTCACTTGGGAATTTAAGCAAATTTTTTTCATTCACTGTAACATAAGCAGCAGTTGCAGTTTAGAAAAAATTCAATCTCTCTTAGTCTTTCTCACATATTGAAATGGTTCCTTAGGAATTGAAAATGGTATCATGGAGCTTAAAATAATGTTGAGTACTTGGTAGAATGATCATTATAAAGAATTTTTTTTTTCTCTTTCTGTGGTGATTTTGTGTCTAGAACAACCTGCAAATTCTTTGATTCTTTTTTGTATGGCTAAACCACTTTGATAATCATGACCTTTTTCACACATTGAACTTACATTACGGATACCAGGTAATAACAAGATTGTTCCAATTACAGGTACACGTCTTAAAAAGTTGACTGCTACTGGGAAAAAGCCACTGCAAAATAAAGAAAATCAGAACAAATTATTTAGTACAGTATACGAAGTATAGCTAAAAATAAGCAAGGAATTCCAAAAACTATTATATATAGCTTTGTAATTTTTAAGACACATAGAAAAGAGACTCAGGGAAAAACTCTAAGTTTCTGAGTTAATTTCTCTAACAATTTCCCAACTCTGTTGTGCATATTCATTGAAAAAAAAAAGTTAATGGTTATAGTATCGCTTTTCTTGAATTTGTACAAATCTTAAATAACATCATATAAAACTTGTACTTTTCTAAATACATGGATGTCACCAAAATCTTGCATTTATGATGCTTTCAAGGGAAACCATTGGTATTTTCTTATGACCAGTATTTTTTTAATGACCAATAGCATCAAAACATATTAATGGTTACCACATAAGGTAAATTATAAATGTTTTATTAACATGCATGAAAAGATTTTTAAACACAGCAATTTTTTCAATTCTTTGGATGATATCACCATTTCACATTCTATGCGAGAGAAAAAAACTTGTTTCTGTAAATCATATAAAATAATTACATAAATGGCTTTAGGATCCGCAGTTTACCATACAATGTGTGTGAATGTATGCAAATATATCAGTTGATCAGTTGGCAAAATATGTGTACCACAACTTTTTAATAGTGAGAATTTCTCACCAGCATCATGTCTTGATAGAGGGCTGCTGTCAAATTATTTGAGGATATATTGTGCATTCTCAATTATGCAACCAGATTGCAACAACTTAATTTCTACACAGACTCTTCACTACTAAGATATTCACCTTTACACTGAGCAAGCTTTGTTCTACAGTTTGATCAGTTTGCGAAATGAAGGCAAATCTGTAAATATAATTTGACAATTAAATTCTACATTGTGCTCTTGTTGTAAGGTTATCTCCTTAAGGCAAAGTCTATGATGGAATGGATGAGCATTTGACCTGGTCAAGCATCTTAGAGCATCACACTCTTTAAACTTATAGTAAGTGAGCCCAACAAAATGTTTAAACCAGTACCTGAAAAGCAAGAAGAATCCATAAAGCTCTACACACATGCCAATCACAGGCCAACCTAGTAGGACAATAAACATTCCACCAACGAAAAATCCAGTAGCTTTCATCTTATGTTGTTGGAAGAAGAAGCGAAATGTTCTCTCCAAGCCAATCACAAAGGCCAGGCCACAGATAAACAGGATCTGGAAAGGTAAAGGGACGACAGAGGTAAACTAAAAGTTAATTTCATTTATAAATGGCTATAAAGTTGGTTAAACTGCACTTCATGTATTTGAGATTTATATCATATGTTCCTTTTCAATTAAAATTATTTTAAATCATGATCAAAGATTCTATGATGCAGGTCTTACTCTTTAAATCTTAGAGCTCATGGTATAAATCTATGGAAAATTTAAATGCCTCTGGGTACTTATATAAGAATAAAGTGTGCTTACAATAAATGAACAGCCTGTTCTAGAAAGAATGGACGTTAAAAAATTTCATAGCTGAAAAGTCAAGATTTTAAACTCATCCACACATACAGTTTGCCAATCTTAACTTCCTGATTTCAGTGCATATCTTTGATAAACGACTTATGCGCACCATTTTCTTTTACACATCTGTTGAACTAAACAACTCTGTATATATCTCTTCTACTTGAAAACGAATTCTGATTTGAGAGGCCAGTGACAGTTTGAACTAACCTGACACGACTCAATTTGTTTAAAATGTAAAGTGTGTGAAATGAATAATAAACTGGAAAGAGAGTAACAGCCTACATATGTAAGTTAGCCTTAGCTTCTGCAGTATTG
Organism: Elysia crispata; assembly: GCA_033675545.1. Taxonomy (NCBI): domain Eukaryota; kingdom Metazoa; phylum Mollusca; class Gastropoda; family Plakobranchidae; genus Elysia; species Elysia crispata. The sequence continues at coordinate 76,283 of JAWDGP010007831.1, read as the reverse complement.
GAAAGAGATGCTGGTGTACAGCAGGGCATCTATAACATACAAGCCAATAGATAATTTTCTAATTTTCATTTCATGGCTTGATGAGTGTGTTTTATGCATAAAAATTAAAACTAGCACAACTTTATTAATTCTTTCAATAGTAACATCAAAATCCACAATAAAGTATCGTATCTAATTATATCCCCTTTCGGAGTTAATAAGGAAATGCACTTTAGCTCAGAGTGCTGAAAATATCTTGCTGTCCAATCTGTTCAATTTAAATGGATTATAAGATTAAAAATAAATGTGTCTTGATCTCCAATAGATTAAGACATTTATATTTTACAAAATTTAACAATACTCTTTCATACATTTCTTTCACATGACTTAAATTATGATAGCATAATATATCTGGCCTGTACCATAAGCTAAAAAAAAATTAAATTCAGCTGCTACTTACATTACCAATGGCCAAAAGACCTTTATCAAAGAAAAAAAGCATTCCTAGAAAAAGGAAAGCTATTCCAAAGCCAGCTAAGCCAACACCAATTTCTGTGAAAATTATAGAAGAAGCTTTTGTTACAAATGATTAACTAGTGTGACCAAAAAAAAAAAAAAAAGTTGAAGATTAAAAAAAAAGGACTTCAATATAAAAGTGCATCATTAAGCAATTTACATTTTGTCATTTCGTGTACTTTAATTTTGTCAATCCTAGTATAGATTAATCATCCAAATTGAATACTCTTATAAATGCAAAAAACATTGAGACTTAGACAAGAAAAACAAAAAGTCTTTTCATAAAAAAAATCATTCCTGATATTCTCCTAATGGTAATAACATTCACTGTTACTTTTCCAGTAAACCACAATCAACTATAAATTATATTAAGCTTAACACCAATCAGTGTTTGAAAGATCTAACATGTTGACAAAAGACAAAGAAGGCTTAGTTTTTATTGCATGATGAGCACTACTTGTTGTTGCCCTAGATCAGAGGCCTTGGTGATTCTGTCTATGACTATTATTTATAAGACCTCTTCATTTTGAATTGGTGGAATACTTTAGAAGGAGTTGTAACTGAATCCAAACTGTAGGGATATAAAAGTGTGATTAAAAGTAGACGAATGTAGACCAAATTAGAAAAAGTTTAAATTTGAGAACCAATAGAAATTCAGCTTCTCTAAATTATCTTATCATTTTAAAAGCTGAGCACATTAAATGGGTAGGACTTCTGATGGGATACATTGGTTAAGTATTAAGATATGATATAGGATATGATGCTGTGGTTTTGTTTTCTTGGTAATTTATTGTTAGAAAATGATTTACACATACAAAAAAGCAAGCCCAATCTTTTTCTATGGCCCGATCAAAATGAAGCCCTCTTTAGAATGATTCAAGTACCGTACTCATTCGAAAGCCCTTCCATTAAATGTACCTATGACTGAAACATTTTTGGTGATGAAAGAAGATCTATTCAGTCCCATAATTGGGAACTATAATTTAGTTTAAACATTTATGTGGTAATATCAAGGATGAGAACTGGACACAAAATTTTTCACTGAACTTTTTGAGATTGGTGAATTCAATAAATTAAAATAATTTCATTGTACACAGATTGTGAAGCATTTTTCCCCTCACTGAGTTCGCTTATTTTTTTCTCTGTGCTTAGACTAAGAAGTTGAATGACCTGTAGCCCATCTACAGCTATGTCCCCCAAATATTACTTCTTTCTGTGTTTAATTGACTTAACTGAGGCACCATAAACTAAGGATTATACATAAAGGTCTTTATTCTAGCTTTCATATTGAGCACTGCTCTTCTTACCTTTAATATCTTTTCTTTTAAAAGACATTTGAGCAGAATATACATATATATATATATCAATTAAAATTGATTAGATCTAAAACTTCTCGATAGGCTCCATCGTCAGATGTAAAGAATAAGAAAAATCTAACACTTACATCTATTAATATCTGCTTTGGAATGAATATCCTCAGCTATAATTATAGTATCATGCCCAGTTTCGATTATATGATCTAGCTCTACTTAGAACTGGGGTTTCCCATCGATCTTAACAAGTGATTAAATTTAGATAATGTATCTTGACCAACAAAAAAAAAAACAATTTTCTTGTCGTATTAACTATATTTGTATTATCAGATAGGGCCTAATGAAATAAGAATGATTCTTTCTTGAAAATAACAGCGAGGTTTGGGTGCGGAGATGGATAGAAGGAAGTTTTTCGGATGAATACACTATAAAGTGAAAAACTCCACGGCACCAATATGTTGGAGTTTCAACTATAATACAAATCTTGATATGATAAAAATGATTACAAAAAATACATGATATCGATATGCTAAATCTCCCAGTTTTATACTTTCGCAAAGATGGATACCCGATGAAGGAATAAATTACACTTTCAGGTAGTAAGATCTATTCTGGGTTAAGAATAAGGACATCTTGCTGGAACGAAAAGAAATAAAAGCATAATTAATAACATCAGGATATGAGCAACTCACTCTGGAAATCAGTTATTTGCATCATTTTGAGCCAATTATCCTTGTTTGTCTTGAAATGGGAAGACCAGTGAGATCTAGATCTAGATCTATAGATATTTTGCTTGCTTTTTGTTTTGTTTGTTTTTTTTTAACTCTAGATATATCTTCTCTGAATCTGCAAAAAGATTTAGATCTGATTTTTAAAATTTAAACTAAGTGAAACACTTAGGCCTAGATTAGGGCGTTTATATGGGTATGTTCTTTGGCTTTTTTTCAGAACACCTCTATCAATAGTTTCAATTCAGGAAAAAGATAGATCTAGATCCCATCTAAAATCTAGATTTGCATGTAGTTTATAGATTTCTTGGTGAAACACTGAATCTATTGATGCTGTGTTCAAAATCCAAACCTAGATCTAGAGATCTATATTGAGTATAATTTATAAACTCCAGTCTTAGAAGCCTAGACTAAATCTAGACCTGGTTATGAGTTAACGTGTATATTTCAGTCTTCGATATGATTTGATATTAACATAAGTTGTAATAATCATAAATGAGTTTATTTCCCACGCAATATCAAGTAGAGAAATCCAGATTTGAAACTGGATCTCATTCAAAAATAATGTACAGATGTAGATTTCTAGACTTCGAAAATGATGTTGTCAAGCTAGCGCTCGAAATGATGCTATAAATTTCACGTTGCATTTCCGGGGACTAGTTTGTTTTGTTTTCATTATAAAAGAGTACTTTCTTTGAGAGGCTCTTCTGTCTTCAAGCACCTCACAGCACAAGTGCTTCACGGTCATTTTATGTCTTCTTATCCGTTATAGAAATACGATGGATTCTGTCTAGAAAATGATTTAGAAGGAATAAAAAAAAGTGTACCGCCAAAATATTTCAACAAGGAGAGAGCTTCTGAAGCGGCAACCAAAAAAACAGATCATTGTTTGTGTTTGTTTTTTAATTTCCTTTTTTTTTTCAAAGATAGCCTATAGTCTCTACAATTTTGTCTTAATTTATTTTCTCCCGTAAAAAGGTATTGAATCACTGTAATAAACAGAATATTAGTAGTAGTAGTAGTAGTAGTAGTAGTAGTAGTAGTAGTAGTAGTAGTAGTAGTAGTAGTAGTAGTAGTAGTAGTAGTAGTAGTAGTAGTAGTAGTAGTAGTAGTAGTAGTAGTAGTAGTAGTAGTAGTAGTAGTAGTAGTAGTAGCAGCAGCAGCATAAGCAGTAGAGTAGTAGTAGTAGTAGTAGTAGTAGTAGTAGTAGTAGTAGTAGTAGTAGTAGTAGTAGTAGTAGTAGTAGTAGTAGTAGTAGTAGTATAGTAGTAGTGGTAGTAGTAGTAGTAGTAGTAGTAGTAGTAGTAGTAGTAGTAGTAGTAGTAGTAGTAGTAGTAGTAGTAGTAGTAGTAGTAGTACTGCGGTGTCGTCAGCGTAAGTAGTAGTAGTAGAAGTGTTTCTTTCCACTGTTACTTTTTCTTTGATCATTCTTTGACAAAAGACTGAATTTCATGGAGATAGGCTTTTTTTAATGTGATATCCATTTGTTGAACACTTAAGCATTTTTTTTTCCTCTTTAGTGACGCGAACGGGTGCAACAGATAGTAAATATCATGAGTTACTTTTTGGAGTTACTTTAACTTATTTACATGAAGCGAAATGATGAAGATTCTCATTGTGGCCGATTATTTTTATTCAGTCCGCTTATACTCGCTTTCATTTCAGTAGTTGTCTCCCAAGTCTATTTCTCTTTTCTGTTCTTCGTTTAGTTTCTACCGTCGTCTTCTGGTGTGTCTTTGTTGTCTTATTCTGTTTATTATACTTTTCCATACAATTTTTTTAAAGGTAAAGAACTCGTTTATTATTTACTGTTTGTCAGTCGTTATTGTCCCGTCGGCCTTTGTTATTTTTGTAATATTTCTTCTCTATTGTATATTTTGCTCCATGGCCAGAAAGTGTTTAGACAGTATTTCTATTCCTCCTTTATTGGTCCTAAGATAATCTTCATCATCAGCTCAAGACTGAAGGCTATGCTTAAGTGAGAGCCTAAAATAATAAGATAACCAATACGATAACAGACGTAAAGCTACACGTCACACTATGCTCTTGCTAGTCTCATATTATTACTATGCTTACTGCAAGCTCTCGTTACAAACAGCATGACATTCCTCTAAATATAAAGGGAGATTTGTCGTTGGTCAGTCCAATCCCTAATTTTTTTTTTTGTAATCTCACAAATACATTTACAACTTGACTGTGGCCATGCTTTGTGGTGCCATTTCAGTGCAGCTTTACGCCTAATTGGGGCTTAAGCCCTAAAATTTCATTTCTTTGGCTTAGCCTGTTTTGGCCTGAGTCAGTAACTTGCATGAGTTTCCATTTTGCTGATCATCTCTGTGGAACATTATTTTACCACACTGAGAGGGTGATCCCCATATTTTATCCCTTTTTGAACTATTCACTTGTTGAATAAAGCATTTAAAAATTTAAACTATATTGATCTAAAACCTGGCGCCACAAGGAATTTGCTTCTACATCTGCCACCACTGGCAACAGCCATCGGGATTTTCGCGCTCTGTGTTAGATGGAAAGTAGGGTAGATAATATGTCCATCCCGATTGGCTCAACAGATTTCAATAGTTGTCTGTGAACACTGCACCGCAGGATTTTATCATTTTAACTGTCTGAAACTAGTGAAAGTCGGAGGTTCCTCACAAGATACAAAGTGGAGTAAAGATGAACTGACAAATTTGAGGCACTTTGTAGATAAAGCACTTTAAGACATTAAGTTTGCTGAACATCTTAACGGCACCTCCCGTTCGAGTGTATTTGCTACAATCAATACCCCGGACAAATCAACTCAGGACACCGCTTGTCTTTTGAAAACCATTATGAAACTATTGCTAATAATAGAAAAACAGTGAGAAAAATAAATGAAGCCATCCGATTCTATTGAGTTCATCAGCTTGTTTCACACGGCCATACCAAAAGCGATAAGTTATTTAACAAAGTAATATTTCTTGAACTCATAAAACTGTTATCAACATTTGATAGCCAACTAATTAAACTACTTAAAACTATATAACATTGTACAGCCCTAGGAAACTCCAACCTCACAAATAGTGCACTCCTTCGATAAGCTCAAATTTTAATCAAAATTGTCTATCAGTACCTTTTTGTGTTTTTTTTTTTTTATTATAAAATTTACTGTAGTGAGATTTAAGGAAAATAATAAAGAAATAGGAATGGGCATGCTATGCCGAGGAATTTTTTTTTTTTGTATTAAATAAGAACAAATGAACATGGCTACAACACCAAATCAGAAAACCATTGTCCTTGTGTAGAAAGACAGAAACATTGAGGAAAAAATCCCACAGATCAAGGTGATAACAGCTTAAACATCTGAGCCAGCGACACACATGCCGGTCCAGCAATCACTCGCAAACTCGTCGGGCAGACCCTGAACATGCCTGACGTCAAACCGTTAGGGGATGATTGGAGATATTTCTAGTGGTCAAGAGGATTTTTTTAAACTGAATTGCACAAGTAGCCACAAAGACTGAAGAGTTTTTTGGTCAATTCTCTGCCCTCTACCCTCATGCGCATTCAAACACACACACACACACACACACACAAACACGCACACACACAAATACTCACAGCTCGCCCTCGGGTACGCCCCTCCCCCAACCACTCACACACGCACCCACTTGATGGATATATACTATTTTGTACAAGCGATAAAAAATATTGCTTGGATTATTTTTCGCCCGTCTATTCTTAATTGATTTGAATAACTTTTTTCCCCCTTGTACTGCACGCTGAATTTCATAAAAAAAAAATTAATTTAAAAAAAAGTTCCTGTCATGAATTATTGAACTACGAATGCTTCAAGTAACTTTACAAAAAAAGTTTTAAATAGACTAAACTGGAAAGAGTTGAGTTTGAAGCTGCCCATTGTGTGGGCATAAAATGTAGAAATATTTTCTGAAGTGACAATCAGTCGGTAACCCTATATTATCTGGATTATTTTTCCCCCAAACACGTTCAGGACCACAATTTTGGTCAAGATCGGTTCGAGAACTTTCAGGTGAGTCGGTGTCGTTGTTCAATTCAAAGGCTATTTCTGGTCAAGCAGAGTAGGGCAAATCTTGATGGTGAGACCCTTGTCTCATCCCTAGCGGCCAGACTGATTTATGAATGAGATGTCGGACAGTTTCTATGTTCGTCTCTAGAGTTAGACTGAAAGCTTTAGCATCCATCAACCTTCATAAATTTTTCAAGCTGTGAAAATGGCTTTGTAAAAAAAACCCACACGAATCAGAAAGACGCCCTGTCTCACAATAATATCGTATGAAATTGAAAAGATCTACCGTTACTGGAAACGCTAATCTACATTTTCCTCTGAATTTCTTTTAATTTTAAGATTTATATAACGTATCTATACTTGTTTTCCGACGAGATAAGAACCTAATACAAAGTCCAGGTATTTGGTATCAACAAATCCCCGTCACGCAATATATTATTCTCTTATACCAAAACCATCCGTCTTATTCATCAACAAGCTGTAGCTGTAGATGTATCTATGTTGATTTATCTGCCCGCTTGTGGTCACTTTGTAGCAAGAATGCAGTTGCCATGTTTTGTTCAGTGTCTGCACAGTCTTGTGCTGCGAGTAAAACCCCCAGAGGCTGGAGGCTTGAGACCCTCTCAGTGTCCAGGGTTAAGCTGCGAGCAATATCCGCAGCTTGATCGCTTGGCATCATTCCTGGAGCCGTGCATGAACTGGCTTTGGTAGCGCTGGACCAGAAACAGCTTTGGATATTGATTCATTTCGAAGACAGTAATCGGGTCGACCACTTTTGGTTTGAAAACGTTATGAGAGTATTATCTGGCTCTAGGTTTTAAAGAGTACCTCTAAAGTTGTCAGGGAGAAATAACTACAACAAAGCTAACTAGAAAACAGCTCAAGAACTTTAGAGAAACATCTAGGACCTCAGGAGACATCATAGAAAACCGTAAAAGGATTCGAGGATACTGTAGAAGATCTCGAAGGGGTACCGGTATTGCAGGATTTCAAAATAGTTTGCAAGTCTTCGGATTACTTTCGGTACCACTGACATAATGACCTTGAGAGTCTAGACATCAGGTCAGAGGACTTTAAAGATTTTCAGAATTAGAATGTACCTTAAAAACAAAAGACGTGGGGGGAATTTGCATGCTATATTAAACAATGAGATGTTCAGCAGAAGCAAGTACCCACTCCTACCTGGGCTAGAACTTTACATACTCTGATCAGCTTATGGCACAACATCGGTTCATGTTCATGTGTGTAAGATATTGTTAAAAGTCCTGAGGAGGTAGCCACGTTGACTGAGTAAAGATATTAGCAAAAGAATTCATCTCATTCCAAAATACAGTTTTTAAAAACTCTAGTGCGTAGTAAAAATAATAATGTTTGCGACATGATTTTAATTTTATGTCAGTTTAAAAACGAAATCAATTTTCAACAACATTCTTTTTTACTGTTAAAAAAGATGTCTAATCAAACTTTTCGCCTATTACAACTCTATAACGGCGATGCGACAGTTGCTTGTTTGATATTTGATTGCTAGCATTCGGGTTGGCTAACCCTAGGTCTGTGTCTGCGATAGGGTCGAGCCTAGCATAGAGCAGACGGTGAGCAGACTCCGGCTCAATCATCCAGCTGTCTCGTTACTTGAGCATGCGCAGAACCCATCATGTCAATCTATGGAAAATGATGCATAAGGACTAGAGGAAGATCATAAAGATTTTCTAAATCGTGTGAATGTTAGTATACAGCTCATGTTTAACCCGAAAAGCGATGAAGTAAATTTAAATTTGTGTGGCAAGGTTTATTCTTAGATATGGTGTATTTGAGACCATTAACGCATTTTAAAGTGAACTTGTCTTGTTTAGATGATTGTTTGATATAGCCTATCTACAGCAAAGTGATGTAAAGCCTTTTCTACTTATAATACAAGTAAGCCGCGCCGAGAGGAAATGAAAAATACGAGATCCATAACTAACTGATGAACGTTGTGGAGGTCGAACATGCGGATTTCAATGCGAAAGTGCACAATAATGAAAAACAATGGTACAAACAAGACAAAAAATCTTGCCGTTCTTTTTTAAAAGCAAAAAAAAGCATCATTATCCAGAGAAAACTTTATAATACCTCTTTTAGACCCGTTAGGCGAAAGAGAGGCAGGGAGGGGGAGAGAGAGAGAGAGAGAGAGAGAGAGAGAGAGAGAGAGAGAGAGAGAGAGAGAGACGAAACAGAGGGAGGGAGGGAGAGAGAGAAAGAGAGAGAGAGAGAGAGAGAGAGAGAGAGAGAGAGAGAGAGAGAGAGAGAGAGAGCGAAACAGAGGGAGAGAGAGAGAGACAGAGCGAAACAGAGGGAGGGAGAGAGACAGAGAGAGAGAGAGAAAGAGACAGAGAGAGAGCAAGAGAGAGAGAAAGAGAGAGAGAGAGAGCGAAACAGAAGGAGGAAGGGAGAGAGAGAGAGAGAGAGAGAGAGAGAGAAAGAGACAGAGAGAGAGCAAGAGAGAGAGAACGAAGGAGAGAGAGCGAAACAGAAGGAGGAAGGGAGAGAGAGAGAGAGAGAGAGAGAGAGAGAGAGAGAGAGAGAGAGAGAGAGAGAGAGAGAGAGAAAGAGGCAGAGAGAGAGCGAAACAGAGGGAGGGAGAGAGAGAGAGAGAGAGAGAGAGAGAGAGAGAGAGAGAGAGAGAGAGAGAGAGAAAGAGAAAAAAAAAGAGAGAGCGAGAGCGAGAGAGAGAGCGAAACAGAGAAACGGAGGGAGGGAGAGAGAGAGAAAGAGAGAGAGAGAGAGAGAGAGAGAGAGAGAGAGAGAGAGAGAGAGAGAGAGAGATCTGCTGGTAGATGTGGCATCAGAGCGTCCGCCTTGGTATCAAGATGAACCTGGCTCGAGTACCACACCATCGGTTGATGAGTTTACAACCTCATCTTTCGAATTCCTTTGTGCCTGACGGTTGATGAGTTTACAACCTCATCTTTCGAATTCCTTTGTGCCTGACGGAGTTAACCTGGCAATGCTTTTATGCCTTATATAAGAAATAAATTAGATAAAGAGTCTTTTTTTGTAAGTGTATTGAAGTCTTGAAATTATACAAAATTGTTTTCTAATGTTATGAATAATATTTTTAACATTCACAAACCAACAACAAACAAGAGAAAACTTTGTTGTGGACGGGCTATATCATTAACTTAATCAAGTATAAGCAAGATCATCAAAAAACTTTCGTTTCTATATAGAAACAAAAAAAGTATCCTCACTCTTGTAACAACAAGCCTTTAGACCGCCGTTTTCGCGAAATGTATAAAACATTGAAATATGAAAGTATTCAAGTCAGGGGGGAAAATTAGAAAAACGTCAAAATGCTTAAAAAAAAAAAAAAAACTGCATGGTTTCTTTAACGAACACACGAGTGTCCAGTAACAACAGTGTGAGAATCACTGATCAGTTGAAGCTAAGGTTAGCTTAAAACTGCTGTGGTCTAAAATGACCCCTAATTCGGGGTCAACAGATTACCACGTAACGTCATTAACATCGTTGCCAAGAGCAAGGATGATGGAGTATGTGAACAAATCTCTCTCTGTCTCTCTCTGTCTCTCTCTCTCTCTCTCTCTCTCTCTCTCTCTCTCTCTCTCTCTCTCTCTCTCTCTCTCTCTCTCTCTCTCTCTCTCTCTCTCTCTCTCTCTCTCTCTCTCTCTCTCTCTCTCTCTCTCTCTCTCTCTCTCTCTCTCTCTCTCTCTTTTTCTCTTTCTATGTATATATAATGTATGTATTTTTATCATTATCTGCCTATTTTTTTTCTCTTTCTCTCTATCTTTCTATTGCAATATCTTATCTATGATTCTATGGGTCTGTTTTTGACTTGTACACTCTATCCCATCTCTATTTCTCATCATTTTCCTCTCTGTATCCATCCCCTATGTTTCTCGCACTCTATTTCTCACTCTCTTTCTTCACCCTTTATTTTTGTTTCATGCAAAGAATGACTAAAACTAAAAGAATAAAAAAAAAATTAACTCAAACTGAGGTCTATGGTTATGTCTATGATGGCTTCCATTTCCTCAAAATAAGGCTCGAGATGGGTTGTTTTTTTTTTTTTTTGTTTGTTTTTTTTTCGTAAGAAAGTCTTGAATACTTTTCATTGAACCCAAGGACTTGGTGATGATGATAATGATGGCCAATGAACAAATACAAAACACGAAGAAGTCGTGGGGTGACATGTTACTGTGAGACAAATGCAGGAGCGTGGTGAAAGCGTATGGAGATAAACATACAGTTACCTTCGGCAAAGCAAGGGTAATAAACAACAAATTAGAACCTCAACTGATATAGGAGTTGAATGTATTCAAACCGCCACTTAAGTATGTCACAGGGTATAGTAAAATAATAGATCGCTTCTCTTTAAAAGCATAGTAAGGATGGATACTCGGTAGGAAAGAGTGTTAGAATAGAAGGAGGGACAACTGAGGTGACACGGTCTGCCAACCCAAACCGAAGCTATGAGACTGAAGTAACGCCCGTAAGCGATAATATTCTATAGCAAGCAAGCTTTCTGTTTGTGGAATACTTCCTGGGGTTATCACCAGTCAGATTCGCGCCCCTAGATACCAGTCTCCCGCGCTGTGTTCAGCGCATCAACTGCCTCTTCCACCAAGAACTAAGGAAGGTGATCTGGAAACATACAGACCAGATAGGGGATTCGAACCCGTACAAAACAATATTAACAGAACCAACCAGGCCACTGCATGGAAAGATGCTCCTAATGTACAGGTATAGAGTGGTGGAAGTACAACCAACCTTTAAACAACAGAACGCAAGAAGTAATGTATAGCCTTCTGTGTTACATTACCCGCGTCAGAAAAAAATGTTCTTCCTTTCATGAAAGACTAGTTAGGCCCATCTGGAACATGTTTACAATGGACGGGAGTCAAGTGCGAGATCCAGCAAAAAATCGGCCCAATCACCGACCAAAGAGAATGGAACTTCCTGAAATTGGACCAATCAGTGCTTGTAGCAAAAATGAGACACCCATAGACCAATATATAACCAACATACTGGTACTCAGTGCTTGTAGCAAAAATGAGACATCCATAGACAATATATAACCAACATACTGGTACTCAGTGCTTGTAGCAAAAATGAGACATCCATAGACCAATATATAACATACGTACTGGTACTCAGTACTTGTAGCAAAAATGCGGGACATGCATAGACCAATATATAACCAACATAATGGTACTCAATGCACGAAGCAAAAATGAGACATCCATAGACCAATATATAACCAACGTACTGGTACTCAGTGCTTATAGCAAAAATGAGTCATCCATAGACCAATATATAAACAACATACTGGTACTCAGTGCTGATAGCAAGCCCGAGACATCCATAGACCTATATAATTATAACCAACATAGCGGAATTCAATGCTTGTAGCAAACCCGAGACATCCATAGACCTATATAATTATAACCAACATAGCGGAATTCAATGCTTGTAGCAAACCCAAGACATCCATAGACCTATATAATTATAACCAACATAGCGGAATTCAATGCTTGTAGCAAATCCGAGACATCCATAGACCTATAATTATAATTATACCAACATAGCGGAATTCAGTGCTTGTAGCAAACTCGAGACATCCATAGACCTATATAATTATACCAACATAGCGGAATTCAGTGCTTCTAGCAAACTCGAGACATCCATAGACCTATATAATTATACCAACATAGCGGAATTCAGTGCTTGTAGCAAACTCGAGACATCCATAGACCTATATAATTATAACCAACATAGCGGAATTCAATGCTTGTAGCAAACTCGAGACATCCATAGACCTCTATAATTATACCAACATAGCGGAATTCAGTGCTTGTAGCAAACTCGAGACATCCATAGACCTCTATAATTATACCAACATAGCGGAATTCGATGCTTGTAGCAAACCCGCGAGATAATAAAAAATAGCGACAGGTGTTCTCAGATATTACAGACGCAGTCACAGGTTTCCCAAAGGATCTAAAAAGCTGCAAGTGCAAAACACTCATCGAGCTTGAAGAGGATCAAAACATTGGCTCTTACCTCCTTAAAGCTTCTTTCAATAATTACAAGGACAAAGAGAAGTAGAGCCTATGAGCAATTTAAGCTTTGCCTCCACTTGGCAACTGATATTGTTTGCAGCACCAGGTGTTACATCAGAAAGGAGACTGTTTTGCTGTAATTAATCGTGTGGCCTTGCAAAAGTTTACAGGCAAGAACTGCATCTTGAAGTTTATGTTTCTAAACAGGAATATTGTTGATTCTTTCGACTATGGATAAATCTAAAAGTCATGTAGTTATATTCACACTTTGTCTTTCACTCCGACATCTAGAATTCTTTGGGAACAACATCATCGGTAGCAATATTTTCCTGCTCTCCTCAGCAGCACCACCACCATTGTCTAGACTCACCGTCAGCAGTTTGCTACTTCATGTGTGACTGCTGTCTTTCTCTCTCTCTCTCTCTCTCTCTCTCTCTCTCTCTCTCTCTCTCTCTCTCTCTCTCTCTCTCTCTCTCTCTCTCTCTCTCTCTCTCTCTCTCTCTGCAACAGCAGTACTAATATATTCAGAATACAGTCCAGATTTTTGTCTGCTATCTCCAGCAGTGCCATCTCCTCTCTCTGATTCCATCTGTGGGGAATATCACATTTACAAATGTCGTGCTGTTGTCAACAGGACTATCACAAGTTGCCAGCTATCAGTTGTCACTTTTCTTGTCAGTATCATTTTTCTGTTCTAACTACCACTTAGCAATATCCCCATGATTCTCTTGCTATCAACTAAGCATACTCTAACTAGTATCAACATCACCATTTTTATGTATAGAATTATATCTAATGTAACAGCAACATCGGAATCAGTTTTCTGTAGTCAACTATACCTGTCACAGCAACGCCACCACTATTTTCCTGTTGTTAACTTTGCCTAGTGTCACAGCAACATCACCACTAGTTTCCTGTTGTCAACTATGCCTAATGTCACAGCAACATCATCACTAGTTTCCTGTTGTCAACTATGCCTAATGCCACAGCAACATCATCACTAGTTTCCTGTTGTCAACTATGCCTAATGCCACAGCAACATCATCACTAGTTTCCTGTTGTCAACTATGCCTAATGCCACAGCAACACCATCACTAGTTTCCTGTTGTCAACTATGCCTAATGCCACAGCAACACCATCACTAGTTTCCTGTTGTCAACTATGCCTAATGCCACAGCAATATCATCACTAATTTCTTGTTGTCAACTATGCCTAATGCCACAGCAACACCATCACTAGTTTCCTATTGTCAACTATGCCTAATGCCACAGCAACACCATCACCAATTTTCTGTTGTCAATGGCTCTTGTCAGCATCATCCACATTTTTCTTTAGCACAAGCAGCCATTTGCCGCTGTCACTTTGTGTAGTCACACCAGTAGCACCATCATAAAATTTCCTGCTGTTAGATGTAGCTGCTCAAATAAACACCAGCAGTTTCCTGTTGTGAACTGCTCATGCTTTCATCAGTCGCACCAGCAACAGTTGTTTGCTGCCAAATGTACCTTGTATCTGCCGCTATCATTCCAGCTAAAAATAGTGGTTTACTGATTTCCTCAATACCCGGGTGTTTAAATTAAAAAAAAGCATGCAGCACTCCACAGTGTTATTGTGTTAATTCCTTATCACGTGTTCGTTTTTCTGGTTTAATTTGTTGCAATTAAAAAAAAGTACGAAACACAGATCCAATGAAGTAGAATTTGTTTTCATCCCTGCACCATTTCTTGTTTCTTTTTACATCCTCTACATTCTCATTTCTTTTTGCATACTTCTCTCTCTCTCTCTCTCTCTCTCTCTCTCTCTCTCTCTCTCTCTCTCTCTCTCTCTCTCTCTGTCTGTCTATCTGTCTGTCTGTCTGTATGTTTGTTTGTCTGTCTGTCTGTCTCTGTCTCTGTCTCTGTTTGTCTCTCTCTCTGTCTCTCTGTCTCTGTCTCTCTCTCTCTCTCTCTCTCTCTCTCTCTCTCTCTCTCTCTCTCTGTCTCTTTCTCTCTCTTTCTTTCACATCATCGTTTGCGTTATTTATCTTTCGAATTTTTATTTTTCCTACCCTCTAAATCTCCCTTATTTCCCTGATTCTCCTTTCTTCGGCTTGCAGTTGCCTGTATTTTTTTTAACGGGGAGAGGCAATCTTGCTTTTTTTCAGGTATTTGTTTTAATTTATTAAAATGATTGCACTTCCTGTTGAATGTGTTACCTTTTCTTGTTTTGTTTTGTTTTTCAAATTTTGAGATATCGTGACTGTTTATAATCAAATACAATAATTGAACGATTTAGTCGCCGACTGGGCTCAACTGTGGACGTTCAACTACTTTTTTATCTACAGTTTCCAAACCCGAGTCTTTGGTCGAGCATTGACTAGTTGTTTCTAAGAAGTTTGAGTAATGTTAAGTGTTATTGCTGCAGGCAAGACATCACAAACCCATCGAATTAAGCCATGCATCACTCTTGGAGGTAAATTCTATCTGTTAGAAGGGAAATTAGTCGTAGCTGAAGATTTCAAGATGTTAAAAAGAAAAAAAAAGAACAAAATCAAAAGCCATCCTGAATCTATTGCTTTAGGTTGAGACCAGGTTTGGACAGAAGGTGCTGTATGCAGACATTGAACGTCCCACGTCATACTGTGAACTGATTTTAGGGGAATCAAAGCGCCTTATTATATGATACGGCAACTTCTCTAAAAAGTAATATTAATGATGATGGTGATAATGGGGATGATGATGGTGATGACGGTGATAATGATGATGATGAGGACGACGACGATGCTGATGATAATGATGATGATGATGATAAGAAGAAGGAGAAGAAGAAGAACAACAACAACAACAATAATAATAATAGTAGTAGTAGTAGTAGTAGTAGTAGTAGTAGTAGTAGTAGTAGTAGTAGTAGTAGTAGTAGTAGTAGTAGTAGTAGTAGTAGTAGTAGTAGTAGTAGTAGTAGTAGTAGTAGTAGTAGTAGTAGTAGTAGTAGTAGTAATAGTAGTAGTAGTAGTAATAATAATAATAATAATAATAATAATAATAATGATAATAATAATAATGATGATGATAATATAAACATAAAACTAGGAAAGGGAGAGACTAAAATGTTAGCTGCAGTATCGTGTTGACCGTCACGCGACTGGCGAGGTAGACAGGTATTGAATTTGCATCATCTTGTCCCTTCCCGTATGTTTAGCTTCAATTCTCAAGACCTTTGATGTCGCCCATCCCTTGCGCACAGTATTATTCAGATCCTGTCCCCCTCCTGCTCCCCTCTCACTTTCTGGATACAGTGCGAATGCTTGCACAGATTGCAAACAATGAGACATAACTCTTTGCTGTGTGATAATTGAGAGCAATTCCTCCACTAAGTGTGGCTATCTCCTTCATTTTTCTGGTAATCACTACCAATTTTCAAAACGTACGTTTAGGCATTGTAGCGTGTGTTTAAAATATACCGATTACGTAGTAACAAATCCATCAGACCGCTACAGCATGTGGTAAGCCACACCTTGCGTTTATCGGGCGTGTTTTTATCCAGACACGGCTGTATACAGATCTCTTACTTAAAAAAAGTAAGGTTGCTCTTTTGTGATTATGTAGTTTTAAACCTCATCTACAGCAAAGTTATGAAGTAGACCATACATATGCATTTGGATTGTACACAGAATTGATAATGCAGATCATCACCTTGGTCTGCCTTTTAATAATAAACACATGCATGAATAAAAAAAAAAATTAAAAACTCGTTGAAAATGAAACTGCCAGTACTGATTTGATGGCTATATGTATTTCAGCAACATAACATCTAAACACCTTACATTCATCTTCCAAAATTACTTTCACATGGTGATTTCGTGACATAACACACATCTGACTATCCAGCCTTTTCACAAAATGCAATGGTCTCTCAGGTTTACCGAGTTCGACTCCACATTGGCAAAACTTATGTGCTAGCAAGATTTTTAAGAAGTATTGAAATGTTATTCATGTAATATAAAAAAGAATATTTAGGCAAACAAATAGTGTGACCTCTATACTCAAATCGACGTATCTGAATTTTTATATGCTGGCCATCGAATGTTTTTTGCATTTTTTCCAAAAGCACAAAATCTATAGATACGTCGGTTTGCTTTTGGGGAGCAGTAAAGATACAGGGACTGTTACAACACCTAACAAATACACTCTGAAATGCTAGAGTTCCTACATGACAATCTGAACCAGGGGTCTTTGAGCTATGGTGCGTGCTTATACCAACAATAAGGAAACTTGATTATTAAATTATGAGGTGACGTCTGAAAAAGTTTAGGAAGAGAACTTCATTTGGAATTTAGATATACTGCAGATATACAGGCAATCTCAATAAAAAAAATTTATGCCAAGATTTTATCGAACTGACTAGCTGGTGGTCAGGGGCTCGAATCTTGGCTGGCGCTAGCAATCTGCTGCTGGAAACGGATTTCATTATAAAGCCCTATATCCCTGGCTCTAAAGAAGGCCTATTCAATATAGTAAAAAACAACTGATATCATATCGTTATGGCTCATCTATATCAAACAATCGATGACTTAAAAATAAAAAAGTATAGATCTAAATAAGTATTAGAACCGACTCTAGAAGCCAAGATATAAAATTTATACAAACATGAAACAAGTAATATGATAAGAAACTGGGAGACTGTATGAACACATAGGCTTACCCTCATGGTACATTGAGACCCTCCCCCCTAACAATATAAAACATATTAGGTTTACAGCAAAGGGTTTTTCCTTTACTGGTGATAAGTTTATTTGAGACAGGAGTAATCTCTTTATATCCTCTTAAATAACAGTACTTAGATCTAAATAGTCTATCAACGGACTTCTTTGACAGTACTAGTAAAATATCGTGAAAATCCTGCCAGCGTTGATATTATCAAATAAGTCAATATATTTGCACTTTATTTTAAACTTCTAGCTTTCAAGACAGTAGAATTAGGAATAAAAGTTAACCATGATTTGTAGATCCCCACCATGACATCTGACTCATCAGGTATTCCTGCTCTACTTGTGATGTCTTGCAGCTGAAAATATTGAACTCTGTGATTTTAGTAGGAACAGCAGATAGTTTTGAAATTCTAGTTTGCGGAAAATATTTTCATTTTTATGGACAACAATTGAAACAAGGAAGAAAAATTCATGTTTATCAGTACTTATTCAAAATTACACACAAGTTAAAATGATTTTATTTTACATGTACAGTATTTTTTTTTAACTTGTGACCAATAAAAATATAAATCTCTTGTTTGTACTATTTATTTCATTACAAGTTTCTATGTAATGTGATTTTAAATTTTTTTCGTTTTTTTTTCAGTCATTAAATTGGCTTAAAAAGAAATAGCCAGGCTTACAGTGCACTGGTATGCAATATTTCTTAATATTTATGTTAAAAGTTTATCTTAATTTGTTCAATAGAATCTTGTTAAAAGATTTATTTACATGTTTGTGCTTTGATTTCTTTGTGGCATTGCTTTTCTTGTCATCCTCGCGCTAAACTCTTTTTTTAAATCCATTCCTTTGTTTAAAGCGTTTCCATAAACATAGATTTTTACAGGGTTTTTTTCCTTTTTTTCCTTTTTTTCTCCCTTTTTTAAATCTTTTTTTTTTCTTTTCCTTTCTTTACTTTCCCATTCTCATTTCATTAGTTTTGTTTTTACTTCGATGGCCTCCCTTGGCATAGGTCACATCCGGTGGGTTCGTATTTGGTTTGTTTATGCTGGTCTCTTCTTTTCTTCGCGGCTCTGTTCTTTGCTTTTTTTCCGTCCTGCTATCCTCCTCTATTTCTCCTTGCATCTCTTTGTATTGATTTGGTACGTTGTGAGCCTGCCTCACTCTGTCGTTCCTTCTTTCGTCTGTTGACAGACATTTTTGTTTTTCATTTTTTTTCCATCTTGCTTTCTTAGCGTCTTTCTCCTTTTGACATGTTGGTCTGTTGTAAGTTTTGTTCCATTCATTAATTTCTATTCAGTTTGTTTGTTTGGGTGTATTTCCCACTCGTTTGTTTATCTCCTTCCCTAGCGTGGTGGACCGGGTGAGTACTTCTTCCTTAAGCGGTCTTTCCCTAGTTCCTCTACTTGGTGTTGTTTTGGGTTTTTCTCCTTTTCATAGTTCGTTGTACACAATCGTTTGGTGAGTTTTGTTGTTGCTCAGGTTGACTCGTTGTTATTCATTCTTTCTTCTGCCTTCCGCCTTTCCTTTTTACTTTCTAGTTTCTTGTTCTCTCTTCTGACTCTGTTACTGTTTCTGATGACCTTCCTTCCTTTTGTGCTTTTGTTTAATATCTTTCGCTGTGTCGTTCTTTCATTCCGTTATGCTGTAGTCTTTAATTTCAGTAGTTGTCTCCCATGTCTATTTCTCATTTTTGTTCTTCGTTTAGGCTTCTGCCGTCGTCTTCAGATGTGACTTTGTGGTCTTCTTAGCACTTGGCGTCCTTAAAACAAATTTTCGTTATTTTATAAAATTTATTTATATACATAAAAAACATCGTTTTATTTTAATGGAGTGAAATAATAGGACAACCACAGCAATCCTCCAATACGATACCAGGCGTAAAGCTACACGTCACACTGTGCTCTTGCTAAGTAATTAATAGTCTCACGTTATTATTATGTTTACTGCAAGCTCTCGTTATAACCAGCACGACACTCCTCTAAATATAAAAGGAGATTTGTCATTGGTCAGTCCAATCCCTAATTTTTTAAATTTTTTTTTATTAAATTTTTTTTTTTTTTTTTTTTTTTTTTTTTTTTTGTGATCCCACAAATAAAATTACAACTTGATTGTGACCATGCTTTGTGGAGGTTAAAGCTTGGTGCCATTCCAGTGCAGTTTTACCCCTAATTGGGGCTCAAGCCCTAACATTTTATTTCTTGGCTTAGCCTGTTTTGGCCTGAGTCAGTAACTTGCATGAGTTTCCATTTTGCTGATCATCTCTGTGGAACATTATTTGACCACACTGAGAGGGTGATCCCCATATTTTATCCCTTTTTGAACTGTTCACTTGTTGAATAAAGCATTTAAAAATTTAAACTATATTGATCTAAAACCTAGCGCCACAAGGAATTTGCTTCAACATCTGCCACCACTGGCAACAGCCATCGGGATTTTCGCGCTCTGTGTTAGATGGAAAGTAGGGCAGATAATATGTCCATCCCGATTGGCTCAACAGATTTCAATAGTTGTCTGTGAACACTGCACCGCAGGATTTTATCATTTTAACTGTTTGAAACTAGTGAAAGTCGGAGGTTCCTCACAAGATACAAAGTGGAGTAAAGATGGACTGACGAATTTGAGGCACTTTGTAGATAAAGCACTTTAAGACATTAAGTTTGCTGAATATCTTAACGGCACCGCCCGCTCGATTGTGTTTGTTACAATCAATACCGCCGGACAAATCAACTGAGGGTACCGCTGGTCTTTTGAAAACCATTATAAAACTGTTGCTAATAATAGAAAAACAGTGAGAAAAATAAATGAAGCCATTCGATTCTATTGAGTTAATCAGCTTGTTTTATGCGGCCATACCTAAAGCGATCAATTATTTAACAAAGGAATATTTCTTGAACTCATAAAACTGTTATCATTTGATAGCCAACTAATTAAACTACTTCAAAAATATATGACATTGTGCGGCCCTAGGAAACTCCAATCTTACAAATAATGCACTCCTTCGATAAGCTCAAATTTTAATAAAAATTGTCTATCAGTACCTTTTTGTCTTTTTATTTTTAATTGTGCCAGAGACATTACTGTAAAAAAAAAGTTTTAAAATTTTTTTGTTGTCTTTGTATCTTTGTGGCCAGTTGTATGGCTAAAACTGCGATTTTTTCTTTTTTTCCGGGAACGGACCCACAATTGCGTATTACATCTAGGACATGACAGTAATCGTTGAATATACGTACGTTTTAAGATACGATGTAAGCTTCTTTGTCTCTCAATCAAGAAACAAATCTCAACAATATACCCTTAGACTCCCTCATGGGAAGAAAAGTCAACGTACTTAAGCGTGTTGGTGAATATTATACAACGACGATTGCGGAACAGTCGCCAAGCGTTGTTTCTTCAATCCATTTTCTACTTGCGGACTTCAGACCTATTTTTTACGGACGAGTCGTGTGATTGGCTGTGTATATTTTCATATCCCTAGACAAACAGAGCCTAACAGACCACACCATCATATGGGGCTCGTCCGGGATAGAATCTACAAGTTCAGCGCATCGGCGAATATTTTGATCTAACTAGATCTAAGTTACCAACCTTCGTCGGCTAGAATCTAGTACAAGCGCTCTGCTTGCCTCAATCGTCAGATCTAAATTTAGATCTAGAGTCGCGTAGCCATGTCTCGCAGATTGAGTTATGTACCGTAAGCATGAGTCATAACGTAACAAACACGTGGATTCCCTAGTGACGTATGCAAATCGGCCTGCGTTGTTTACATAGGAAGCCGTAAGCGAGCGTTAGGCCTGGTCAGTCTGGTCAGCTGTTTAGACCAGCTGCTGCTGGTAAAACTGTCTCGGATCATGTGATTGTTATGTAATGTAACTGTGTGGAGCATGCAGTGGAGCAGTGGAAACACTCTCCATAGCGCGCTTGCACCTGTTGCACCTGGTCCAGGCTAGTACTCAGTGCCGGTAGCATTAGAGCATCGCTGGCAGTCATCATGTAACCCCTACATAACAGTTACGTTCTCGGTGAGAGAGCTAGCATGTTTGCGAAAAGCTATTATGCTACGTACCGCTGGGTGGAAGGATTTTATGCAAATGATGTCGGTTAATCTGAAAATATTACGTCGTGGTCTAGCTTAGGGCCCGTAAGCCTTTCCTGCGAAACCTCAGAAATGAAATCCATAAAGACCGTGACAAAGCCAAGCACACGTTGGGGAGAAATCCTCTTTTTTTAAGACTAAACGTCTATCTTTGAATATTTTTTCCCTTGGTTTTTCTTTCTTTTTCTTTTTTTTTTTCTTTTTGTTTGTTTTTTGTTTGTTTGTTTGTTCTTACTTTTAATATTACGATAACTTTCATGATTAATGTCACTCTAGTGGTCAGATTGGTTATTTCCACTAGATATATGAATTGGTTCGTGTTTCCAATTATATGTAGGGAAGCTGGTGTAGAACTTTTATTTATTTGTCGCAGTAGCAGTAGGCCTTTAAAACAGATCTTTCGTATATCAATTATCAGTTTGTGGGTGGAGCCAGGTGCGTTTCTAACTTGTTAATATTAGCATACTTAGTTAATAGCGGGAAACTAGTCTCCGCCCCTCTAGCGACCCTCTATTTTCTTTAATAATTCGGAAGATACTTTGTTCTTTTATTCCTGTCCAGCTGGCCAGAGAAGCTTTTCTTCGGTCGACTTTGGACGTACTTTGATTCGGGGAGCTTGGGGAATTTAGGGAGACTGTTGGTCGTGCTAATTTTGGTGCTTTGAATGGGGGATGCTGGAATCGTACGTAGATGTAACGATGGCTTCCGTAGATTCTATGATCTCGGTCGGGTGATGTTTTAGTTGGGGAAAACGGGTTGTTCCGTTCGACGGAGTAGATTTTCCTCGGTCGGTATTGGCCCTTGTTCTAGGGACGAACTGGGAAACCAGGGAAGTCTTTGACGGGGGACTTTGCCGACTGAGCTTGTACTATAAATTGTAGAGCTCGGAAAGACTCGTTGTCAGTACATGTATCTTTTGGGAGTATCTGGAGGCCACGTTGGATAGTAGTTTTGTTTAGAATTAGAGTGAGAAGTTATTGTGACCATTCCTAGTGGATATTATTGAACTATTGTGAAAGCTACTTGTGTTGGATTATCATTTGTTTTAATTCTACGTGATTATCACCGTGTCTCGGGATAAGTTGTTGCAAAGCTAAAGTTATGTGTATTTAGCGTGAGGCCATGTTCTTGTACATTTGACAGATTCTAAGTACTTTTGAAGTATTAATGTCTTCCCTTCAGACATTCATTGACTCAAATGACAAACGACTGACTTTATTATTCCTATGATGCTATGGATTTCCCTCTCTAAATATTGTGTTAACATTGGTCTTTACCTATTAATTATTGAATGTAAGTTATGATCACCTCGTTAATCTGGAGAAGTATTCCACTAAACTAAGTTCTGTTGCATTGCCAGTACTTAAGTCTTACTGGCAGATTATCATTATTCTGTAGAAGATGTAGATCCAGTCTTGTAATATTACATGTATTGACTTGAGTATCCTAAGTCTACCGTCTATGCAAGACGGACTTGGCGCACCCCTTCTCCCAGTTATGGAGAGTAACTGGCCACGGCCTCTTTGAACTGACGCTCTCATGTGAGAAGTCGGGTGATTGCGTCAGTGCTAGGCGTTGGTCACGCTCTCGGTTTCGCGCCATGGCGATCTTAGATTCATCTTCCCCTCTCTAGTCTCTAATTGATTACCTGAGACTGGACCAATGGCGAGGTACCACGTGGTACGGCAGGCCAAGCCATGGGCGGTCGCAATTATGTAAATGAGATCATACTGATACATGGGAGTGAGTTAGGTTGACCTTGACTGTAGTGTTACAGTTAGATTTAGAACATGAAATTTAATTATGCTTGTTCTGCTAGGTTGAACTTTTACTGAAGGTTAAATAGAATGATTGATGATTATCTTATTGATTACGCTGTATGTCTAATATTATGTTTTATTTTTCTTTCTCAGCGTTGGCTGACTATTGGGCATTTTTATTAGGTACTTTTATTCTGACCATTTTGACTATTGGGCATTTTTATTAGATATTTTTATTCTGACCATTTTGACTAATATTAGACATTTTGTTTGGATATTTTCTATTTTTACTAAGGCATTTTCGTTCGATATTTTCTTTGTTGCTTTTGGATCATCTTTGTATTTTGTATTCAGAATTGCTTTGATTCATTGCTAATTGAGTATTCGTGTAATAAACTTATTATAGTTGTTGGTAACGTTAATTTGTTCTGGCTGTGTTCCTTCATTCTTGAGTGTAGCCATTTTTGTCTCGACAACACTCGTATTAGTTAGGGAACAGTGGCCTTAGTACTCCACTGATACTCAAGGACCCAAGAGTGTGAACCCTTTAGTATTGCACGGCTGCTAGGCACGCTACCATAACCAATTAGGGCCTGCAATTACTTAGAGTAGTAAGAAGCACTGAGCTTCTATAGATAACTAGACTAGTGGGTCCTATTGTAGTAGTAACTAAGTAAGTTAAGGGAATATCCACCCTAGATCTAGTTACATTTGGTGGCAGAGGTGGGATATTTTGAGTATATCCTTAGAGTGGTGTCGAAGTTCAAGTCTTTCCCTATTTAGTTGTCTTTCCTGGCTTGGAACACCAATATCCTCCCTTTCGCTCCTTGTCTACTAGTCCTTTTGCAATGCCTAGTGGTCAGCCAGCCCCGAAGATGGTCATCTGCGCGCCAAGAGAAGTATCGCTGGCTAAGTTTTACGGGAATGGAGGAGTTAGAGAGACAACCAGATTCCTCGCTCGCATGGAAAGAGCGTGGGAATTCATACACCTCGACACAGAGAAGGAAAAGATTTCGTTCTTATATGAGAAGATCGGAGAAGAGGTGAAGAGTGAGATAGATTGCCACCTTAAAAGAAAATCAGCCACTTCTCAACAGCTTTTAGACATTTTAAGGAAATGTTACGGTGAGAAAAGAACCGTACCTGCCCTAAGGAGGGTATTTTATAATACCAAGCAGAGAAAGGATGAGGGAGTCCGTGCCTTTTCCCATAGGTTGAAAGAGGCCTTCGATGCTGTGACTTCGCGACAAAGAGACAACGAGATCGATCTGTCCCCAATCAGTGAACTGCGAGACAATTTCGTAGAGAACCTAAGAGACAGGCAGACAAGGCGGCATTTACGGGGCCAACTCAGCTCGTCGCCAAATGCCACTTTCAATGAAATACGCCTCCAAGCACAAAAGATGGAAGATGACGACTGTGATAGTGAGGGGGGAGAGGAGAGAAGTGTTGACCCACGCCAGGTCACCGCTCTGTCTTCAGAAGATGAGGCGGGCGAGCTGCTATCCAAGGAAGTGGCTAAACTTATAGGCCTCCTAATCGAACAGCAACATCAAAGGATTAGCCAGTCTCGCTGCGATGGAGATAGGCCGCGTCCCCACGCTCACCGACATAACCTGAGATCATCAGCGGGGCGGGCCCAACGTAGGACTGGCGTTGTCTGCTTTAGGTGTGGCACACAAGGTCATTTTGCTAGAGTATGCGCTCAGGTGCCAAACTCGGACTTTTCTGTAAACCCCGCCTTCCGTACAGACATAGAGCGACGTGTTACGGAAGGATTTACACCACGAGGTCAAGCCCATTCCAGGAGCATTTCCACTGAATATGAAGGAAGAAGTGACAGGACAGTAATCGGCTCCAAGGTTACAGGAACAGTAAAGTGGTTCAATGTCAAACGTGGCTTTGGATTCATTACCCCTGATGGCACATGAAAGGACATTTTTGTACGCTATTCGTCCATAGTGAGAAACAATCCCAGGAAATATCTTAAAAGCCTTGGTGATGGAGAGAGGGTTGAGTTTGATGTTGTTGAAGGTAGAAAGGGAGTTATGGCAATTAACGTGACCGGACCACGTGGCGCGAATGTTGTAGGTAGCAGATATGCTGCAAACATAGATGAACTGAATCCCCGTCATCATGCGAGCAGACTCAGTGATAATCAACAGAGACCACGCAGTGGTGGCGCCCGAGCCATGGATTATCAGTCCTTTAACAGTCGTGGTGGTGCCGGCAGGAAACATTTGAATCACCGCTCCTCTCATTCTCAGAATCAAGGATATCGACCGAGACAAACACGTGTTGCAGATCTTATGGCTCACCAAAGGACTACCGTCATATCACCAGTGGCCGTCAGGACAACCGTCGCGGACGACATGTCAGTGTTGTGACCCGAAACCCAAATTCTCGATCAGCTACTACCTCCTGCGTAGCTGGAAGCCCCATAGTCACCGATCATCGCAGCAATGATCAGCATCAAAGTAGAGTGACCTCCCGTGAGCCCGGGACGCTGATTGGTCCGTCAACATTGACCCAGGAGTATTACGACACTTTGTTACCTGTGTTACCCGACGAGCAGCAGCCGCTTCGTGA
Source organism: Elysia crispata (assembly GCA_033675545.1). Lineage (NCBI taxonomy): Eukaryota > Metazoa > Mollusca > Gastropoda > Plakobranchidae > Elysia > Elysia crispata. The sequence continues at coordinate 50,529 of JAWDGP010007831.1, read as the reverse complement.
ATCAAGGTAGATGTGCCGCAGACCAGACCGCTTTGGTCTTTACTAATACTGGACTGTGCTGAACTGTTTAACGGACTATGAACTTGAGATTGGAGGACTACCGTATGACTATGAATGAGTGAAGACCATGTGACACTGTTGTTACCTGTTATGACTGGACTGAGGCGCTGCGGTTGCAGTTGGATGGCCTATAGTGTTAAGCTTATGGATTACAAACTATGTGTTGGAACACAGGGATTTATTAATTTTAACATCAAGAAAACTTTTTAACGCCTAACGGTCTTGACTTGGTCGTTGTGCTATTATGATTTTCTTGCATTTTAATTTTCATTGTTTTTTTTTTTTTTTCTCTGTCTTTTTATCCTGCCTACAGTACTGCTCACTTTACGATTTATATTGAATATTATGGTTTATGAATTTATGTGTTATCTAGGACTTTGCGATGTGCAACTATGTATTTAATCAACAGTTGTACTGATTAACAATGTATTATTTTACAATTTTTAGTTGAGGGATGAGGGAGTAATCGAAAGTAATTTATGTTAGTAAGCCTATCTCTAGTTCTATTATTCTACACGCGTGTGATCCCGAGGCCCGTTATCTGGAATGGGGAGTTAAGAATAGGATCACTGGTTTGTCCATTTCACCAGATCGTAAAATGTGAGTAAAGAATGGTTTTGGGAGAGACTCAACCCTATCCCATGTAATCATAGGGTTGGCGCAGAAAACGAGTCTGGGACTCTTATTCTACACCCGTGTGATCCCGAGGCCCGTTATTTGGAACGGGGAGCTAAGAATAGGATCACTGGTTTGCCAATTTCACCAGATCGTAAAAGGCGAGTAAAGAATGGTTTTGGGAGAGATTCGAACCCTATCCCATGTAATAGTAGGGTTGACGTAGAAACCGAGTCTGGGACTCGATGAGATTTTTCTTAGGTCCGCTCTGGCAGCTGCATGATTATCCCGACAGTCACTGTTGAGAGCTGGACGCACTATACTGTATACTTGCTTTCTCTATTGCGGTGTTTCTATTAACTACTAGATAATTGCATCCTGATGTTCAGTATAGACTTTAATTATCTACTGTACATGTTAACTGGAGAAAAAGGATTTTCCGTTTAAGTAGATGTGGGAGAAACTCTTGAGAATGATTGTGAATTTAATAAGTATGATAATTCATCATCTGTGTTGTGTTGATCAGATCTACAGGCTACTAGTTCGGTAATAATATCCTCTTTGGAGGTTGATGTCTAGGGAAAGTATTTACTGATCATTTCCACTTCTTTTCCCTTTATTGCTGACCATCTTGTTTTTCTATTGCTTTGAGCACTGATGACTTATAATGTTGAATGTTTTAATCTGCCTGTGTCGTTCTGGAGCTCCACGTCATATGTGTTGTGTTTTGTTCTTTCCACAATTTTGTGCATTTTGTCTACAATGTTTACCTTTTTTCTTCCCCTGCTGTTTTTATGCAATGCACTCTTTTAATTCATTTGTAACATGCATATTCTAATGTCAATTTTCTATATTTGCCCTTTTCATGTTCACAGTGTGGCTTATGGGGTGTTGTTCAATTTTATGCCTTTTTATACGTCGGGTTGCCAAGTAACGATTCCTCGACTGTGCTAATTATATCATGAAATACCATTTATTCTTGTCACGACTTTTGCATACCTCTAGTGTAACATGTTGTAACATATACAATGCCAATCTGTATAACCTGCTTGCTATTGATTTATATGGTATAAGATATTCCTATCGAGAGAGCATGCTGCACTTGTTAAGCATAATTTAGCACTGTACTTAATCTTGGGGTCAATTTGTTCTAATTATTCACACTATATAATGATGATAATTATTTTGAATGATCTAGATCTAAATCTTTTGTATCGGTTTTATTTTGCACAGGCCTAAGTATCTATAGTAATGACGTTTGGGATGACCTCATTTTTTTATCATTGACTGGACAGTCGACTGACCCCACCTTTACTTTCGGCCTCCCGCATTATGCTCCGTACTGCCGCACCGTTCCTCTGAACTTTTCTATTATATCAGTAGTGCCGTCTATCTCGTGGCGTGAGTGTTTCGGTTACACAATGATGATCGTGTCCCGGTGGAGAGTTTGCTGTGTTTATTTACTTTGGTGGTACTGTTGACCTTACCTTAGGGTTGAGTATTGAGGTAAAGTGCAGTTCGTCGGAGCCGAACAATTTTTTGTGGGGCGAGTGTAGGGAGGCTGGTATAGAACTTTTATTTGTTTGTGGCAGTTGCAGTAGGCCTTTAGAACAGATCTTTAGTATATCAATTATCAGATTGTGGGTGGAGTCATGTGCGCTTCTAGCTTATTAATATTAGCGTACTTAGTTTAATGGCGGGAAACTAATCTCCGCCCCTCTAGCGGTTTATTCTCATTTCTTTAATAATTCGGAAGATACCTTGTTGTAATGATTACATTGACTAGCCGATCTATTCTTCTGTTCTTGTCCAGCTGGCCAGAGAAGATTTTCTTCGGTCGGCTTGGATGTACTTTGATTCGGGGAGCTTGGGGAATTTAGGGAGACTGCTGGTCGTATTAAGCTATGTGATGCTTTGATCGGGGGATGCTGGAATCATATGTAGATGTAACGAAGGCTTCCGTAGATTCTATGATCTCGGTCGGGTGATGTTTTAGTTGGGAAAACGGGTTGTTCCGTTCGACGGAGTAGATTTTCCTCGGTCGGTATTGGCCCTTGTTCTAGGGACGAACTGGGAAACCAGGGAAGTCTTTGACGGGCGACTTTGCCGACTGAGCTTGTACTATAAATTGTAGAGCTCGGAAAGACTCGTTGTCAGTACATGTATCTTTTGGGAGTATCTGGAGGCCACGTTGGATAGTAGTTTTGTTTAGAATTAGAGTGAGAAGTTATTGTGACCATTCCTAGTGGATATTATTAAACTATTGTGAAAGCTACTTGTGTTAGATTATCATTTGTTTTAATTCTACATGATTATCGCCGTGACTCGGGGTAAGCTGTTGCAAAGCTTAAGTTAGGTATATTTAGCGCGAGGCCGTGTCCTTACTTGTAAATCTAACGGATTCTAAGTACTATTACTTTAAGTATTCATTGACTCAAATGACAGACGACTGACTTTATTATTCCTATGATGCTATGAATTTCCTTCTCTAAATATTGTGTTAATCTAAGTCTTTACCTATGAATTATTGATTGTAAGTTATGATCACCTCGTTAATCTGGAGAAGTATTCCCCTAAACTAAGTTCTGTTGCATTGCCAGTACTGTAAGTCTTACTGGCAGATTATCATTATTCTGTATAAGATGTAGATCTAGTCTTGTAATATTACATGTATTGACTTGAGTATCCTAAGTCTGTGCGAGACGGACTTGGCGCACCCCTTCTCCCAGTTATGGAGAGTAACTGGCCACAGCCTCTTTGAACTGACGCTCTCATGTGAGAAGTCGGGTGGTTGCGTCAGTGCTAGGCGTTGGTCACGCTCTCGGTTTCGCGCCATGGCGATCTTAGATTCATCTTCCCCTCTCTAGTCTCTAATTGATTACCTGAGACTGGACCAATGGCGAGGTACCACGTGGTACGGCAGGCCAAGCCATGGGCGGTCGCAATTATGTAAATGAGATCATACTGATACATGGGAGTGAGTTAGGTTGACCTTGACTGCACTGTTACTGTTAGATTTAGAATATGAAATTAAATTATGCTTGTTCTGCTAGGTTAAACTTTCACTTAAGGTTATTAAGATGAAATGATTGATGATTATCTTATTGATTACGCTGTATGTCTAATAGTATGTTTTATTTCTTTTCTTTCTCAGCGTTGGCTGACAATTAGGCATTTTAACTAGATCTAGATCTAGTATTAGGCATTTTTACTAAGGCATTTTTATTGAGCATTTTGGTTCGATATTTTCTTTGTTGCTTTTGGATCCTCTTTGTATTTTGTATTTTATTCTTTGAGAATTGGTTTCATACATTGCTTATTGAGTATTCGTGGAATAAACATATTATAGGTGGTAACTTTAACTTCTTCTCTTTTGTGTTCTTCTTTTCTGGAGTGTAGCTATTCTGTTCTTGTCAAGTCTCGACACCCACTCGTATTAGTTAGGGAACAGTGGCCTTAGTACTCCACTGATACTCAAGGACTCGTGAGTGTGAACTCTGAAGTATTGCACGGCTGCTAGGCACGCTACCATAACCAATTAGGGCCTGCAATTACTTAGAGTAGGAAGAAGCACTGGACTTCTGCAGATAACTAGACTAGTAAGTCCTACAGTAGTAACTAAGTAAGTTTTGGAATCCACCCAACTAGGTCTAGTTACATAAACTCCTGTATTTTTCACATATACCCCACAAGCACCACTCCCCATCACACATACACACACGCACACTCTTTACGCTCTCTATGTCTTCCTGCCTCAATCTCTCACTTATCTCTCTTTCTCTGTATTCTTCCTAATCTCATTGCCTTCGTCTCTTGTTGTTGCTTTTGTATCATCTCTATTTGCCTGTTTGTTTGCATCTCTTTCTATTTTTCTTATCTCTCTCTATATATTTTCTCTTTCCTTCTCTTTGTTCCTCTGTCTGTCTGTCTTTCTGCCTCTCTCTCTCTCTCTCTCTCTCTCTCTCTCTCTCTGTCTTTCTCTGTCTCTCCCTCTGTCTATCTCTCTGTCTGTCTCTCCCCATCTCTCTCTCTGTCTCTGTCTCTCGCTCTGTCTGTCTGTCTCTGTTTGTCTGTCTGTCTGTCTGTCTGTCTGTCTCTCTCTCTCTCTCTCTCTCTCTCTCTCTCTCTCTCTCTCTCTCTCTCTCTCTCTCTCTCTCTCTCTCTCTCTCTCATTCTGTATCTTTCTTGCTTCATCAATCCGTTGCGTTTTCTTTTTCCTGTTCTTTTTTTTTTCTTTTTGCACCTTTCTCATTCTCCTATCTTTCTCTTAACTTTTCTATTTCGCCCAAACCTATATGGTATTAATTTTCCCTTACCCAACTTTCGTTCTTGCTTATGTAAATGAGGTTCAACACTTCATACAAGCATTTCAAACATTTTTATGGGTAAATTCACACCAAGGACAGTCATCATAGCATAGTATCGAATGCATTAGTTTCACCATTACTTTATATTGCACAACACTCTCAGGGAAAACTTAAAAAAAAGAAAACTGAAATTCATTGTTGTCCTTTTCACAGGGTAAACTCAATATTTTAGTATTTTTACACATCTCCACCGACATGTAACGCTTATTTCAGAGCATTACAATACCGGTAAAATAATAAGTCCACGAGCAATGTTAATTGATTTTTCGTAAGAGAAACAACTGGTTACTTTATGATTTATACATCATGATTACAAGCCATGTAGTATATACAAGTATTATATAGCTCAACACAGTCCTGTGTGGTAATCATAATACTTTCATTGTTGTGACGAGAGAGCTTCGCATATCAACGCTTGTCATTATGTTAAAATATATCTGTTTTTACACTTGCTTGTAATTGTAGTTTTTGTGGATCAACAAATTTTACCATGCAAAAATAATGGGGGGAAAATGCAATTGTTTAATTGGGAACGAATCTCATTTCCTTTCTCCAAACAGATCTCGGCCCAATAAAACTGCAAGTCTGTACAGTAGTCTCCGGATAAACGCACGGTCCTCGGGAGGCTTCAATAGCGTGCGTTTAGGAGATGCGTGTCTTTTTAAAAAGTAATGAAAAAATTTTGGTTACTTCCCTTATAGCACTGCATAATGTAGGGTTATTTCCCTTGATTATACACACATTTGCGTGAAAGGGAGGTTATTAAACCTTTGAGTTTAGCGACGTTTTGGGTTCTTTTATTTTTGTTTTATTTTTTTATTTTTATTCTTTGTTTTTATTAAAGAACATTGAAATAACGAAATTCGTAAGAAGGAACAACATTGACAATTGAAGTTTCATGAACAAAATGTCTAGAATCTTAAGCTGTGTTTCCAACGTTAATGTCTTGTGAGTAGACATTATGTATCGTATCGAGTATGTCGATGAAAAAAGAGACTAGACTCTGAGAGTGAAGACTGCACAACGCTACTGACGGATGAAATCGCAATGAGTGAACGACCAATCTTGACTATGACTAGACTTGTTTTACACCGATGATGCCTGACAGTGATACACCACGCTCGAACCTCAGACAACCGTGCAACGCAAAAAGCGAGGGAGAAGGGGAGAGGATACTAGCCGTAATGGATAGATCTGACCAGGCAGACACGAAGCAGCGAAAATTGCATCACCTTGTCTGGGCTCCACTCCAACCCTCCCCTCCCTACCCTTCCAAGCTTATGGCCGATCCCATGGCCCAGGTAGAGGGCATTGTGTGTTTAGATCTATACGACGATACTGGTGTACAGCCTTTGTCCTCCACCCCTTCCCTTTCGTGTACCGGTATGATGTGTGTAAGCATGGTAGAAGGGTTTTCAGGCTGCCATGTGCCGTAATACTAATAGCGTGGATATTTCGTCCACTTTACTACCGGGTATAGTAAGCAATGCCGATTTAATAATTTCAAAGCGTGCGTTTAGGCGATGTAGCGTGCGTTTAGAGTATACCGATTACATAGTAAAAAATCGGTCATACCTCTTCAGCGTGTATTTAACCGAAGCGTGCTTTTAACTGGCGTGCTTTTATCCGGAGACTACTGAACTACGAAGAGCCACGACGCTCATCAAAGGTGATCACATGAGACCAGGCAACCAATCACAGGCCTCCGTTGCGAATTGATATGGAAGGTCCTGGTCCGCGCTCTTACTCGCCACTCAATAAACCTCTAGGGGAGACGAATGCCCCCTGCTTCACCCTCGGCACCGAGTGCTATCCGCAGAAAGATTTGACCAATCTGGTTCCTTGATCGTACATTTGAAAATTACTGGCTCATTTAAAACGCGCCTGACTAGTGGCCGTCCCCGAACCACTACCCCAAGGCTGGCCTGCTGGGCCCCAGGCAGAGGACAATGAGTGAGGCTCCTTCTTGCACATTCGGCCACAAGGCAGCCTTCTCTATCGTCAAACCAGGTACAAGTTCAACAGTTCAAACCCATATCAATCAGTTCCTAGATAGATCCATGGAACTGCAACTTTTGTATTAATTTTCATTACGGTCTTAAACAATCGGTTTTAGGCACATATTGATTCCTGTATTTAGGAAATCAACCACGTTCTTTGAAAATAATTATGACTGTGGTTCAATTGAATACCACCCCTGATCTTCCGCCCTCCCATGAGGCACACGGCTGAAGACTTTCAACTTAAGCTTAATGAGGGTTAGGTTCTCCAATACAGGAGGCGTCAAAAACAGAAGTCAAACCTTGTGTGGGAAAGTTCAGCACTCCACCGTGACAGTCTAGTACTCACGACATATTAGACAAATCATTCTCAGCCGATGCACTGCCTAGCATCACCACCCATCATCATTGGACCAGAGTCAGAGATTTCAGCCGCTTTTATTTCCCCTTATAAAAGTTTTATTCTATTCTTTTTTTTTTTTTTATATATATATATATATATATATCCGGCTTGTTCAAGAAAAAAGCTTATTTCGATTAGATATTTCCTTTTTTTTTTTTTTTGCAATAATTCTTTTTTTAACATGGAATCATTATGCTCAAAATTTTTCGACTATTTTTCAAGATGATATTCGTTCCACTTACTTCCTCCACTGAGCGTCTATCGCATCAAAACTGTCTCTGACCAGGTTCGGCGAAAGAGCCTTCCCCAACTGACCACGAGAGACAGAATGCAGACAGTCTTGTCCTGAGACGCGGCCCGTCTTTCACTCACCAGTTCCGCCGTGAGAGTACAGTGCTATGGGGATCAACGGCTATAGGGAAAAGAAACAAATTTTTAACCATACTCATGTTTATTGTACACATCAGATTTTTTACGAAAACTTATTATGAAAAGCAAAGTAATGCTATCGATCATCCAAAATTTAAAAAAAAATGAAACATAGGTGAAGAACGAAGATTTTAAAGAAAACAGCTAAAATTTACTATTTCTAAAGTTGTTTTGTAAATGAAATAGTCAAAGTTAATAACTCCCTATGAATTTGAAAATATTTGCAAGCTCTTGCAAAAGTCATTTGATTGTTTGAATGTCCCGACACTAGTTGAAAGTAACATTTTTTAATGTAATTAATGAAATTTAAAAAAAATCAAATTCAATTTAACTTTTCTTTCTGAATTCCAAACTCCTCTCAGTTATATCTCCAACATACCAATGTCGATATGGCTATAAGGTTTACTGACACTCCCGCTGCTTCACAGCTAAATCCAAGCTTTTTATTTAAAAAGAAAAAAATAATAGTTTTCAAAACCTTTCTGGCTCAAACATTATTAATTTTTAGACTAGCACTGAGAAAATTTGTCTGTATTTCCTCTTTGCTATCATTTTGTATCTAAAAGAGTTTAACTAGAAAAGTTTAACTAGAAATAGCTAGAAAAGTTAAGCTAGAAATAGCTAAAAAAGTTTAGCTAGAAATAGCTAGAAACGTTTAGCTAGAAATAGCTAGAAAAGTTTATCTAGAAATAGCTAGAAAAGTTTAACAAGAAGTAGCTAGAAAAGATTAACTAGAAATAGCTAGAAAAGTTTAACCAGAAGTAGCTAGAAAAGATTAACTAGAATTAGCCAGAAAAGTTTAGCTAGAAATAACTAGAAAAGTTTAACTAGAAATTGCTAGAAGAGTTTCAATTAAGAGAATCGTAATAGGACTATACATACGAATATACTTAATATAATAATTCGAAGAAAAAAGAAGAGTATGGCTAACATAAACAATAAAGAAGTGATTCTAGTTACTTCTCCTTTTTAAATGGGATGACGATGTTTATGAGAGTAAGGTGACGGTGGCCATCAACGATCCTCTATGATGCTAAATGTGATGAAGATATTTAGTATTTACCGACGACAGATATGAAGATGCTCCTGATCAAATGATTGTGATAACATTCCTCGTGATATTGAGGAGGAAAATAACAATAACATTGAGTAAATAAATAGTGGTTACATTCAATTTCGTGATAGTTAACGTGGTAAAATGATTAATCAGGGGTGGGGGGAAATCTAGAAAGACTCATTATCGACAAGAACAAAAAGCTATTCTGAGGCACAGCAGACAAACTAATTATGTTTATCGTGTAATTATTTACTTAAACTGTACAAAAGTTTTTATAAAAAGTTGACCGTCAGTTTGCACAAAATTTTTCATCTTTCTTTTTTTTCCTATCTCTCTCTCTCTCTCTCTCTCTCTCTCTCTCTCTCTCTCTCTCTCACACCCCCCCCCCCCCCCCCTTTTCCGGGACACACACACACCAGAGAAAATCCCGGCGCAGGGCAGCTACTCTGCCGATCCATCACCCTAGATCCAGCGTCCGGCGTACACGATCCAGGCAGGAGAAGTCGCACGTCCTGGGGCTTTACTCCACCCTGTGAGCGGCTCATACTCATTTGACCTTACCTGTCTAAGTCGAAGAAGTTCGTCTTTGTCGATGTCGAAAGCGGGAAAAAAATGACGTGCGTCTTAGGAAATATAGATCTGAATAAAAAATTTTGCGAGTTTTTAAAATATCTGCTTTTCTTAGGAAATTTCTTTAAACATCAGCCTTGCTGTCTTAGGACTTAAAATGGCATCATAGAATATAAATTATACTTTATACTAATTATAGTGCATCGCATGTAGATTGTCGTGCCCCTGTGATAGTTTGGTATTCCATTAAATTTGATGTCTTCAATAATCTAAGTTTCTATTTCATGGTCACGGCCATGAGAACATAAAAACGTGTGTAAAACAAAACCATAACTTTACAGTTCGACAGTGGTAATGTCTTTTTTGTATTTCTTTTTCTCAATTTTCTTTGTTTTGGTGAAATTTTAATCCGCTAATGCCTTGCCTTCTGTATAAGTGTCTGTTTCATTCTAGAAACAATGATAATGTAAATAGTACAATACATCACATTGCACGGAATTTAGATAGTGATTATTTACATTTTTGCTACCTGTAATGACCTTATAACGGCGCTTTTTATTCCATAAGAGTAAGTGGCACAGGTTGATCTGATCTACAATGTCCATAATATTTCATAGTCATAATATTTTGCTATTGTATTTGATGTGATGTTTTTTATAATACTTTTCTGTTGTGAAATGCAGCCTTGGGCGACCAACTATAAAAGTCAAACCCTTGTTCTAAGAATTTATCTTAACCACTGCTGCATGTGAACCAGCACCAGCTGGCGAACACCAAATATTTGTTACATTTTCACAAGATATACTTGGCTAAGAAGGAATAAGGAACAAATTTATTATGTCACCTCCAATAAAAGTGGTTAGTTGCTGGTTCTAAACACTGTAATGTATGATTACTCTTAAGCAAGTCTATTGAGAGTGTTTTAATAACTTAGTACTGTTATGGTTTTCATCTATATGGATGTCAGAAGGTGCGATTTTTTTTTTACACATAGCTCAATACAGATGCGTAGTTTGCGCTTTTCGTGTACCCAAAATGATGGCTCACTATAATTTATTAGGGCCATTGTTCTCAGCAGTGACAGCACACCTCTTTTCCATGTTATCTATAACTTTCTCTTTTCTTTTTATATTGCCCTTTAACCTTCAATATTAGAATTCTAATGACTGGATTAAGAAAGTATTAAATTATCTATCTCTCTTTTCAGTCTCCATCTCCCTCCCTCCCTTCCTAAAAATTACTTGCTCGTTAGATCTCTTTCAACAAAGAGTCTATGTTATCCTAAGCCTGTGTAAGAATTCTATTTGTTCCTCGGACAATCAATGAACATGTACATCGTTAACTAGATCTAAATTGAGCTCTAGGTGAGCAGAACCTATCAATTTATTTCACATGTGTGAGATCACTAAAAAAATGTATTAAGACAACATAAACATTATCCAATGGATCCAATTATAGTTAACGACTTTTGTATCTTACGTTTTTAGCAAACTTTTTGTTTTGATATAAATGATGCGCTAGTGCAGATGTACAATGACTTAGGCTGAGTTTCCGAAAATAAACTACTTTTCTATAAAATCTCATTCTACTTATTAAGGCCCTACTGTGTCTTATGGTAAGTTTTATAAATCTTTACAGAAGGAACCAATTCAGCAGTTACTGCCTGTGGTCTAGTGTTATAGTGAACACTTCAGAAACCCACCATGAGCTTACAGAAACAAGCACATAATCACAACTGAAGATCCAAAAGTCAAAACAAAGAATTAGGGTCTGGTCAGAGCATCTGTAGAAACATAAGCTGGTTTATGGGGTTTATAAAAAAAATACTTCTTATGGATTTTTCATAAGCACCAATGTCATAGAATTTAATGATGCTGCAGGAGCCCTGAATTTACCCAGACCCATTTCAGATTTGGAGGGCAGCCAAATACACAAATCTTTTTTTTTTAATTTAAAACATGCATCCATACTATTAAAAGGCAAAAAACAAAAGGTGATTCATAAGCAGAGAATGATGCAGATAATGCGTTCAGATTAGAAAAATTTTGATTGACCTTCATTTCTACTTTCAAAATTCCTCATTCATTTTCAACTTAAAAACAAAGAAGGTTCTAAGGATGATAATTTTACACTGCAAGGGGCCCACTCCAGCTTCATCTAATTACTTCATACCTGAGACAGTATTGGCTCTGGTATGCCTCAAAATATAGAGTTTATATTATCTAAACACAAGCTAAACCTGAACAGAAAAAAGGCATTAGCCTGGAGATTAGGTCCATTCAGTAGATTACAAAATAGTGAGAGCCCTATACCCCAAATGCCTTTTTACATCATTAACTACATCCAGTAATCATGATGAATTATATAGTTTGCTTTTTTTTTTTAAAAAAAAAAAAAAGCTTGCACAATGACTAAATTTGAGAGACAAATAGCATTTCACATTTAACTTCATTCCTGCAGTGTTTATTTTTTTTGTGAGAGATTTTCCAGTGACGTTGTTTGACTGACCAAAGATGTTCTAATTGAATGAATGTTATGAATTGTAATTGTTCTATAATTTTCTAGTTAATTGTATGGTTTGTTTATTCCAATGAAATTATTTGTCATTTGTCCTGATCTGTTGAGATTGTATTACTAAAGAATTTCATGTTCAAGCCATTCAGATAAACTAGGTGTCGCCTGGCAGCATTTCTAATATTATCTTTTCTATATTTGTATTTAACAAGTTTCTAAATTGTTTGACGTAACAGTTACAATTAGAGAAGAGAGTCTCTTACATAGATTACATGTTTTAAAAGCAGTTTACAAACAGTACTGAAGATTAAAAAGATCTATGAATAGTATTAAATCAGTATAACCTAGGATACTTCTTAAACAATTATGTATGCATGTTGTACAAGAAAAGCCTGGTACTCTAGATCCAAAAACATCAACTTATTTTTACCTTCATAAAGGGAATTGAAAGAAGCCATTGTCTCAATAAAATGCAAAGCATCACATCCTCTCTCTGATTCACCAGCAGCTGAGGATAAGAAGAGAATATGACTGTTTAGAACAGTAAAAAGTTCTATTCTGAAGATTTCTTACACTCTAGTAAAAGATATTTAAAAAGTTTTCCCATTTCTTTAAGCAAATTGTTTATTATCTTATAAATAATTAGGTACCACATAGTGATTTTTCTACCCCAGTAAATTTGAATATACCCAATTGTACTGTAAAGATCTTGTTAAAATATGAAATTTCCAAAAAATTTCATCAAAATCCGTTGGTAAATAAAAGTTTTACAGCTGTTTCAATTTTGCGCATAACGACACAAAACAAATTGCGTGCATCGGGTTGTTTTTAAGGACATATAAAAGTCATTTGTTAAATCTTATGAAACAAAAAAAGGACATATTTACAAAGTCCAAGACAATGACTATACACATACGAAATTTCACGGAGATAGAAAGTAAACAAAAGAATTTATTGGTCATGAAATATGGCCAAAAACACTTGTGGCATATCAAAATTACAAGCAAATACTCTAGATGAGGCACTTTTGGACCATCGTAAAAAAACGCATATTCTTCAGATTGTTTCAATACTTAGTTTGCTGATACACAATTTTGTATTTAGTCGACTCAATTTTTGTCAGCAACCTAGAAAGCTATTTTGAAAAGATAGAGAAAACCAAAATTGGCATAGCGCCAAATTTTGCGCCTTGGAAGAAAATTGGTAAAAAAGCGAATCATATTGTAGAAATTATATCTTAAAAAACACAATTTTCTTACTAGAGTAATGAAACTTTCGTAGTTTATGGTTTTTTAGATGCTGAACCTGATTATGCTATCTATTTGATAATTTGACCACTGTTTCTATTTCAAAACTGCATTGTAAGTCAATGATAGAAGTAAAAAATTAATAGCCACAGATGAATTATGATTGAACATATATTTTCAAATGTATACATGATAAAGCATTATGATTTTGATAGTTGTAGAAAACTCCCATGATAAACTGAGGTTCAATACACGCTTACATTAAAGCTGAAACTGAATGACTGTAAAAGAAAGTATTACATAAGAGACAAAATACATTACAGTTTTCAAAATATAAATTGAGAACCAATTCATGTAAAGGAATTAGCAAGCCTGAAAATATCAATATTTTGTTAAATGAAAACAATTTGAGCCTGCAACTTTAAAAAATTATAAAGTATAAACAGAAATTTTCGTTTCTTTTAAATTGTGAAGGTTTCTGTTCCGTGTATATGTTTTTTTAAGCCGCACCTATGGTTTTTCCCACTCTGCTACCTCTCGGTCTCACTACCTCTTTTGCCAGACATACTATGTACCTGTATCAGTGTCACTTTTTTGTTGACTACCTACCTGTACACTTCGCTAATGAAAGTATCTATACTGTTTGTACCTTGCAGCGTTTTCTGTTTGTTTTACTAAATAAACCTTGAACCCAACAACAACATCAAGCAACAGTTTCTGTCAAATTTATTTTCACCGTAACAGCATTGTATTTAATAATCATCATCAGAACTTTAAATTTGAATGATTGTCTTTTGCCTAATGAACCCCCCTCTTTTAGAGGGTGGTTCATTGCATATCTTTCCAAGCAAAGTCTGGTAAAGATTTGCAGCAGTACCTGTCAGTCTTAAGTCCTCTTGCCCCATCACTAATTTTCTATATCGAATCTGATCTTTAAGATTTTCTGCTTTTCCATTTTTATATAACTGATCAAGCCCAGCTTTTGTGGTGCACAAACCACCTTGACACAAAACTGCATTCATAATTTTAACTTATTACAAAAGAATTCCAACTGCTTTTTTTTTACTTGGAACCATAGGGGCGCAATGGAGTTACAGGAGTGAGAAAATGATTCAAAGATGAAAATCAGTTGAATAAAAAGAGGAAAGCCTGGCTAACGAGAAAGTATTACTAAAAGTACAGAGGAGTCCATATACATTCAACACCTAAGGGAAACTTTTGCTTCAAGTCAACTTTGTTTGCCAGCACTATTTTGTATTTCTTTACAAATTAAATTGCAATATTTAAAGCCAACTTTTGTCTACAGTCAACTAACTTTTTTAGTCCTGAGGTATTTATCCAGACTCCAGTGTAAAGTCTTTGGAAGTAAAGAAAGGGCCAGGAGTGGAGAGAACGACGAAAAAGATACTGATTTTGAGGATGAAGACGATCATTACATTGATTATGGTGATGATAATGATGATGATGGTGATAATGAGGATGACGGTGATGATGATGATGTGATGATGATAATGATGATGATTAGGATGATGAAGATGATGATGATGATGATGATGAAAAAACTGTCTTCACAAGCATGGGCATTATTAACACTGTATCACCGATAATATTTTTTGTTTTATCATGTTTCACTACTTCAAAGATAAAAATGAGCCTGACTTTAACAACAGAAGAAAGAAATTTGCCCATTTCACTCTGTGTGTCTCTGAATCCATTGGAAGCTAGGAAGCAAGAAAGAGAAACAGAAAAGGAAAGAGAGAGAGAGAGAGAGAGAGAGAGAGAGAGAGAGAGAGAGAGAGAGAGAGGGGTAAGCACAGCACTATGGCATCAGCTTCCCCTGAGTATAATTTGCCTCCTTAGATTAGAGGTAAAGGCAGTCTGAATCGAATAGCGAATAGTGTGGCTCTGTCCTGCCCCCACCCCCGGTAATCCTGCGTTCATACCAAAAAATCGCTCGTCCAGAATTTTCCTTGAGCACACACCAATATAGTGCACCAAAAATACACTGTACTTTATAATTATCGATATGTGCTTACATAACATACCTACAGTCTTGATTATCACACAAAGACTATAAATATGCCCTAGAAATTTAGTAAAAGAATACGTTCGTCATTACGTCATAGGCAAAGCACACAATCATACAGGCATCTCAAATCAATGTTTTAGCTTGAATACATCTAGTTACATTGGTGATAATGACAAGGTGTGATGATAAAAGCAATAAATCTGTTCAACAATTCCTTTCTTATTTTCAGCTCAATGAAAATAGTTTCTGTCTAAACCTAAGGTTTGTTGAATACTTTTTCACTGTGGCAGGACAAGGCACCTTGATCTGACTAAAAATAATTTAAGAAAGTTATTTTGATTTCCATAGGTTTTTTTTTTTCTCAAATGTTCCATAATCAATCATTATGGTCTCCACCTTGAAATGACTTTATAAAACATAATGATTTGTCGAGTTCCTTGACTGGAAGAATTATTTTAAACTTTGTACTGAAGTGCTCTTCTCCCTTAAAAAAAGAAGTTCTAAGAAAGTCTTTATCTTCGAGTGCGCGTTTCTTTATGCTACTCTTCTCTTCTATGTCAATTAGTCCATCGTAGCCTCAGTTTCCACTGCGTTTAATTCACGATGAACGGGATAGTTCTGCCTAAAGCACCTCTGTCCGTTCACTGTTGGAGGGAAGTCAAATAGCAGCGTCCAGTTTTCTTCTCACCTCCAGACCTGTGGGTAAGGACAGTTTTAGACTTTCCGCCAAATAAACCATTGATTTCTAACTAACCCCTTTCAGTTGTTGCATGCAGGAAACAGGGGTATCTGCGGAGAAGTTCGGTTGCCGCACGAGGCCCTGACGTGCGCACCTGGGGGCACGTGCCGTCAGACCCGGGAAGATGAGTTGTGGGACAGGAATGCTGTGGCTCGTCCAGTGGTTGTGCAGCCTCCTCAGGGAGGGGGGGGGTGTTCTGTGAAGAAGAATTAGCCCGCGTCTGTGTTCCCTCCTTTCTATTAAAACCAGCCAAAATTGTTTTAGGGTTTAATAATTATCAAGTTGACAACTTTCTACGTCGTCTCCTATTTTTTTTTATTTGTAAAGAAATCTAACCCTGTCTTTATCACAGCTAGTTTAGGTAATGCCACTTTCTCTCAATCCGAGCGAAAATTTTGCTCGTCTCTCAGACACCTCCAGTACTGTAAAACTCTACTGTCACCTCTTTTAGACCTTCGCGCACAATTGTCTCTTTCTTTGCAGCAATTGGGGCTGACTGACCACTAGACATTAATTGCCAACATCAGAGAAGAGGAGACAAAACAGAAGGAAACGAAGTGTAAGGCCAGAGGCAGACAGTGTGATAAGCTATACAGATTCAATAAGCGAGACCACTCTAGTGATGTGCTCAAAATAAATAAGACATGACTATAACGGGAATTTTAGTTTCAGGAGAAAAATCCTGCTGTAAGCAAGTTCCCGCTTCAGGAATGCAAAGAGATCTATCCCTACCCTCCTCAAGAAAAAAAAAAAAAAAGAAAAAGTTAATGTACGAACTACTACTTGTAAGTGTAAACACAGCCTGACAAAGAGAAAACGACTAAAAGGCACCCGCAAAATCTTTTTATAGCTATCACGTGGTTTTAAGAAATCATGGAGGCTGCGCTATTATTGTCCATCACGTGGTTCAAAATATACAAACAATGTGTCTATAGCAGTACCATCTGTTTAGAAGGCCTGTTTACAAGGTTACGTAACATTATTCAGATGGGCCATCATCTGGCTAGCTATCAGCCACCTGCGCGAGGTTTGAACAGTTGATTATAGCATGCTTAGCAGTATACACTGTGTTTTCACTGGACTCTCCTGCCATTTTGTTATTGGATTACATTCATTCTTTCTTGGATTATATTTCTTATCTTATTCTCTGCTATTTGCCATTGGATTGCACCTTGTTCTAACAGATGCTTTCAATGTGGAACATTTCAAGAATGCTTTCTTGTGATTTGGTGTAGATTTTCCTCTAAATGTGTGCACACTGATAGAGTATGACCCGTGGCACCAAACATCGTACAATGTAATATATATATATATATATATATATATATATATATATATAGAGAGAGAGAGAGAGAGAGAGAGAGAGAGAGAGAGAGAGAGAGAGAGACTGATAAACAATTATACATGTTAAGTTCATCTAAATATGCTTTAAGTTTAATTAGCTTTTCCCTTTATGGTCTCTACGATATCACTTTATAGAGAGAAGGTGTGCTGAAGTGGGAGCCAAAGTTTTTTTAAAAGCCTTTTAACTAAAATCTCTGATACTCAAAGTGCCCTCAATACTTTAACCTTAAGTTTCATATTTCATTATATGGTGTATCGGTGTCATTATCAATTTCCTTAACTGTTTATTGTTTAGGGGAAGAAAGTGCACTGTTACAAACTGTAAGAGCGGCTATGCCAGTCAGAAGGGGAAAGAAAGTGAAACGGTTATTTTATAATTATGGTTTTCCGAAGGACCCAACTGAATGTCATAAATGGGTTTCGAGTCTCCCAAACAAAGTTGAGAAAGTGACTGAACATATTGGAGTATGTAGTCGACACTGGCTCTCTGATACTCCTCACATTTGAAGAGGAAGATAATATTTATAATCTCTATGCATCCTCCTATTAACTTTGGTGAGATACCTTCACCATCCATATCACATGCTCATCCAAAAACTCCTCGCCCTACCAAAAAAAAGCTGTCAGTGAAAACAAAGTCAGAGAAATTGACGAACTGGATACATTCATAGTAAAAAATAACTTTAACTGTGACACTGTTAAGGAAGCCCTTCAAGAAAGTTTGCTCCTCTATGGACTCAGTGCTTGTAATGCAGATAGAAGAGAACAAGCACTTGCCAGCTTCAGTCGCGGTGGTTGTATGCATGAATATGTTATATACTTCCATATTAGACTTAGAGATGCAGATGCAGGAGTGACCGTAATTCAATTTGAAGACTACAACGGTTTTAAATTGGTAACACATCCAAATTTCCCCTGTAAAATTGTGAATCAATGGGATCAGCTAGAAGTTGTCCTTCATTTTTACACTGGTACAGGTTAGTACTGCCCATTATTCTGACCCCTCCCCCCTCCCACATACACATAGACTTCTGTCTGTATCTCTTTCACTCTAAATATCACCATATCTTTTTTTGTATTTCACATTCTGTCATTCCTTGTTTTGCTCTTGACATGTCACTCCAGTGCCTTTATTTAATGTAGCCTACTGTAACACTGTGTTATCAAGTCTCGAAAAGGTGTTCATGTGGATCTGAGTTTCAAAGTGTAAATATTTGAATGTAATAGAAATTATGATGAGAAGGGAGAGTGTGTGCGTGAGAGAGAGAGAGAGAGAGAGAGAGAGAGAGAGAGAGAGAGAGAGAGAGGCCAGGAAGGGTTAAGAGTCGGATTGAGCTAGAGAGATTAAAGAAAGAGAGAAGGCCAGATATAAAGCGCACATGGCTAGCACCTATTACCATATCTAGCACCCCCCTTTTCCACACAAATAGACCTCTGGCTGTCTGTATCTCTTTCACCCATTCTCTCTCTCTCTCTCTCTCTCTCTCTCTCTGTCTCTCTCTCTCTCTCATTCATTATTTTATCTCTTGCTCTAAGATTCTACGTATCTACTATGTTTGTTTTTGTTCCTTGGTCGAATTTTACAAAATTATAATCTCTGTCCCCCCCCCCCTCTCTCTCTCTCTCTCTCTCTCTCTCTCTCTCTCTCTCTCTCTCTCTCTCTCTCCCTCTTTCCCTCTCTCTTCATTTGCTTCTTCTGACCTGATACAATTAAAAACTCTCCTCATTATCTGATGTACGTGTTCTTAGTGCCGGTATTTGATGTACCGCACCACTGTATTATCAAATCTCGAAAAGGTGTACATGTGCATTTGAGTTTCTAAGTATTTGAATGTATAGCCTACATGTACTTAGAAGTTATGATGAAGAGGGAGGGAGGGAGAGAGAGAGAGGGAGAGAGAGAGAGAGAGAGAGAGAGAGAGAGAGAGAGAGAGAGAGAGAGAGAGAGAGAGAGAGAGAGAGACGAGGGTTAAGAGTCGGATTAAGCTAAAGATGAGAGAGAGAGAGAGAGAGACGGGAGTTATGAGTCGGATTAAGCTAAAGATGAGAGAGAGAAAGAAAGAGAGAGAGAGAGAGAGAGAGAGAGAGAGAGAGAGAGAGAGAGAGAGAGAGAGAGAGAGAGAGAGAGAGAGAGAGAGCACATTGCTAGCACACCGCAGACCGGCCCATCATAACCTATGAACAGGCCTCCTAGATAATTGGTACTGGTCTGAACGGACACAGATAACCATGTGACGTCACAAAATTCGTGTTTGACTCAGATTTCACTTCCTTTCCACCAATGTTCAAAATGGAGAAAGGACGTGTGTTCAAAACGTATGAAGAGTTTGAGGCAGCCCTTAAATCATTTTCAGTGGCACTCACAGTCTATTTGTGAAAAGATCGAGTGAGTCAGTGAAAGAACTAATACTGAAGTACCTAAAATATAAAATCATTCTCTTTGTGTGCAAGCACTCCCCGTCCAAACACACCAGCTCCTCGACGGGTCAGCGCCCATGCCAAAGGTAAGTCCCATCAATTGTGCTAATGAGATCTAGAGTAAATATAGATAGGTCTTATATCCAGATCTAGACCGTCTGATTTTAGATTTTAGTGGTTGGTTAAAGATAAGGGGTGAGTTATCCTGAATCTAGATTTTTAAATCCTTCCCTGCCTCTTGGAGTAGATCTAGATCTAGATTCTAGATCTATAACAGAATGGAAAATTTGACATGAGGGCACCAAAAGCCTTATTGAAAGGCATTGTCAGAGTACTGATCTGAAACATTTTGCAGTTCATAGGACAAATATTTTAATTTACTCTAGATCTAGATTTGCCAATCAATCATTTATTTTGAGGTTTCAGATTTTATAAGCCAAAGTTATTTTTCTTTAGATGTTGGCCACTGCCTACCATGTGGCTTGATGCTATACACTAAATGAACTTTGTAGCATTCAACTCTATCTATAGATACATAACTACATACTCTTCATCACTTTCACAGGTCCCTCAAACTAGATTGTCAAGCCAAGATTCGGTTGAAGATCCAGAGGCCGAAAGACCAGTCTCCGCCCTTCCTGGCCATCACAGTGCAGTATTTGAACCATCAAGGGCATGGCCTCACCCAAGAAGTAATTACACTTTCCTTTGTTTTTTTCTAGTCTGCCTCTTATGGAAATGAATATATATATTTTCATATACATGCGGACTGTGGAGAAAAGACAGGAAAGCCTGCATTGCTTGTTCGTTTGTACTGTTACAATGCAGGCAGGGCAAAATGCTAAGGATTTTTTTCTATTAAAAGTTTTGGTGCTTTCTTTCCAGTTTTTACAGGTTGGGAAGCAGTGTCAATTTGGCAGAAATAAATTGAATATAGGAAAAAAAGGTGTTATTTAGCTCTGTCGTTATAGCAATGGTTTTCGCTATTCGAGGTGTTAAACATGGGTTCCACTGTACAGGAAAGAGAATTGTCAGTAAATTAAGGGAATTCTGTATACATTATACATTCATGTGATCCCCCACAAATTCTGTCCTTGGACAGACAAACTTTTGTTGAAGGTTGGACGTGCAAAAGAAATGGTAAAAATATAATTCTACGCTGAGTACGATATTTTTCCATTATTATTAATATAAATTTTTATATATTTCATTTCTAATTTTGAGATTTGTATTGTACTTCAAACTATCCATGATATTGGTGTTTATTTTATCATTCATGTGTATAAAAAAAATTTCTTCTCTCTATCTTTACACCCACAGCTCACCGTTATTTCCAACGAAAGATCATTCTTATTTCTTCATATGATAATAGTGAGTACAGCTAGGTGTTTCGTTTTTTTTGTCAGGATACCATATCTACTCTCTCTCTCTCTCTCTCTCTCTCTCTCTCTCTCTCTCTCTCTCTCTCTCTCTCTCTCTCTCTCTTCTAATATACAAATTTATAACTTGTCATTACAACGAGAAAAACTTGCTTCATTAAAACCAGCTTCAGCATTAGAAAAGAAAATCCTCAGTTTATAAAGCCACTTTAAAACTATTACAAAAGTATATAATTCTCTCTCTCTCTCTCTCTCTCTCTCTCTCTCTCTCTCTCTCTCTCTCTCTCTCTCTCTCTCTCTCTCTCTCTCTCTCTCTCTGTATATGTATATATATATCCCCTTCTTTTCTTCCCTATCCCTTCTCTGTGTAACTCGTTCCTTTCTATTCATAATTATAAGTTCCTCTCAACATCTTCAGTGGTAATCTGACAGAGATCTTCAACCTCTTCTTCATTTTGAGAAGATCAGCAGCCACAGACTAAGCAACTTGAGACAATGTGCTTTTGAGAGGGAATCCTTACCATCTACTGAGTTTTGAAGAGTGACGCAACACCTAGTTTTGCCCTTGATGTGTAAGTTCATCTTCTTTTCTCAAGAATTTTAAACTACTTTAAATTCATGTGATCAATGCTTTTGATGTCATAGAAAAAGTGCTGAGACCTTCTGTTGGTTCAATTCAAGCAGCCTTGTGACATCAAGGCATTATTATTATTTTTTTGTGTGTGTGTTTTTCTCCGTTTTCTTCAGTAGGACAGACAGGTTTTTCAATCTTTCATGTCATCTCTTTTCTGATCCTCTCAGCTTAAAACAAACTTCATCTTTCACAAAAATCATTTTTCTTTTGGATTTTCTCAAAAAATTAAGAGAGGGAAAAAAATCATTTCTTCTTGCTTTAAGTCTTTGAAGGTCAAGACAAATTTTGGGCTACGTTTGTAGATCAATCAAAGGTAGTCAGCTAACACCCCGTGTACAAGTGAGACTAACATGTTTACCTTCTTAAATTCATGTCTTTCTTTTTAACCAAATTTCATGTCTGCAAGGTGTTGTCTGTGAATACATTCCTTCGTATTATGTTGTTTTTTTCACTATGTGTGATTTTAGTCCTTTGAACTTTCTAGCTTTGAAAATGTTATAGAACTGGAGTGAGATGTTATATTTGCAATCTTTGCTGTACTTATGGCAGTGGTTGTCTATACATAATTTTATGTAGAACAGCGCTCAACATATGTGGTATTCATCTACGTTCAAACAACAGAGACAATATTTGTTTATATTGCTTACAACTACGTTTATTAGATACATCTTTTTTTTTTTTTTTTTTTTTTTGTAGCTAGACACAAATCCTTAGATGATTCATGGAAAATACCCGGTATATCAATGAATTAGGTGCCCTGCTCTTTAGATTAGGCAATCATGACCTTTTGCGCATCTCTATCCCTTGATGCTGTTGTGTTAGTGCATCTGTCACTCATTTTACATTTAGCCACTTTTTTCATCCATGCTACATCTTCTCTCGCTTCTTTCCCCTGCTGCCTTTTCCTTTAAAATCAACCCAGTTCTCAAAGATGTTTCAGTTTCTTTTTTCTCATCACATGGCCAAAAAATACTGCCTGTAGATTAAATATGGTATTTATGAGCATATATATGCCAGCTCCTCGTACCACACTTTAGTTTGATTTCTTTGAAGTCCATAAATAAGATTCATAGCATTCTCTTTAGGAACCACATTTCTGTTTCCTCCAGTTAATTTTGTAGTTGTTTTTTAAATTGTCCAAGCCTAACATCCATACATAAGGATGGGTTCAGTAAAACACTCCAGTGCCTTTTTTGATGCGATTTCATAGTTGTTGTGTCCATCTCTTCACATTCAAGTGCCCAAGTATTTGCATTGATTCCTGAACGAATTATCTTTGGCTACTAAAGAATTGATCTGTGCACACTCATTGTTTCAATTGACGACCATTACTTCTGTATATCCTTTCCTTCTGCTTTCTTCTTCAGTGATTTCTAATAATTGTGGCAAGTCTTCTTTATTTTCTGCAATTAATACAGCGTCATCAGCGTATCTCATGTTGCTTACTTTGTGCCTTCCTATTTTAATTCCTGGGTATCCTTCTATGCTTCTCAAATCATTTCACTGTAGAGAGACAAAAGGTCTGGAGCAAGCACACATCCTTGTCAGACACCACACTTTATTTTTTTTTTTTTGTTTTAATGAGCTGATTTACCCATCAACTCACATTGTTGCTGTCTCATATCATTTCATGTTTTATTTTTAATTGGTCTTGCCCATGGACCTCTCACAGACTAGCAGAGGGAAAGATACCCTCATTCCTCTTTCTCAGAGTTGACTCTGAGCTGCCGCCCAATATGAGTCATGCTTTTTTACCTCTAATTTGAGCAAATATTATAAATTTGAGTTAATCTTAAAGCATTCTAACATAACATACATTTAATTTTTACACTGCTTGCTGTAGCCATTCTTTTTTTGCTCTTCAGTGAAGCCATTTTAATATTGAGCTATAAGAATATGATCTTCAGCTCAACACTGTATGATGTAATTGTCTAAACCTCGCCTCCATTCTCACTCTTTCTTTTCTCTCCCATTTTTGTTGTTCTGTCTTATTCTGGGCTTAGACTATGAGGATTTTCTCCTTTTCCCTTGTCCTATATCATTTTTTCCCATATTAAATTTTCATTTCTGTTTTTCACTTCATATTAAGACATTAGCTCTAAACTCTTATTAGAGCTGGCTAACCAGAGTCAAACCTTTTTTTTTCTTTTTCTCCCAACCCTTGAGGCTTTTATGTGAGGGATATGTGGACCCAAGGGTGCAACTAGCTGATTTTTGAAAGGAGGACCTCGGGGTAGTAACAATATTTCTAATCCAGGTTAATTCGAGGCACTTGTGGGATTGACTGACAGTGATAAAAATAGCATTATATGAAAGAATATATTTGTGAACTTCTTTTCCTATATTTTTCGTTAAAAAACTTTGTACAGTGCTGTCTTTATTTAAGCTCATGTATCTTTATATAAGTCGCCATGTAGCGATGTATTTTCTGGCTTTATTTTTACTTCAAATTTCAAAGAGGGTTAGAAGGAGAAAGAGAAATAGAGAGAAAGGGGGAGAGAGAGAGAGAGAGAGAGAGAGAGAGAGAGAGAGAGAGAGAGAGAGAGAGAGAGAGAGAGAGAGGCAGACAGACAGACAGACAGCATAAGCATACAATGATAATATATATATTAAAATTTAAGTTATTTTTGTTTTAAATATTTTTTTATATAAGCCTCTAGTTTTAAATGTTACAAAACTTATAACCATTTCTAAAGAATCTCAAGTTTCAGTATACATTGTCGATTTTAGTCGAGACGCCTATAATACAAGCCTTTTCAATTGAATATTGCTCACCCGATCGGCTGGTTAATCAGCACACTGTTACGATGACATTTGTTAATAGCTATCTGGAGCAACTCCTTCACAGTCAAAACAACATCGTTCTCAAAACAGAGAGAGGACGTGTTTTTTTACATTGGGAATGTCAAGGTGGTGGTTCTTGTGGAAACGGTCGACCTAGTTTTGGATTAACAAAAGACACAAACGTTTGTTGCATCGTCTTTTTTTCCTAGTCTTTATTTGGCTAAGGTTTCACCCCCCATATTAATCTTTCTTTTTTTGTGATTCCTTTTCAGAAGTAAAACGTGGGACCTTGTTTGAATCCTCAAAGCTTTCTTATCATCCAGTTACTATTTTTCCGGATAACGCATTTAAAGAGAACATAGAAACTATGTTGACTGGAGTAAAAACCTAATTAATGTTTTTGAAAAAATTTTATGTGAATTATTAATTGTCTTTTATTGTAATGCAATGTGAGCTGAAAGTCAAACAAATTAAAGTTCATTTAAAAGGCAATACCCTTATATGTATTATCTCTTTTAATGAAAATGTCATATTCGTTTATGTTAAGTTTCACTGACGTTATTTTTAAAAGACTGGTATGTGTCTTTTTAATTATTTTAGAAAACAATGTGTATTGTTATAATGATTTCTTTTTATATTTTTATAATTTGGATTTCTCTGAATAAACTCAGATAACACTTTTTTTTTAATCTGTCTTTGTTGTTTTTGATAAATGTCTTGTTTTTAATAGGTTTTCGTATGTGTTTATGGTATTCATCAAGTGATTTCAATTCATTGCAATTTGCACAGAGTTTAAGATCCGTCATTTTTATACAAAAGAAATATTGAACTCCATTTTACAGTAATAGAAACATAAACCCGTATTGCCGAATTGATAATGCGTGGGTGGTATGTGTTGGGAACATAACATGGAATAGCCAACTGCCACAAAGATGGTGAATCAATATTGAATAATTAAATAGGGGTGACAAAATCCTCTTTATTTCTATCTCTACAAATCAAGCATAATTAAATATTATTACAATAGAATAGAATTCGAAATTAAAAAAAAAATTCAAAGCGGTAGAAAGATTCCCATTTTTTCTTTCTCTTTACTAATACTAGACATGCTGTAGAATCGAAATGATCCCTATAAATCATCAAAATAATACCATATTATCAAAATGTAATCGAATTTTAAACCGGAGTAAAATTGGAATTATGCTAATTATAGAGATTACCAAATTGGAATTAACCGGCGGCCATAATAGAAATATGCTAATTAAAGAGACTTCCAAATCCGAATTAACCACGGCCATATTGGATTATACTAAATATAGAGATTGCCTAAATAGAATTAACTGGCGCCCATATTAGAATTATGCTATTTATAGAGATTACCAAAATAGGATTAACCGGCGACCATATTGGAATTATGCTAATTATAGAGATTACCAAATTGGAATTAACCGGCGGCCATATTGATTTTATGCTCATTATAGAGATGGCCAAAATAGAAAAAAACTGGCGGCCATATTGGAATTATGCTAATTATGGAGATTACTAAATTGGAATTAATCGGAGGCAATATTGGAAATATGCTAATTATAGAGATTGCCAAAATAGAATTCACCGACGGCCATATTGGATTTATGCTTATTATAGAGATTGCCAAAATAGAATAAACTGGCGGCCATATTGGAATTATGCTAATTATAGAGATAGCCAAAATAGAATCAACTGGCGGCCACATTGAAATTATGCTTATTATAGAGATTACCAAGATAAAATTAACCGGCGGCCATATTGGATTTATGCTAATTATAGAGATGGCCAAACTAGAATCAACTGGCGGCCACATTGAAATTATCCTAATTCTAGAGATGGCCTAAATAGAATTAACTGGCGGCCATATTGAAATTATGCTAATTATTGAGGTGGCCAAAATAGAATTAATCGGCGGCCATTTGGAAGTAAGCTCATTATAGAGATGGCCAAAATAGAAATTAACCGGCGGCCATATTGAATTTATGCTAATTATAGAGAGGGCCAAAATGGATTTTACCGGCGGCCACATTGAAATTATGCTTTTTACAGAGATTACCAAGATAAAATTAATCGGCAGCCATATTGTCATTATGCTAATTATAGAGATGGCCAAAAAAAAATTAACCCGAGGTTATATTGGCATTATGCTAATTTTAGAGATGGCCAAAATAGAATTAAACGGCGGCCATATTGGATTTATTGAACTTATATAGATTACCAAAATGAAATTGGAATTTTGCTAGTTATAGAGATGGCCAAAATAGAATTAAACGGCGGCCATATTGGATTTATGCTAATTATAGAGATTGCCAAAATAGAAATTAACCGGCGGCCATATTGAATTTGTGCTAATTATAGAGATGGCCAAAATAGAATTAACCGGCGTCTATGTTGGATTTATGCTAATTGTAGAGATGGCCAAAATAGAATCAACTGGCGGCCACATTAAAATTATCCTAATTCTAGAGATGGCCTCAATAGAAATTAACCGGCGTCTA
This sequence comes from Elysia crispata, assembly GCA_033675545.1. Classification (NCBI taxonomy): domain Eukaryota; kingdom Metazoa; phylum Mollusca; class Gastropoda; family Plakobranchidae; genus Elysia; species Elysia crispata. Next base: position 23,415 of record JAWDGP010007831.1, on the reverse strand, counting down.
TATTGGATTTATGCTAATTGTAGAGATTGCCAAAATAGAATCAACTGGTGGCCACATTATAATTATGCTTGTTATAGAGATTACTAAGATAAAATTAACCGGCGGCCATATTGAATTTATGCTAATTATAGAGATGGCCAAAATAGAATTAACCGGCGTCTATATAGGATTTATGCTAATTGTAGAGATGGCCAAAATAGAATCAACTGGCGGCCACATTAAAATTATCCTAATTCTAGAGATGGCCAAAATAGAAATTAACCGGCGTCTATATTGGATTTATGCTAATTATAGAGATTGCCAAAATAGAATCAACTGGCGGCCACATTAAAATTATGCTTGTTATAGAGATTACTAAAATAAAATTAACCGGCGGCCATATTGAATTTATGCTAATTATAGAGATGGCCAAAATAGAAATTAACTGGCGTCTATATTGGATTTATGCTAATTATAGAGATTGCCAAAATAGAATCAACTGGCGGCCACATTATAATTATGCTTGTTATAGAGATTACTAAGATAAAATTAACCGGCGGCCATATTGAATTTATGCTAATTATAGTGATGGCCAAAATAGAATTAACCGGCGTCTATATAGGATTTATGCTTATTGTAGAGATGGCCAAAATAGAATCAACTGGCGGCCACATTAAAATTATCCTAATTCTAGAGATGGCCAAAATAGAAATTAACCGGCGTCTATATTGGATTTATGCTAATTATAGAGATTGCCAAAATAGAATCAACTGGCGGCCACATTAAAATTATGCTTGTTATAGAGATTACTAAAATAAAATTAACCGGCGGCCATATTGAATTTATGCTAATTATAGAGATGGCCAAAATAGAAATTAACCGGCGTCTATATTGGATTTATGCTAATTATAGAGATTGCCAAAATAGAATCAACTGGCGGCCACATTAAAATTATTCTTGTTATAGAGATTACTAAGATAAAATTAACCGGCGGCCATATTGAATTTATGCTAATTATAGAGATGGCCAAAATAGAAATTAACAGGCGGCTATATTGGATTTATGCTAATTGTAGAGATGGCCAAAATAGAATCAAGTGGCGGCCACATTAAAATTATGCTTGTTATAGAGATTACCAAGATAAAATTAACCGGCGGCCATATTCGATTTATGCTAATTATAGAGATACCCAAAATAGAAATTAACCGGCGGCCATATTGAATTTATGCTAATTATAGAGATAGCCAAAATAGAAATTAACCGGCGTCTATATTGGATTTATGCTAATTGTAGAGATGGCCAAAATAGAATCAACTGGTGGCCACATTATAATTATGCTTGTTATAGAGATTACTAAGATAAAATTAACCGGCGGCCATATTGAATTTATGCTTATTATAGAGATGGCCAAAATAGAAATTAACCGGCGTCTATATTGGATTTATGCTAATTGTAGAGATTGCCAAAATAGAATCAACTGGTGGCCACATTATAATTATGCTTGTTATAGAGATTACTAAGATAAAATTAACCGGCGGCCATATTGAATTTATGCTAATTATAGAGATGGCCAAAATAGAATTAACCGGCGTCTATATAGGATTTATGCTAATTGTAGAGATGGCCAAAATAGAATCAACTGGCGGCCACATTAAAATTATCCTAATTCTAGAGATGGCCAAAATAGAAATTAACCGGCGTCTATATTGGATTTATGCTAATTATAGAGATTGCCATAATAGAATCAACTGGCGGCCACATTAAAATTATGCTTGTTATAGAGATTACTAAAATAAAATTAACCGGCGGCCATATTGAATTTATGCTTATTATAGAGATGGCCAAAATAGAAATTAACCGGCGTCTATATTGGATTTATGCTAATTGTAGAGATTGCCAAAATAGAATCAACTGGCGGCCACATTAAAATTATCCTAATTCTAGAGATGGCCAAAATAGAAATTAACCGGCGTCTATATTGGATTTATGCTAATTATAGAGATTGCCATAATAGAATCAACTGGCGGCCACATTAAAATTATGCTTGTTATAGAGATTACTAAAATAAAATTAACCGGCGGCCATATTGAATTTATGCTAATTATAGAGATGGCCAAAATAGAAATTAACCGGCGTCTATATTGGATTTATGCTAATTATAGAGATTGCCAAAATAGAATCAACTGGCGGCCACATTAAAATTATTCTTGTTATAGAGATAACTAAGATAAAATTAACCGGCGGCCATATTGAATTTATGCTAATTATAGAGATGGCCAAAATAGAAATTAACAGGCGGCTATATTGGATTTATGCTAATTGTAGAGATGGCCAAAATAGAATCAAGTGGCGGCCACATTAAAATTATGCTTGTTATAGAGATTACCAAGATAAAATTAACCGGCGGCCATATTGGATTTATGCTAATTATAGAGATGACCAACATAGAAATTAACCGGCGGCCATATTGAATTTATGCTAATTATAGAGATGGCCAAAATAGAAATTAACCGGCGTCTATATTGGATTTATGCTAATTGTAGAGATGGCCAAAATAGAATCAACTGGCGGCCACATTAAAATTATGCTTGTTATAGAGATTACCAAGATAAAATTAACCGGCGGCCATATTGAATTGATGCTAATTATAGAGATGACCAAAATAGAAATTAACCGGCGGCCATATTGAATTTATGCTAATTATAGAGATGGCCAAAATAGAAATTAACCAGCGTCTATATTGGATTTATGCTAATTGTAGAGATGGCCAAAATAGAATCAACTGCCGGCCACATTGAAATTATGCTTATTATAGAGATTACCAAGATAAAATTAACCGGCGCCCATATTGGATATATGCTAATTATAGAGATGGCCTAAAGAAATTTACTGGCGGCCAAATTGGCATTATGCTAATTTTAGAGATGGCCAAAATAGAATTCACCGGCGGCTGTATTCAATTTATTGTATTTATATAGATTACCAAAATGAAATTAGATTTATGATAAGTACTAAGATAAAATATTGGTAAATAAGCTACTTATAGAGATTGCCAAAATAGAATTTACCGGCGGCCATATTGGATTTATGCTGATTATAGAGATTACAAAATTGGAATTAACTGGCGGTTATATTGGATTATACTAAATATACACATTGGCTAAATAGAATTGACTGGCGGCCATTATGAAATTGTGCTAATTATTGAGTTGGCCAATATAGAATTAATCGGCGGCCATATTGAATTTATGCTCATTATAGAGATGGCCAAAATAGAAATTAACCGGCGGCCATATTGAATTTATGCTAATTATAGAGATGGCCAAAATGGAATTTACCGGCGGCCACATTGAAATTATGCTTTTTACAGAGAATACCAAGATAAAATTAACCGGCAGCCATATTGTCATTATGCTAATTATAGAGATGGCCAAAAATAGAAATTAACCGGCGGCCATATTGAATTTATGCTAATTATAGGGATGGCCAAAATAGAAATTAACCGGCGTCTATATTGGATTTATGCGTGTTATAGAGATTACCAAGATAAAATTAACCGGCGGCCATATTGAATTGATGCTAATTATAGAGATGGCCAAAATAGAAATTAACCGGCGGCCAAATTGAATTTATGCTAATTATAGAGATGGCCAAAATAGAATTAACCGGCGGCCATATTGGATTTATTGTATTTATATAGATTACCAGAATGAATTTCGAATTATGCTAATTATAGAGATGGCCAAAATATATTTAACCGGCGGCCATATTGGATTTATTGTATTTATATAGATTACTAGAATGAAAATCGATTTATGCTAATTATAGAGATACCCAAAATAGAAATTAACCGGCGGCCATATTGAATTTATGCTAATTATAGAGATAGCCAAAATAGAAATTAACCGGCGTCTATATTGGATTTATGCTAATTGTAGAGATGGCCAAAATAGAATCAACTGGTGGCCACATTATAATTATGCTTGTTATAGAGATTACTAAGACAAAATTAACCGGCGGCCATATTGAATTTATGCTTATTATAGAGATGGCCAAAATAGAAATTAACCGGCGTCTATATTGGATTTATGCTAATTGTAGAGATTGCCAAAATAGAATCAACTGGCGGCCACATTGAAATTATGCTTATTATAGAGATTACCAAGATAAAATTAACTGGTGGCCATATTGAATTTATGCTTATTATAGAGATGGCCAAAATAGAAATTAACCGGAGGCTATATTGGATTTATGCTAATTGTAGAGATGGCCAAAATAGAATCAACTGGCGGCCACATTAAAATTATGCTTGTTATAGAGATTACCAAGATAAAATCAACCGGCGGCCATATTGGCATTATGCTAATTATAGAGATGGCCAAAATAGAATTAACCGGCGGCCATATTGGATTTAATGTACTTATATAGATTACCAAAATGAAATTGGAATTATGTTAACGATAGAGATGACCAAAATAGAATTAACGGCGGCCATATTGGATTTATTGTATTTATATAGGTTACCAGAATGAAATTAGAATTATGCTAATTATACAGATGGCCAAAATAGAATTAACCGGCGGCCATATTGGATTTATTGTATTTATATAGATTACCGTACTAGAATGAAAATCGAATTATGCTAATTGTAGAGATGGCCAAAATAGAATTAACTAGCGGCCATATTGGAATAATGCTAATTATAATTTATATAGATTACCAAAATAGAATTAATTAGCATTCATATTGGAATTTCACTATAACTATTATCCTTATAGCCCGTCCCAAATCTTTTAAAACTATCTACATCTCGATCTTTTTCGAGTCATCAGTCCAATCGTAAAGATTTACTCCAACTCCAGTTAAAACCTTATTGCCCATTCACACACCCCCCCCCCCCCCCAAAAAAAAAAAAAAAAAAAAAATCGTGTCATTTTTGTTATGTTAAGAGAACATGCAATTATAAAATATAATATATGCAGCTGCTGATTGTTACCAGCTATATCCTGCTTGGGTAAATCAAGATTAGTCTCAAACTCGATTATATTTTGATAATATGGTATTATTTTGATGATTTATAGAAATCATTTCGATTCTACAGCATTGGTATTGTATTATTAGTATAGAGAAAGAAAAAATCGAAATCGATTCTACCATTTTGATTTAATTATTTATTTCGATATCTATTCTATTGTAATGATATTTTGTTATTATGCTTGTTTAAAGAGATAGAAGTATAGAAGTATTTCTCACCCCTATTTCATTGTTCAATATTGATTCACCATCTATCTGGCAGTTGTATGTTTCTATTACTTTATATGGAGTTCAACATTTCTTTCGTATAAAACTGACGGATCTTAAACTCTGTGCAAATTGCAATGAATTGAAATCACTTGATAAATACCTTAAACACATACGAAAACCTTTGGGTTTAAACTCACAATGTATTGAATGTGGGAGGTATTAAAAACAGGAACAATATCAAAAATAACAAAGACAGATAAGAGTGTTATCTGAGTTTATTCATAGAAATCCAAATTATAATAATATAAAAAGAAATAATTTTATAATACACAGTTACCTAAAACAGACACATAATACAGTCTAAAAAAAAAATAACGTCAATGAAACTTATGTATATAACATAAAGGAATATGACATTTTCATTAAAAGAGATAATACATATAGGGGCATTGCCTGTTAAATGAACTTTAATCTGTTTGACTTTCACCTTACATTGCATTACAATAAAGCACAACTGATAATTCACATAAGATTTTTGTTCACATATTAATTAATTTACTCCAGTCAATATATTTTCCCTGTTCTCTTTAAAAGCGTTGTCAAGAGAAATAAAAACTGGATGATAAGAAAGCTTTGAGGATTCAAACAAGGTCCCACATTTTACTTCTGAAAAGGAATCACAAAAAAGAAAGATTAATAGAAGGGCGGGTGAAACCTTAGCTAGATATATATCAAATTTGAAATATATTGTACATGTATATGAAATAATGAGATACAATTTACATAGAGATAGTTTATAATAACTGCACAAAATTCTTTGTTTCAAGAGCTAACTTAATCTCATCAGATTTTAGTAATTATCTAAATAGAACTTTACAGGTTTAGAAAAAAAGTAACATTGAACATTTTTAGAAAATCTAATAATACAAAAAAATAAAACTGAGCAAGTTTCTTTTTATCTACGATTAAACCTATTATAAATTAAGGAGGATGGAGGAATTCCGTCCCCCAGTCAAGATTATCAATCGTTTTTAAGGGGAAATATTTGCATAAAGGAACAATAATTTTTTTCACTCATCCACAGACACATTCTAGGATGTGTTTCGTCGTATTACGACTCATCAGTGTGGCTATAGAGTATGGATTTATTCAAGTGTCCACCATTCAGTTAAAACCGTTTTGTTCTGGATCGAAAGTCCAAAATGCTCATAAATACCATATGTAAACTATAGGCAGTCTTTTTTGGGCCATGTGATGAGGAAAAAAAAAAACTAAAACATCTTGTGGCAACTCGATTGATTTTAAAGGAAACGGCAGCAGGGGAAAGAAGCGAGAAAAGATAAGTGGCTAAATGTAAAATGAGTGACAGAGGCACTTAACAGCATCAAGGTATAGAGATGCGCAGAAGGTCATGATTGCCTACTGTAAAGTGCAGGGCCCCTAATTCATAGAGAATTTTCTATGAATAATCTAAGGATTGCCGTGTTTTACAAAAAAAAAAAAAAAAAAGGTACATCTAATAAAGGTAGTTGTAAGCTATATGTCTTTGTTGTTTCAACGTAGATGGTTAGCGCATATGTTGGGCGCTGCTCTACATAAAATTATGTATAGACAACCACTGCCATAAATACAGCACAGATTGCAAATATAACATCTCACTCCAGTTCTATAACATTTTCAAAGCTGGAAAATACAAAGGACTCAAAGCATACATAGTGAAAAAACAAGCAAACCATAAAACAAAGGAATGTATTCACAGACAACACTTTGCAGACATGAAATTTGCTTGAAAAGAAGGACATGAATATTAGAAGATAAACATGTAAGTCTCACTTGTACATGAGGTGTAAGCTGACTACCTTTGATTGGTCTACAAATGTAGCCCAAAATTTGTCTTGACCTGCAAAGACTTAAAGCAAGAACAGATGATTTTTTCCCCTCTCCTAATTTTTGGAGAAAAAGAAAATGATTTTTGTGAAAGAGAAAGTTTGTTTTAAGCAGAAAGGATAAGAAAAGAGATGACATGAAAGATTGAAAAACCTGTCTGTCCTACTGGAGAAAACGAAGAAAAACACACTTAAAAAAAGATAATAATGCAATGATGTCACAAGGCTGCTTGAATTGAACCAACAGAAGATTTCAGCACTTTAAGCCTATATCTCTGCCAAGTCATGAACGGGAATTGATTTCTGAAGTCTACCAGCCTTATTCCCATTATAATTGTGATAAAACAATAATTTGACAATAAACTTACAAAATAATTTTCTTTTACCACATCAAACATATATAACAGCTGATTTTGGATCTTTGTTAAATTTAAGTTCCTTTATTTAGAGCAGCAACTCCTCTCCCTAAAGACTTTAACAGAATCCTGGTATAATGCTGTGTTTGAAAAGTACAAGTCAATGGACATGTCTATACTAGTTCATTTTTACCTTTATATCTGATCTTTGACTGCTATGGCGTCAAAAGCAATGATCACATGAATATAAACTAGTTGAAAAATTCTTGAGAAAAGAAGATCAACTTGCACATCAAGGGCAAAATTCCTGAACTACGCTGCTGTGTCACGTTGATTCCAATCTCGTCCTTCTTCAAAACTCAGTAGATGGTAAGGATTCCCTCTCAAAAGCACATTGTCTCAAGTTGTTTAGTCTGTGGCTGGTGATCTTCTCAAAATGAAGAAGAGGTTGAAGATCTCCGTCAGATTATCACTGAAGATGTTGAGAGGAGCATATAATTATGAATAGACAGGAATGAGTTACACAGAGAAGGGGTAGGGAAGAAAAGGAGAGGAGATATATATATATATATATATATATATATATAGAGAGAGAGAGAGAGAGAGAGAGAGAGAGAGAGAGAGAGAGAGAGAGAGAGAGAGAGAGAGAGAGAGAGAGAGAGAGAGAGAGAGAGAGAGAGAGAGAGAGAGAGAGAGAGAGAGAGAGAGAGAGAGAGAGAGAGAGAGAGAGAGAGAGAGACAGAGAGAGAGAGAGAGAGAGAGAGAGAGAGAGAGACAGAGAGAGAGAGAGAGAGAGAGAGAGAGAGAGAGAGAGAGAGAGAGAGAGAGAGAGAGAGAGAGAGCCGAAAAACAACTCTAAGGCAAATACACACCTGGTAGCTATAGCAGAGGTAAAAGACACAGTAAAAAATCTGCAAACAATTTTCAAAGAGCTAAAAAACCAAATACATGTATTACAAAACTTCGCACGGAGACAGAAGAGATTGTTGTCTTCCTCTTTGGAGACTATGCTTTCTTGTCCTATGGCATTTCAGGAGCGACAGGGACATTCCGTGCCTGTTCTGTCTTGATTCCAAACAGAAAGTAAGGAACCTACCAAAAAGAGAGCACTACAATCTTTACACACAGATGCACAACAGTTTTTGGAGAGCGGTGGGAAAACAAATGCAGTTAAATGTTTTAACAATAAACTCAGACATCCATTCCGAGAAATAAAGATAGCAAACATAGCCCCTCCATATTTATATATTCTTCTTGGAATCACACTAAAACATCCCAATCTGATACAAAAGGAAGTCCAAAATAGAGATGAGATAATAGCCAAGCAGAAACATTTAAATTACAGACGCAACTGGCTCAAAGCTGAAGGAAAGAAAAAACAAATAGTACTTTCAAAAGGAACGCTATACTAGATGATGAGAGCAGAAGAAGAATGTGGAGAAAAGAGGCAAAGAGGAGTTGAAAAAAATTGAAGAGACAAAAATAAAGCTGTGGGCCCAATCCAAGAAAGCTCAGAGACAGTAATACAAAAACAAAATAGAAAGACAAGCATACCATGGTGGAAACTTTATAAGTCACCACTGAAGAAAATGATGACATTTTAGGAGTTGCGCTCCCTACCAAAGATATGTTTGACACACTTAACTCACATTTTGAAGGCATTCACTCTTTAACCTCAAAAGCCCAACCAGAGGAAACCACATCACAAGCAGAGATTGCAACTTCTGAATACATCAAATTTTACAGACACTGCTTTCGCAATCGCATCATTGCCAAGCAGCACATTTTAAAAAAGAATAGCACTGATTTTATGCATGGGACAGGTTTTGGACTAGGCTTTCTTGGGGAGCAGGATGGGAACAACTTCACTCAACTGTTTCACGCTTGGCAAGAAGTGCAGCCATAAGAAATGATAAAAATAGAATGAAAAATATAATAGAAAACATCTTGCTGTTGACAGCCCTAGAACTCAACTCCCTTTGACCACAGACAACAACAAAAATAGTTAATAATATACCCCACAAAAAAATTTGAAAATGAAATTTTATTGGGAAATGACATCAGTATTGCATGTTTTGCAATTTTGTGTTAAAAAAGTAGTGTGAATTGCATTCCAGCTGCATGCCTTTTTCTACTGCGCGGGTAAAATTCCTGGGAAGAGACAGTGTCCACCCATCCACTCTGAGCTGTCAGATAAGGGTGCTAGATTTATGGGCTTATGGCAAGTTGCTGACAAACTAAAAGTGAACAGAATTTGGCTCCATGTTGAGATACACTGATGACACTGTATTAATTCCAGAAAATAAAGAAGACTTGCGACAATTATTAACGATTTTTGAAGAAGAGAGCAGAAAAAAAGGGTTGCAATTGAATAGCAAAAAGATAGAACTAATGGTGATTAGTCAAAGTTATAGTCTCCACACATCAACATCTTTATCAAAGGTAATAAACTCAAGCAAAGGGGTCAATTCAAATACTTGGGTACTTTAATATCAAGTGATGGACGTAACTTACACTGAGCTTCCAGAGAATGAAATCTATACTAACAAATAACCACATCTCAATTCGCACAAAAAGAAGAGCCCTGAAGTGCTCTATTGAACCCAATCTGATGTATCAATACAAAGCTTGCACAATTTCAAAACAGTTACAAAAGAAACTGGAGACAACAAAATGAGATTCCACAAATCTCATGGACTGTAAAGAAATCAACCAAAACTGTTACAAGAAGCCGACACTACAAGATTCAGCATAAATAGAATAAGTAAATGCCAGGCAACCTTTTTTGGACATGTCAAGAGAAGAGAGAAAGTACAAAATCTTGTGACAACTGGAATGATTGTACCAAAACAGCATCAAAAGATGTTGGATGGACTTTCAAAGTAGGACGAGTGACAGAAGCACTGAAAGTGATGAGGGATAGAGATATGTGGAAAGTCATGATCGGCAATGCTAAAGAGCATGGCACCTAACTGATTGATTGATGAGTTCAAAAGACAATTTTTCCTTCTGTTGAACTAGATTTGGATACCGGCGTCAATCTTGCCATTGGACTAAATTTCCCCTTCTCTTCATCTTTTATCATACTTCTAATGGTACTAGATCTAGAGGTTTAACTATAATAACTCAACGCCCACTTTGGAAATACTTTGTATGAAATGAAACAAACTGAGACAGCACGGTAGGCCTTACAAGACTGTTGCCACAGCAGCTGCGAGCATAGTTATTGTCCAAAAAGCTTTGGTCCATGTGCTCTCACGGTTGTGGAAACCTGCTCAACAGTAAAAAAAAATGCTTGGACGGTTGCGTAAGACGCTTCCAGTGTGTAAAAATCAACTGATCAATGCTGCTCTTATGGCATACAACAATTAAAACATCATAACAATACCTCTCGAATAATGATGAGGCCCATAAAGGGCAGGTGCACAACACAATGGCCAGAGAGACTGAATCAAATGTCGTGTTTTCCTGTTTGCTGAAGATGGGTGAGATTGGGGCACTAATAACATACAGAACCTGCAATGTTTCACATAAGCAAAAATTTTCGTTCAATTAAATGTTAAGAAGCACCCTGTTAAAAATTTCTTCACAAAATACTTGAGTTTATAAAAAAAAGGAAGAAAAAATTAACACTACTCTGAAATACAGACTTATCAATGCCAGATCAATAAAAAAAATGTTAAAGTGCTAAAATGTGACTTGTGCATGTTAAAATACACTAAATTTACTTTGATCCTTTTAAACATATTCATAAATCATTGTTTACACAAAAATCTGAAGTTTAAAAGAAATAAACAGCTAAAGTGTTCAATTATATAACTCTCTTAAGAAGCCTATAATAGTGAAATATCTAATTGAAAAAGCTTATTTAATTTCAATATGGCTTTTTTCAATTCTTTCAGCTTCCCTCTTCAAATATAATTTTTCTCTAACTATGATTTGAAATCTTGATACCTGAGGTTATTTGTTAAAAATATTTGTATACTGTGCCAGTTCAAGTAATCTATAAAATAAACATATCTTAAATAAAATGCAATCAGCACCATAAAAATATACATTGTGATGTTTTAAAGAAAAGTCTTGCCATTTTTTTCCAATCTCATTTACAAGACAGCCCAACGTGTCTTCATAATGCGTGAAAAGCATATCAAGGAAAACTTGATAACAATGCCAATACTTCGAAAATGTTTGTGCTGTAAAAATTTGAAATTGATTCCACATAACTTGACAATCTGGTATGAATTTGATGCCTACTTTTGTTTTTAAATAAAGAAAACTATAAAAAAAATATGACTGAGTATTTGTCCTCTCTGTTGTTGGAACTGAATGACACTTCTTAGACCATGTTATAAATAATTAATGAGAGCCACAGAGGGTTTTTAAACAAGATTCCTCAATTAAAATCCATTAAAAAAATTTACACAACTGCTGCTTTCTGAGACTAAGACTGCTGGCTCTATATTTTCTCATTAAATCTCAACAATCAAAAACCTTGTGGATTCGAAGAAAACCATTTACTTTCTAATTTATCTTAAATATATATAAAAATTTAAAGGGTAGAAATTGGTTTTGGTTCCTAGCCACAAGGTTGTTGATGCTAATGCGAACAAACCTGGAATCATTGACTTGTTTAAGTCTCACTATTTGGGTCTCATAGGCCTGGAAGATGCCAAAGATGATCAGGATACCCTTGTAACCAAACACAACGCTTGGATGCAGTGAACAAGGACCCGGTTGTTGAGTAGCGGCAGAGAAGGTAGAGCTGGTCTTCTGCCTCTCCTACACATAAGGAAATGATCCTTCATCCCTCGGAAGTTATCATCATCTGTTGTAAAATAAATGTTGATGATAAATAAAAGCTATTTAAAACCTGTAATGAAGGTGCTTTATAAACCAAAAGCAAAACCACCATTCCACCAAAAAAAAGTTTTTAAAAAATTTAATAAAATACAATGTAATTACAATAATACAATTTAAATATATGTAGTAGTAGTAGTAGTAGTAGTAGTAATAATAATAATAATAATAATAATAATAATAATAATAATAATAATAATAATAATAATAATAATAATAATAATAATAATAATAATAATAATAATAATGATAATAATGATAATAATTAAAAAAAAAAAAAAAAAAAAAAAAAAACCTTCGCAAGATGTGACTGTGAACAATGATCTAGAGGCCAGACATGTGTACTTAAATTGTCTTGTACTTTCTTTTAAAGCAAATTGCATCCTATGACAAAATTATAGAAAAGTCTCATAAATATCATTTACTGATATATGATCGAAAATTGCTTTTGTTTTTAGTTACTGTCCAGACCGTCCTTGATCTACAGACTACAGTACAAGTACAACTGTCAATTTAAGATTCTCGTAGATCTGAGCATTATGTACTACAATCTTGACTAAAACATTAGTGTTAGTATTTCTACCTTGTGAGAAAATAAGATTTACTGTGTCTGTTTTAATATTGAATCAAATTAGATCTATAGATATTTGATTCATATCAAAACGTAAACACTTAACAAACGCAAAACAGCTGTCTACAAATTTTACAGAAATGCAGAAGTTAGACCTATTTTTAGAACCATTGCACTTGAGAGCCGATAGAAAATAATATTCTCGTGACGTCATAAGGTCAGCGAAGGTAAAGTAGTGAAGGTCACTCTTGAATGAGAGTGTGGCTGTTCCGTTTACGGACAAACAGTCGATAAGAAAATAAAATAGTTCTTATTACACATATATTAGCCAATATAATTAAATCAATTTTTGTAAAGAAATAAAGTAGTATTAATTCACATATTCAATATTCAACTGAAAAGGCTTGTATTATACGCGTCTCGACTAAAATCGACAATGTATACTGAAACTTGAGTTTCTTTAGAAATGGTTTTAAGTTTTGTAACATTTAAAACTAGGGGCTTATATAATGAAATATTTAAAACAAAAATAACTTAAATTTTAATATATATATATATATTGTCATTGTATGCTTCTGCTGTCTGTCTGTCTGTCTGTCTGTCTGTCTGTCTGTCTGTCTCTCTCTCTCTCTCTCTCTCTCTCTCTCTCTCTCTCTCTCTCTCTCTCTCTCTCTCTCTCTCTCTCTCTCTCTCTCTCTCTCTTTTTCTCTCTCTCTCGTTCTAACCCTCTTTGAAATTTGAAGTAAAAATAAAGCCAGAAAATACATTGCTACATGGCGACTTACATAAAGATACATGTAAGTAAATAAAGATAGCACTGCACAAAGTTATTTAACTAAAAATATAGGAAGAGAAGTTAGCAAATACATTATGCTATTTTTGTCACTGTCTGTCAATCCCACAAGTGCCTCGAATTAACCTGGATTAGAAATATTCTCTCGTTCTAACCTCTTTGAAATTTGAAGTAAAAAGAAAGCCAGAAAATACATTGCTACATGGCGACTTACATAAAGATACATGAGGGTAAATAAAGATAGCACTGTACAAAGTTTTTTAACTAAAAATATAGGAAGAGAAGTTCACAAATATATTCTTTCATATTATAATGCTATTTTTGTCACTGTCAGTCAATCCCACAAGTGCCTCGAATTAACCTGGATTAGAAATATTGTTACTACCCCGAGGTCCTGCTTTCCAAAATCGGCTAGTTGCACCCTTGGGTCCACATATCCCTCACATAAAAGCCTCAAGAGTTGGGAGAAAAAGAAAAAAAAAAAGGTTTGACTCTGGTTAGCCAGCTCTAATAAGAGTTTAGAGCTAATGTCTTAATATGAAGTGAAAAACAGAAATGAAGATTTAATATGGGAAAAATGATATAGGATCTAGGGCAAGGAAAAAGGAGAAAATCCTCATAGTCTCATCCCAGGATAAGACGGAACGACAGAAATGGGAGAGAAAAGAAAGAGGGAGAATGGAGGCAAGGTTTAGACAGTTACATAATTCAGTGTTGAGCTGAGGATCATATTCTTATAGCTCAATATTAAATTAGCTTTACTGAAGAGCAAAAAAAAGAATGGCTACAGCAAGCAGTGTAAAAATTAAATGTATGTTTATGAAAAGTGTAAATCTTAGAATGCTTTAAGATTAACTCAAATTTATAACATTTGCTCAAATTAGAGGTAAAAAAGCGGCAGATCAGAGTTAACTCTGAGAAAGAGGAATGAGGGTATCTTTCCCTCTGCTAGTCTGTGAGAGGTCCATGGGCAAGACCAATTAAAAATAAAACATGAAATGATATCAGACAGCAACAATGTGAGTTGATGGGTAAATCAGCTCATTAAAACAAAAAAATAATAAAGTGCGGTGTCTGACAAGGATGTGTGCTTGCTCCAGATCTTTTCTCTCTCTACAGTGAAATGATTTGAGAAGCATAGAAGGATACCCAGGAATTAAAATAGGAGGGCACAAAGTAAGCAACATGAGATACGCTGATGATGCTGTATTAGTTGCAGAAAATAAAGAAGACTTGCCAAAATTATTAGAAGAGCAAAAATACAGAAGTAATGGTCGTCAAACGAAACAATGAGATCAATTCTTTAGTAGCCAAAATAAATTCAAGTTCAGGAATCAATGCAAATACTTGGACACTTTAATGTTAAGAGATGGACACAACAACTGTGAAATCGCGTCAAAAAAGGCGCAAGTTGAAAATGAGTTTTCATTGACTGAAATCAGAATTCACAAATGAATACATCTCATTTACATGAGAAGAAGAGCACTGGAGTGTTTTACTGAACCCATCCTTATGTATGGATGTTAGGCTTGGACAATTTAAAAAACAACTACAAAATTAACTGGAGGAAACAGAATGTGGTTCCTAAGGAGAATGCTATGAATCTTATTTATGGACTTCAAAGAAATCAAACTAAAGTGTGGTACGAGGAGCTGGCATATATATGCTCATAAATACCATATTTAATCTACAGGAAGTATTTTTTGGCCATGTGATGAGAAAAAAGAAACTGAAACATCTTTGAGAACTGGATTGATTTTAAAGGAAAAGGCAGCAGGGGAAAGAAGCGAGAGAAGATGTAGCATGGATTAAAAAAGTGGCTAAATGTAAAATGAGTGACAGATGCACTAACAGAATCAAGGGATAGAGATGCACAGAAGGTCATGATTGCCTAATCTAAAGAGCAGGGCACCTAATTCATTGATATACCGAGTATTTTCCATGAATCATCTAAGGATTGCCATGTTGCTACAAAAAAACAAAAACAAAAAAGATATATCTAATAAACGTGGTTGTAAGCAATATAAACATATATTGTCTCTGTTGTTTGAACGTAGATGAATACCACATATGTTGGGCGCTGTTCTACATAAAATTATGTATAGACAGCCACTGCCATAAATACAGCACAGATTGCAAATATAACATCACACTCTGCTTCTATAACATTTTCAAAGCTGGAAAGTTCAAAGGGCTCAAATCACACATATTAAAAAAAGAAACCATAATACGAAGGAATGTATTCACAGACAACACCTAGCAAACATGAAATTTGCTTGAAAAGAAAGACATGAATATTAGAAGGTAAACATGTAAGTCTCACGTGTACATAAGGTGCAAGCTGACTACCTTTGATTGGTCTACAAACGTAGCCCAAAATTTGTCTTGACCTGCAAAGACAAAGCAAGAACAAATGATTTTTTTCCCTCTCCTAATTTTTTGAGAAAATCCATTAAAAAAATGATTTTTTTGAAAGATGAAGTTTGTTTTCAGCTGAGAGGATAAGAAAAGAGATGACATGAAAGATTGAAAAACCTGTCTGTACTCCAACTGGAGAAAACGAAGAAAAACACACACACAAAAATAATAATTCAATGATGTCACTAGCCTGCTTGAATTGAACCAACAGAAGATCTCAGCACTTTTGCTATGGCATCAAAAGCAATGATCAAATGAATATAAACTAGTTTAAAAATTCTTGAGAAAAGAAGATCAGCTTACACATCAAGGGCAAAATCCCTTAACTAGGTGTTGCAGAACGTTGATTCTAATCACGTCACTCTTCAAAACTCAGTAGATGGTAAGGATTCTCTCTCAAAAGCACATTGTCTCAAGTTGCTTAGTCTGTGGCTGCTGATCTTCTCAAAATGAAGAAGAAGTTGAAGATCTCTGTCAGGTTATCACTGAAGATGTTGAGAGGAGCATATAATTATGAATAGAAAGGAACGAGTTACACAGAGAAGGGATAGGGTAGAAAAGGAGGGGATATATATGTATATATATATATATATATATACAGAGACAGAGAGAGAGAGGGAGAGAGAGAGGGGGGGGGGGTATTTATATACTTTTGTAATAATTGGCTTTATAAACTGAGGATTTTCTTTTCTAATGCTGAAACTGGTTTTAATGAAGCAAGTTTTTCTTGGTGTAATGACGAGTTATAAATTTGTATATAAGAAGAGAGAGAGATAGGAGAGAAAGAGAGAGAGAGAGAGAGAGAGAGAGAGAGAGAGAGAGAGAGAGAGAGAGAGAGAGAGAGAGAGAGAGAGAGAGAGAATTTATATACATTTGTATCAATTTAAAAATGGTTTTATGTATTGAGGATTTTTTTCTAATGCTGAGACTGGTTTGAATGAAGCAAGTTTTTCTTGGTGTAATGACGAGTTATAAATTTGTATATTAGAAGAAGCACAAGAAAGTCATGCAAGAATAAACAAAATCTCGGCCTAGCGCAAATAATTAGGTTAAACCTTCATGCATGACCACTTGGCTTAGCTATGCTGACTTTTCCCTTCACTAATCATCAAAATAATCTGTGCACAATTATTTTCACTCTCCCTATCTCAATTTGCCCAATATCGGTTACGTCTTAAAATTCTCAGTTGGCTCCACCTGGCCGTGTAAAAAGAAAAATAACGATCGAGATTTATAATTATTTCCTTTGGAATGAAAATCACCAACTACTATTATAGCCTCATATCATGCCCTGTTTCACTTAAAAGATCGAGATTTACTCTAAATCCAGCTCTACCTATAGGCTTTCTCATCGATTTCAATAACTGGTGAGATTTAGATATGGTATCCTGACAAAAAAAAAACGAAACACCTAGCTGTATTCACTATTATCATATGAAGAAATAAGAATGATCTTTCGTAGAAAATAACGGAAGAAATTTTTTTGGACAAATGAATGATAAAGTAAACACCAATATCATGGATAGTTTCAACCACAATACAAATCCCAATATTGGAATTCAAATAGTAATAATAATAAAAAATACATTATACTAGATAATATATCGTCCAGTTTTATACTTTCGCACAGGTTGGTACTCAATGATGGAAAAATATTGTACTCAGAGTAGAATTATATTTTTACCATTTCTTTTGCACGTCCAACCTTCAACAAAAGTTTGTCTGTCCAAGGACACAATTTGTTGGGGATCACATGAATGTATAATGTATACAGAATTCCCTAACTTTACTGAAAATTTTCTTTCCTGTACAGTGGAACCCATGTTTAACACCTCGAATAGCGAAAACCATTGCTATAATGACAGAGCTAAATAACACCGTTTTTTCCTATATTCAATTTATTTCTGCAAAAATGACACCGCTTCCCAACCTGTAAAAACTGGAAAGAAAGCACCAAAACTTTTAATAGAAAATAATACTTAGCATTTTGCCCTGCCTACATTGTTACCGTACAATCGAACAAGCAATGCAGGCTTTCCTGTCTTTTCTCCACACAGTCCCCATGTATATGAAAATATGTATTTATTTCCATAAGAGGCAGAATAGAAAAAAGCAAAGGAAAGTGTAATTACTTCTTGGGTGAGGCCAAATACTACACTGTGATGGCCAGGAAGAGCGGAGACTGGTCTTTCGGCCTCTGGATCTTCAACCGAATCTTGGCTTGACAATCTAGTTTGAGGGATCTGTGAAAGTGATGAAGAGTATGTAGTTATATATCTATAGATAGAGTTGAATGCTACAAAGTTCATTTAGTGTATAGCGTCAAGCCACATGGTAGGCAGTGGCGAACATCTAAAGAAAATAACTATGGCTTATAAAATCTGAAACCTCAAAAGAAATGATTGATTGGCAAATCTAGATCTAGAGTAAATTATAATATTTGTCCTATGAACTGCAAAATGTTTCAGATCAGTACTCTGACAATGCCTTTCAATAAGGCTTCTGGTGCCCTCATGTCAAATTTTCCGTTCTGTTATAGATCTAGAATCTAGATCTCGAACTACTCCAAGAGGCAGGGAAGGATTTAAAAATCTAGATTCAGGATAACTCACCCCTTATCTTTAACCAACCACTATGCGTCACTAATGGAATGTCCATGCAACAATGGAATGTTATGCGCTAGTTCAGTGGATACGCATGTGCTAAGGGCACTAAGTTGTTTAAATTTGATTGTTCATAGTTTTTTTTGGTCATAGTTGAATGATTTTTATATGGCCTTCTTGTTTTCAGTATAGGAATTAACCTTATGACACTTAAAGGTTATGTATTGTGTTTGTGTTGTGAACACGTATCACTGAACAAGACGACATATATAATAATTACATATGTTCGTATAAATGTATTACAACAAAACATACAAGTAAATAATTGTTACACCACACACTGGTTGAAATAAAAGCAACAACAACAAACAAACACCAAGTTAAAATAAAGCTTCAAGTTTAATAATCACTGAATTTATACTATGAACAGACACAACGGTAGTTTAAAGATAATAATAAATGCTTTGTTTATCACAACTCCCACATGTATACCATTCCCAGTCCCACTCACTGACAAAATCCCTAATATATATACACAGGTTATTCTCTTCCATTCAATCATGCACACAGAATTTACAATAAAAATCAATCTCACCCAGCTCACTCTCACTCTTATCCATCACACTTTCATCCGTGGTACACCTCGTGTGCCACCAACCATCACAAATTGCACACATCACCCACAAACCGTGCGAAGCATCCTTACATCCCTTACATACTTCTTGCATCTCCAAACCATCTAGCTCCGATCCACTGTCCTCCTCATCATCACCATTCCTCACTGTCTGACTCTGGCTATCCAAAATTCTCCTTAACTGTCTTTCGCTCGCCTTTCTTCTCTTCTCTGCTTCTCTTTCTTCTTTCTATTGCTGCCTTCTTCTTTTATTCTCTTCCACTCTCTTCTTCCGTTCCTCCTGTTCCTGTAACTTCCTCTTCTTGTTCTCCTCCCTCTCAACTCTTCTCACCTCTTTCGCTGCAGCCAGCTCCTCCCTCTCTCTCTCTTTTTCAACTAACTGTTGTCTGAACTCTAGGCCACTAATGACCATGGGCATGGACTTGTTTGAAGCTTGCTTAACATTTGTTTTTGGGGAACTGGGGGAGGGACATAATGGTGTCAATGGTGACACTGGCAGGAGTGTACCTGCTGCTGCTGGCGAAGTTAATGTTATTTGGGGCAGAGGTGGGTACTGCTGTGGTGGTATAACCAACGCCAGCAAGCAGCCTGCTCAATCTTTGAACATCTGCACTGCCAGTGCCACCTTGAGAAATATCAGCCCACAGGCTGTCAATTTTTTGGGGCCCAGCCTGGGCTGCAAAGTCCAGCAGGTCTTTGAAGTTTGATGCAGCCGGTTGTTGTGCTGTAGTTGGTGGTGGTGGTGGTGGTGCTGTGGCTGCTGGTGGTGCCGTGGCCAGTGCTGGTGTTGTTGCTGCTGTGGCTGGTGGTTGTGGAGTTGTGGCTTGGTAAGCTCTGCTGGGGCACAGCTTGTCAGAGGATAATACCCTTTCTGGGTTGAAAGGGTAAATACCGCTCTTAGCAAAGCCGTGAAGGCAAGCTCCGGTCGGGTTGTGGCGTCCCAGACAGGTTTGAGGGCAGAGGCAAATGTCCGCACCGTGACGCTTTCACCTGTCTGGTGCAGCACCTTCTTGCACTGCTCCGACCAGGGAGCCTTCATAGCCCCAAACAGGGCCTGGTCGAGTGGCTGAATTAGATGCAATGCGTGGCTCTTGAGACAATAGAGAATGATGCCATTCTCCCGGCAGAGATCTATTATCTCAAGAGCCGACGTGTGGGAGGCGTGTCCGTCCACAAACAGCACCACCAGCTTGGTCTTGCTCGCTACCGCTGGCACAAAACAATCCCTCAGCCAAGTGTGAAAAACGTGGGCCGTGATCCAACCGTTTGGCGTAATGTTGAAGCTGGCTGTAATGTCCATCACTAATATAATTCTAAATAAGCCACTCTGGCAACATTGATACTTGTTCACCCCTTCAGAACATCAATGTAGAATAAACAGTTCCCTACGAATCATACCCACTGACTAGTCCGTTATCTTTCTCCGTCTCATGTCTTGTACCATTAATGAAGATACTATACTGGCGACGAGGATCTTTGCTTGAAAATACGTGGTTTGCAATATATATGATTATATTTTATTGCTATAAATTCAATCCTAGTTCTTATTTATTGGTCTACACATCGATTTCACATCGTAGATGTACTCTAACGGTTAGCTAGCAGACCGTCAGTCACGCCGGTTCAAAGCGAAAGTACACACTTTTCCACTGCTAGACTTAAAGCCTAAGTTCGTCTGCAACCTCATGGTTCGTGTATCAGTCTGAGGTGATCTTACAAGTCTTGAAATATTGTTTTTCTGGTCTTAAACAGAGAGTAAAACAGTATTTTATAACAAGCTGATCTAGCTCTTTAATACTTGAGATAAAATACTCTTGAGTTAACGCAGCTATGGCAAGTATTTTGCCGCAGTTTCCTCCCTTCAAGATCAGAGAGGACGAAGTTTCTGCAGGCACAAGATGGAAAAAATGGTTTGCTCAGTTCGAAAACTTATCACAGGAATGGACATCACTTCCATGGCAAGAAAGAAAGCTCTCTTGATCCATTATGGTGGTGACGAAATATTCGATCTTGTAGATACCTTTTCAGCAGACAAAAAAGAGACCTACGATGCCCTAAGACAAGAGCTAGATAGATACTTCACCCCAAGAGTAAACCCCACGTATGAAGCCTTCAAACTGCGCAAAATGAAGCAAATACCACAGGAAAACGTAGACCAGTTCCACGTTCGACTACGGACCCAGGCTGCTCTCTGTTCCTTCACTGATATTGACAGAGAAATCCTTGCCCAGCTGATAGAAGGGATCACTTCATCCAAACTAAGGAAAAAGGCCCTAAGGGAACGCCTGACCCTCGACCAGCTAATCACAGAGGCAAGGAACGAGAACTAACAGAAACACAGGCACGAGACATCGAAAAAACCGACCAAGCTTGTGCTATCAGTGGGAAAAGTCAACATAAAAAAGGACACGAGAAAACGAGAGGGAAACAACCGACCACAACACCAAAACACAAAACGACCTGCCGAAACTGTGGGAGCACATTCCCACACCCGTCATCTCGACCATGCCCAGCCAAAGGGAAGACATGTTTGAACTGCAAAAAGCCAAACCACTTCGCCAAAGTATGCAGGTCACTAAAGAGGGCGGATGTGAAACAAGTGGCTGAAGACAATTCTGACAGCGATGGAGTTTTCACCCTGCAATCTGGCAAGAAAGTGCCAACAACTACGGTAATGATTAACAACCATGCAATCAAGTTTGTTTTGACACAGGTGCGTCGGTTAATGTCATCACAAATACGGCTTATAAAGCTTTGAGTCCAAGACCAAAGCTCAGTCCCAGTTCTACGTCAGTATACAGCTACAATACAAAAGAAAAGCTGCCAATCTTAGGATGTTTCAGCTCAAGAGTGAGATACAAAGAAAGGACGATCGAGGCACAGTTCTATGTTGTGGAAGGTCTGGATAACTCAAGCAGTAACCTCCTTTCCGCAGTAACATCAGAAGCTCTTGAAATAATTTCCTTTGCTCGTCAAGTGAATGTCCCAGAAGAACTTTATGAGGGATTTGGGAAGATCAAGGGACTCAACATAAAGCTCCACATTGATGAGCAAGTGCACCCTAAAAAACAAACACACCGTCGCATTCCATACCATGTACGGAAAAGCGTGGAAAAGGAAATACAACGCCTTGAAGAACAGGATATTATTGAGCAAGTAGAAGGACCAACACCCTGGGTTAGCCCCATAGTGGTGGTACCCAAGAAATCCGGAGGGGTCAGACTCTGTGTTGATATGAGGGAAGCAAACAAGGCCATCAAGAGGGAACGTCACCCATTGCCAACTATTGAAGATATGATAAACGACCTGAATGGGTCTACCCTCTTCAGCCGGATTGACCTACAGCAGGCTTTCCATCAGCTGGAACTGGACAAGGAAAGTCGTTTTATCACAACGTTTTCCACCCACGTAGGACTGAGGCGATTCAAACGTCTCATGTTTGGAGTCAACGCAGCTCCAGAGATCTTCCAGCACGCAATGAGCGACATCCTCCACGATATTCCGGGTGTCACTCACTTCATTGATGACATCATCGTCCACGGCAAAGACAGAGCAGCCCATGATGCAAGTCTTACAGAAACCCTGAAAAGACTCACACAGAGAGGTGTGAAATTGAACAAAGAAAAGTGTTTGTTTGTAGTCAACAAACTATCATTTTTGGGACACACCTTTGGAGATCGAGGCATCTCGCCGGAGGCACAAAAGATCAAAGCTATCACAAGTGCAAAGGCACCAACATCCATATCGGAGCTACGCTCATTCCTGGGCATGACTCAATTTGTCTCACGCTATATTGAGTCATATGCATCAATCACGGAGCCCTTGAGGAGGCTCACCAGGAAGACTCAACCATGGAAATGGGGTCGTGAACAAGATGAAGCCTTCAAAAAGCTTAAGAAGTTGCTTACAGAGGTTGGAGTTATGGCATACTTTGACCCCAAGAAAGAGACGAATGTTGTCGTCGATGCGTCACCATGTGGTCTTGGGGCCATGATAATGCAGCTACTCCAGCCGCGCTCTGACAGACATGGAATCCCGTTACAGCCAAACCGAACGGGAGATGCTTGCTGTAGT